>OX104114.1:53681821-54279321 GCA_944474755.1 Limnoperna fortunei | reverse complement strand
TGTAATTGGAATTGAGAAAGTCTATGGGGAAGATACTTACAGAAAAGTCAAAGAATCGTTTTGGATAAAAAAACTTCAAACTCTACATCCAGACGGTCTTAACCAGCAGATTGACATTTAATTAACATTTATACACATTATTACTTATCCATATTGTATAACTTTTATACAATTTATTTATTTATTTATTTATTTATTTATTTATTTAATTATTTATTTATTTATTTATTTATTTACCCCCACACCCCCCCTTTTTAGGTATCTATTAATTTATTTATACTTTTTAGTTTATTTATTTATTTATTTATTTATTTATTTATTTATTTATTTATTTATTTATTTATTTATTTATTTACCCCCACCCCCCCCCTTTTTGAGGTATCTATTAATTTATTTATACTTTTTAGTTTGTTTATTTATTTATTTATTTATTTATTTACTTTTCCATTCGTATTATTTCGATTGTGATTCCCGCCAATCTATGTTCAAATTATGACGTTGGCTATTGTAACGTTGCAAATAACATAACTTCATCACTATGCAATAAAATTCCGCTGAGGAAGGCCGTGAGGCCGAAACGTTCGGAAAATTTAACAGAGTTTTTATATTTATTCTTAAAGAGACTATGATTATATATATATATATATATACAATAAATCAATGGGGATGGATCAATTAGAAGACTTTTGACTGCCACTGCACAAGTATGGAGAGCCAACAGTGTTAAAAATCTAATTTTAACAGTGTTGGGCTTAATTTGTGATCCATCCCATTTCCCCATTGATTTATTGTATATATATATATATATACCCACAAATTTATAATCCTTGATGTGCAAGGATCATGGCACTCTTCAAACATGTTATAAGTTCCAGTCAACTCTCAGATATAAGATTTGAGTAGGTAAGAATTTAAGCCTGTTTTAGCAGTAACAATTATCAAAAAAATGGGTCTAAACATGCAAGGATCATGACCCTCTCCAAACATGTCACAAGATAAACAGATTTTAGTTATACAGTGACATTATAAACCTAATAAAATGCTGTTAACAAACATTTAATCATTGGTATTATTTAGACCAGCATTACTAAACTCCATACTAGATGGCTACAAAAGGACAATATAAACAAGACAGAGAAATACAATTTTACAAATTTTATTTGATTATTTGTCCACAGAAATACCTTAAAGATAGAATTCTATAATGAAACGAGAATACATTATATACATATCCAAAATCATTTAGAAGTAAGATGTGACTTGTTGTGATAGTCCAATAAACAATCTCTATGGCTCTGTACTTTAAATTTGCAAATCCATGGAGACCATGCATGTCATGATAAGTTTAGTTCATTAATTCCTTTTTCTCCTAAAGGAGATTTGGGCTGCTTACAAGTCCCCTCCACCAGTCTCTGAGCTGATCTTACTGCCTCCGCCCACGTCTGAAATCCCAGTATGTCTCTTTCTACAGTCTGCCTCCTGATTACATGATAAGTAACAAACATTTAAAACAGTTTGTTTGTTAAGGTTAACAGTAAGCTGAATTTAAATAATTACTTAGTTTGTATGAATTCTACACCACAGGTTTTTATTTATGACAGTTCTGAATTCACATTTGTCATTGATATTTAACAGTGATACAGATGAACCACACACATTTTAAAAGTTTTGCCAATATGACAGCATATTTGAATTTGAGGCTTTCCAGGGCTTCAAAGCATATCTAATATAAATTGTAAATAAATATTTGTAGGAGACTAATTCTTTAAGTTTGAACTTTCTGCAGTTGGTGTATTTAAATAATTATTTAGTTCCAGAGAAGAAATTTGAAACTTTTTTCACATATGCACATACCCTTAAAAAAAATGCCCCTGTTGGTGGCCATCTTTAATTTCTTATGGGTGCTTAAACTATTAGAGAACTGCCATGGTATGATTTATTCTAAATGTGTGCAACTGTTATTATTACCCATAGATGGCAGCCATCTATAATTTATGATTAATAGCAAACACTCATAATTGGTCAAGAACCATGCAAGTAACATTTCTGCAATATCAAAATAAATCTTGTAAGATTTTTAAACTTCAGTCAATGGCCAAGCTGAATTTCCAATTGGCATTTAAAACTATAAAACATGGAGCACTTGATGTATAAAATAAATGGCTTTTGTTTTTGCAACAGACTTTTATAAGAGTTCACTTTGCGTAATCAATCTAGGACCAGCCACATATGAATCGTAATAAAGTCATCTGTCTAAATAACAAAATAAAAATTAAAGAAAAATTAATTATTCCTGTTATCCCTTATTTCAAAGATATGTTTTAAATGCATGAAAACAAAAAATTTTAATGTTTGTTTGAATGGTGTTTAATGCTGCTTTCAGCAATTTTTCAGCTATAGCATGAAGTCCAGACTTTATTGGGGGTAGGAAGCCAGAGTACCACAAGAAAACCCTCAACCTGCGGTAGGAAAACTGGCAATCCTTGTCAATTAAGATTGGAGTCGAGTACACCCTGCCTGCAGTGAGAATCGAACCCGCAATCTCAGTGTTGACAGACCACATGATCAATAGTAGATGAACTACCTTAACCACCCAGCCACTGAGGCCTCGAAAATTTTTATTGTAAATTACTTCAAAAATATAAAAATCTAGGTTCCGAAATTTCCATGCAATACTTTTTTATGCCTACTTTTTTGTAACATGTTCTTTGAAAATGTTGGTGTGTGCTTCATATAAAGTGGCGAACTTAGTGAAGGTAAACAACTGGTTTAAGTTCACTTTGAAATATCTGGCACTGCCCTACAGAATTTTGCCAAGATCTTTCATGTTGTAACTGTGTACCAAGTTTCTTGAAGATGTGAAGTCGTCTAAATATAACAAAGCTTCAACAAAAAAGTAAACCTGAGGTGTGACTGACGGACAAAGGAAAGAATGAATGCACAAACTGACAAATGAACTAATAGACCGAAAAGCTTTTAAATGCAAGTGAAAATGAAGGAAACTTCAAAGTGTACAACTCATATAAAAACCTATGTTTGGTCCCTCTTTGGAGAAGAGATAACCATAATGAATCCCAATCTTTATTTGATACAGGAACCATACAACAATCAGTCAATTTGATTAAACTATGGAGCCCTTAAACCAAGCTGTCTGGAGACAGATGATGATGACAACGGCGATGAGACTTCTGCCACAACATTAAAGCAAAAATTTTGCATATAAATAATACAGGATCACTAATATCTGTACATTTTGGTTTAAATGATTGATTGATTCGATGTTTGCTTTACGTCCAGCAAGTAGTATTTCAAGTATAATCAGGAAGAGAATAAGTTAATGAACAATAAATCAACGGAAAAAGGGGGTGGATTAAGACAAGAGGAAACAAAATGTCAACTGCCACTGGAAAAGTATGGAGCATTGGGTAGGGGTGTAAAATATAGCCTTTTGTAGCAGCTGCAACGAGTCTAATCTACAAAATGGGTCTTTATTTTGCAAGGAGCATGACACTATCCAAACATGTTGCCCACTACGGTCCATGGCCAGGCTTTCCACTTTATGACCTTACAACCCCCAACAATAGGGTCTCCCCTATCTGCCACCCAGTGACGCGCTGGGCTGCTTTGTGGGTGAAACCCTCCCAGTTGGTTTAAATGAGATGGTTTCTGAGAAGTAGCTGTTTGTATATAATTCCTGCAAGTGGTAGCAATCTTGGATTTAGGATCCGCCGCAAAAAATCTAAATTAGTAGAGGACCATCTTATAAATCTTTCTCCAATATCACAATTATCCTTAGTGACATTTAGTTGTGATATTGGAAAAAGGCTTCTCTTTAGAAAATGTTTTTAATTTTGCAGATCAGAGAGCATTAAGACTCGGGTAGTCAAGATGAAATTTCAAATAGTGCCAAAAACCTAACTATTTAAGTACCATCAAATGAACATTTCTGCTAAGTTTTATTTAAATTGGCATGTGGAGGAAGTATAAAAAGTTTTCCAGAATAGGATGATGACAAATGCAAAGTGATAAGAACAGCTCACACAAGCCTTTGGCTCAGGCAAGGTATTTCACATCCAACTTGGAGCCATGAGAGATACAACACAAACAACATATAAAAAACATAAATTTTTTATTCTTATAAAATTGTTGAGATGTACAAAAAGATGTCAGACCATGTAAATATAGGATCTTACATTGGTACGAGTGGATTACCAGATTTCTCCAATTGAGATAGTTAAATTATGGAATTTTAAGTCCGAGCCTTGGCAAGGACTTAAATTTCCATAATTTAACTATCAAGATTGGAGAAATCCGATAATCCAAGAGTACTAATGCAAGATTCTGTTTCTCTAATTTTAAAAAGTAGTAAATTTGTGAAACGAAGTACAAATTCTCCCAACCCCAATTTTATGTTCATGACGTGAGTACACTGTAAATTGAAGGTGTTTTGTTTATGACGTTATGAGTTCTTATTGTGATGTTATTATTTTTAACCAATCAAATGCTGAGAACAACAAATTCACTAGTGACGAGAAATATTTTTTCCACACCGGTCAAGCGGTTGAAATATTACGTCATAATTAGAGAAATAGTATATAAACCATTCAAAACGTGTAAAGAGTTTGAAATTAATATGTTTGGTATTTATCATTTACTTACAAATAAATGAATTGGTTTTATATCGAACCACATGAAACCTTCCCTGAGTTTAAGTTGATGTTGATCAGGGTGTTTAAATTTTTTAAAGAGAACAATCCTTTTGTTTAAATACAATATCTATTGTTCTCAGTGGAGTTTATTCAATTGTACTTTAAATCTGACAGGTGGGTGCTGTCCAGTTATAATACAGAAAGCATAACCACAGATCATGAAAAATTCTAAAAAAATACAGTGAAATTTGAAGACAATTTTTTTCTTTTTGTCTGATTAATCTATGTTAAAAAATATTGCAAAATGGATTGTAAAATTTTAAAAGATGTCTTCTATACATTCTGTACATTTTTCTTCATGACACAGTTTAATGTATAGCTCAGTTTATTTTGGTTTAGAATTGCTCAACAATTCCCCCCTACAATCAATAAAGGTTAATATATTTTCATCAGGAGGAATAGTGTTTTTGGGAATACCAAAATTAATCAATGAATGATTGATTTTCCAAGACAAATTTAAAGCTCCCATTGGATAAACTGCAATGAGAACAAAAGCTATTGTACTTGAACAATGGGACAGTTCATCTTCCAAAAATTTAAATACCATTACCCTGACCAACACCAATTTATACTCGGGAAAAGTTTAATGTAGTCTGCTATTAGTGTTTTTACAAATTCCAAATAGAGACATGACTAAAGCTTTAAAATATCTATAATGGATCAGCGATCAAATATAAAGAAATATTTTATGCCCAAACTCATTTTCACGCTGGAGGCAAAGTTTTACTGTTCAACCTACATACTCAATGGTTAGCTGAAATTTGGAACACAATGACAGACTTCATTATGGCAAATAAAACAAACTGAGGGAAATAGAATAAATTATTTCTGTGTCATGTAACTTGCCTTTATCTTGTACTTAAAATATAGAATTCAAATTTTGGTTTATTGACATGCTGATCTACAGAATGTTAAACCACTACTGTTATTCAAATATAAATACAGTATTACAACTATGAGGCAAGATATTGTGAACATCTTTCAGGTTTGTCAAACATAATCATGACAAAGTAATGTATAAGTGATGGACAACTGTCAGTTTATCTGAGTCAGCTACATAATGGCATACAGCTTCTTTTGGAGGACCATATAAGGACCTCCAACCTTCACCAGGAAAGTTGGCAGTCCATGTAGGTTAAAGAAGGAATGAAGAATTTTGGCAGCAAAATGATATATAATACCAGTATATATTAATACCTACATAGACCAGTCCTCCACCAGGAACTTCCCACCCCACCTAACCCTTCCATAAAGGATTCTTTTATAGAAATTGATAGGATACACCCCTGAATATCTAGATGGGAACAAGTACCAGACAGTCCAGATCAACCAGCCATGTTATAAAACTACAGTATGTGATTACCACAGGTACAACATACATATAACTAAAGGGCTGGCAGACCCCTTGCCATTGATTTTACTTGTAACTATATATGGAATAATTTAGCACTGTTCCTGAAATATACAGTACACCCGGCCTTTTCATATCTCGCTTTACAGACATACTTTAAGCAACGTACAAGTAGACATTACTTTGTGATTTTATCAATTAATTTAAACAAATATCCTATAATTTATTTCTGTCTTTTAAGTAAAAGAATGGCCAATTGTTCTAAAGCATCCCTTGATATAGAATAACTAAGTGTTCTTATTTCTTTTAATGCCTCTTGACTATGCTGTTCAGCTAATATTCTGGTCTGGTAAACACCATCGCTCTAAAATGAAAACAAGCAGAATTAGGATTTAGCCAAACATGTGTCTTCTATACAAGCTTATCTCCATTTTTCAAAGGATTATGCTGTTTGAATGAAACATATAAGTGTGGTTTTCTTTTTATTTATATATTAGTAGTTATGCAGTTAATATTAATAATATAATTCATGAATATTAATAACAGTATAGTAAATTTCTATTTGTTATATTGGAACATGTGATTTCAATTCATTTTCCACAACATGACCACCAACTCTGCTCCAAAAGTCAACATATATCATGTGACTAATGTGGACTTTGGAGAGGTACATTTCACTACCACAACTAATTGTGGACAAATTGATATCATATTCAGACACATTAAAACAAGATTACTTGTTTATTGTTAAATCTTTGCGCTTATTTGTTAAAAAAATTGTCTACAAATGAATTGTCATGTTTACCAAAAATAACGAAATTATTTTATTTGGTATAATAAAATGATTGATATCGAATTGGTCAATATTAGGAAATGAACCTCATCCTGGACTCCCAGCCATTGGCCTCAGTCAGGTCAGGTCACCTCGAGTCCAGGTCTTGGGGTTCATTATTTCCTGCTATTGACCATTAAAGCAGTAATTTACAAGTGTGGACTGTGAGCACACTCACAAAGCAATACCCCCGTATCGCTTTCAAGTCCAATTATCTTCCCTTAATGATATCCGAGGTCAATAAAAATCCTTCATGCACATCTACATATAATGTACTTCCTTTATGCTTAGTTTCAATAAATTTCATCAAGGGGTTTAGGAGGAGTTGCGCTTACGAGGTCTCCCACTGAATACTATATTTAAAAAGTCTAAGTCCAATTGTCTCCCCTGAATAATATCCTACAGCGACGAAAATTCTTCATGCACATCTACATATGATGTTCTTCATTCATGTAAAGCTTCATCAAATCTGTCAAACGGTTTAGGAGGAGTTGCGCTTACGAGGTCTAACACTGAATACTATATTTAAAAAGTCTAAGTCAAATTATCTCCCCCGAATAATATCGAACAGAGACGAAAATTCTTCATGCACATCTACATATGATGTACTTCCTTCATTTAAAGTTTCATCAACATCTGTCAAGCTGTGGTTTTGGAGGAGAAGCGATTACAAGGGATGTGGCCAGACCGGCAGACAAAGTGATTCCTAAATACCCCTCAAACAAGTTTGCGGGGGGTATAATAATATGCATCTTTTGTAGTTTTATAATGTGGGTTTTAGGAAATAAATGAAACAAGAGTCTACACTGTAATTGTATTGTCACATACCGACACAAAGGGGAAAACTTGTTTCATCATAAAGTATATATACATGTATATTAGACCCAAGTTTATTTTTCTGAAATTGATTTCATTAAGGTATCTGGACCACAAATGACTACTTGATCATATTTGGTATCCAGGATGTCCATTGTTTTTAAATAGAGCAGACCTCGGTAATGTTCGGCAAACATCGAAAATAGTATTTGAGTAACTAACTTTTTGTTTGCTCAAAACAATATATTTGGGTTGGATACCATAAGTCTATTGTATATTTTGTAGCTAATGCCAGCACTATCTTAAAACTACTTATTGAAAATGAAAACAAAACAAGTAAAGAGGTAAGAAATATAATTATAGGGGATTTAAAAGACCTCATAGAGACAAAACGATGGCAAAGCCTCTTGACGGAAGCGAATTTTACCTTAGCCACCAATTCTCTAGCTCGTTCTACATCACCCTCTTCTGAGAACCTCCTCATAATCATTGAATTTAGTTCTGGGTATTCCTGAGCAGCAAATAACACTGGTGCTGTAGCTAGTCCTAGTCTGAGGTCAGCAGCAGTAGGTTTGCCCATCACTTCATCACACGATGTAAAGTCTAATAAATCATCTATTAGCTGTAAAACAATGTTACCACATGGTGTCAAGGTTAATAATTATACGTAAAACATAGAATGAAGCCTAATAACCATTAGGAGTGATGTTAAATATAACAAGTCACAAAATACATTTTAAATATTGTAATATAGCACATTAAGTCAAAAAGTCACTAACTACCTGTTAAATATAGCATGATTACCACTTACTGCTAAGTCTTTTACATGTAAGTCACTGACTGACTTATTACCAGTAAAATAGCAACACTACTCCATGATTTCAAGTGTAATAAGTCACTTATTATCTGTAGAACATAGCAACATTATTACACGATATCAAGTTTAAAACTTAAAAAATTTTTAGAATAAATACCTGAAATGCTATACCAACATGTCTGCCATACTGGTAAGCAGATTCTATAATATCTTCAGTGGACTTTCCTAATATTGCAACCTTAAAAATAGTAAAAATGGTTTAAATCTATGTCAATGCTCATTTCTGATTATTTAGGTATATGGCCTACATATACCTAGGTAGCCTTAATTTCTTAATTTCTAGCATCTCCTCTTCTGGAGTAGAAGACAAGACTACCAGTTATATATTTTAGTAGGGTATCTTCTAGGAATCAGTCATCCCAAGTTTTGATTGCTCAAATATACCAAAGGCTCCATTTTTTTTATTTAAATATTTTTTTCAGGTGTCATGGTGAAAGGGGTAACAAAAGCATGTGTTGTATATTCAGCAATATGTATATTCAGCAATATAAACAAAAATATCTAACTATGTATTATCATAAGACTACTTAGTTTTGATAGCTTATACTCGGAAATGAAAGTCATCCATTACAGGTTTGGTTTAAAATAGCCCACTTATTTAAGAGACTTATGTTATTGTTTAAATAAGTCTTATTTGCTTTTTCTTAAAATTTGTCAAAAATATCAATTTTTCAGACAAACCAAAAATATATAGTAACCTACTCTTATTCTTGAATTCAATCACTCAATAATAAAGCACAGACAGCTATTTAAAAGACACATTTTCTAAAGTAATAGTAACCTTTTGTTCAGAGGGTATGACCATCTAAAAAAATTGTGTTATGGATCCTGAAAAGGACCCTTCAAACAAAGAAGTATAAAACAGGAAAAAAACTTCAAAAGCAGTCAAAGTTCAATTTACTGATGATATTCATGTTGTGTTATGAATTTTTATAATACAGCTTGGATGGAAATAGCTTTTTTCTACCTTTATTATCAAAAATAATATTTAAAAAATGGTGAACATGAGTGGTTACCTTCTGTTTTTTAATGACTTAGGCTTGAAAGAAAGGAAATACCATGTTAAGAAGTCAATCTGGTGTACAGAATAGTCAAATCAGAAGTTTATCTTGTGCAAAAAATTCACACAAGGTTTACTGTAGCTCTATTTGTGATAAACCTTGTTAGTTGACATGTGGTAAGTATAATACTACCATACTAACACTACTTACTGCTTTACAGCTATTTGCTAATAGACTGGCAGTTTTTTTATAAGTTTTTTTGAGGTAGTGTGCAAATCTCTCATTTTCATTCTCCTTTGATCCAAGCTGCATAAACTCACCTGTCAAGTTACATAAATATATCTATTAATAATGACAACAAAAAATATATTTTGTGTTTACAATCATGTTTTAATACTTCAACATAAAAATAAAATGTTTCACCAACCTGGATCCCTTGCCTTATTAATATAGGTAATGAAGATGTCATTTCCTTGAAGTTAAACTAAGTCCTGTAATTTTCAATTTTCTACTGGCTTAAACAAAAAAAAAACTTTTAGAGTACCATCCAATTAAAATTGCTGTTTGGTTTCAACAGATTTAATTGTTTCATATTAGAAGCCACTTCAGGCATTTTCCTATAGGTTTCTATCTTAAATTAATGCCTACAATGCCATCTTGGACATTTGATCAAATAAAAAAAAAACATAAAATTTTAAGAGAACCATCCAAAATAGTGTAAATCAGCTTAGCAGTTTCTAAGAAAAGGGCATTTTAAAATTCTTTCAATAGGGTCCTCTGTAATAGTGGCCATTTATATCCATTGTAACTGGAACCAAAACACCTTTCAAACTTACCTCGTACTAAATCTTCAATTACTTGAGATAAAACCTCTACAACTTCTGTATTGCCTAATCTTGCTAAAGCTATAGAGGACATTGACAACATATAATCTCCAGCCAGAATTGCCTGAAAAAATATTAAAGTGTTACATATTAAACACAATGTGGCCTCACCCTGTGACATGTTCATATGAGGTGCAGGAAATAAAAGGTTAAAAGGTTAAATACTAAGTTAATTACAAGTGAGGATAATATGTCAGAGTAAACAACAAATGCAACTGCAGACTTGTTCCTCCTGTGTACTATCACAATAAAACCTGATGTTTTGTTGTAATTCATAGCTTAAATATGCAGAAATCTTTTAAATGAAAACATCATCATTTGACATTAAACTATATACTCTCAATCATCTGTTTAACTGTACATATACTGTAAATTCAGAAATTTTTGCAATGTTTTTATTATTGTGAATAATGTGATTGTTCTGTGATCGGGTTTTGTTTTTTTGCCTTTTGTTGTGGTTTATTTATATCTAATATCTATTATTGTGTGGAAAGGATAATGCATGTATATATCTGCACCCAAAGGTACATTATGATATTGCATAAGCTAGAGACGGTCAACATATAATAAAATAATATCATTTTTTATTACCATCATTAAAAAAATAGTAATCTTGCATTCAAAACATATGATAACAAACAACTTTTTTTGTTATTACTGAGTATCAAGCACAAGCACAAGAAGAAAGCCTGTATTTTATAACATCAAATACCTTGCAAAATAATATTAACAATCAATAGTTCAATTGAAATTCACCACTATTAAACACCAAACTGTCCCTTATACCAGATTTTTTCCAGTGTATTAAAATATGGTCTCTTTTTGACTTCAACTCATGGAAAACCTTGCACAATCATTTGGCGTGTAGGAGTTTTAGCATCAAAATTCTGAGGTTGACCTTCAAGCTGTTTTCTTCTTTCAGATTTCTGGCAACCATGTCTGCATACTACATGTAAGTATCAGTCACTGAATTCATTTTTCATGGCATTTTTTAGTTTTTCATTTACAAGGAGATCCATAGGTTCGAGTTCCCCCTGTACAACCATCAGGTACGAAAACATGCTGTATACGGGCCTTCGATAAAGCGTCGAGAACATTTTGACATCTGTGTGCACCGAAGACCTTAAAAATCGCTAGTAATTGCTGTCTTATTGGCACGTCTATTTCTTGAATGGCACCAGGACATTCTTGACATAAAGCACCATCCTCTCTTCTGTACTCCAATGGTTGTCAGTGTGGTAGATGTCCCAGTCGTCCGCAAAAAAGTATTTTGCGTGGCACTAATCAGTTTTACCCTGGTATAAAATTTGAGGTGGTAAAAGACAACCAACAGCTGTACTACCAAGTAATGCTGTTATCTCCAGCTTGTCTTCTAGCTCAATGATGTCAACCTGTGTTGATCTTTCCATTGCAAATGTCCAATTGGATATGGGAAAGATTTTTAGCACAGTCTGGCCAAAATTAAATATAAATTAAGGTGGAATGTTGTGCTTGGTTATGGTCTCTTTGATGATAAGCAGAAATTCAGTCTTTTGGTGTTCGTAATCATGGGGAAGTTTTTTTTAGTAGTGATATGACCCAGGTCTTAGTTATGACTGTGGGTCCACCAAACTCTCTGGGTAAAGATGGTGTCTTATGTTTCACGAGTCCTCGTGCAGTTGCAAAAACGATAGCCTGTTTAATGATCCCATCAGCCTTTCTTTTACTACAAATGTGGTTCGTTTATTACCTTATCCACACTTTTCTGGAATTAATTCAGTGACTGGTTCATGGTTGGTCTCTTTCACTTGTGCAATGTACTTTTTCTTTATTACACAGACTGAGCTTTCTTTTATATCAGACTGAAGGTCGTTGCTGAATGTACGTGTGCCAGCAATGTTATCACTGCTGTTGCATGCTTTGCAATTTTTGCACAGACCCCTGGAGTACAGTGATTATTGATAGCTTTTCTCTTAACGCAGCGTTTAGTTGTAGTAGTTGACTAGGCATTGAAAAGGGATATGACAATTTCAGCATTTGCTGCTTTTATTTTGTCGGCAACAGGGTGTGGCAATCTCAAGAGGATGTCATAGGTAACAAACTTACACATGGACATTTTTAAACTTGAATGATTATATCAGAAATATCTACTTTATTTATATTATTATTTGTCTCTGTTAATTGGCAATAATTTATTTGATGCTTAATTAAAAGAAATTAATAACAATAAGTAGCAAGCCAATCTTTTAAATAATTTTATATTTTCTCAATCTAGTTTGCATACATGTACATAAAAACATCTGTAAAAGCCCTACCATACCCACATAATTGATTTCTTTTTTTATGTAAACAAAAATAACTGTTTTCCAAGCTTAACCTCAATATACACACAAATCATCTCAATGTTAAAGACATGTGACAAGTGCACAAGTAAATCACTTTAGAAATTGAAATCATGTGTATTCTGTTTGGTGAGAAATTATTTACAGACGACAATAATAAAAAAGCAACCTATTGCTAAGTGATACTTTGTTGTCTTCTCATTTTTTGCTACCTCAGCCGATCGCAAAAATAAGAACTTGCATTTTTTAGTGGGTCCCCAAATCGCAAAAATAAATGCACACAATAATTTTCGAATTTATAGTAAGTTACATCATATTATAATTTCTGTTTACCCTTTTCCTTGACAAAAATATTTTCAGGGTTTAGAAATATGCTGTTCTGAGGTCAAGGAACTTTCAATTTTTAGGTCTAATCTTTATCTTGAAAAACTAGTGACAATTATTTGCTAAATTAATTTTTTTGTATTTAGTCAGTAAAGATTAAAACTGTCTGTTTTGTGACTGTAAATAGCGGTTCAGCAATAGATGGAATCTTAATACAGCAGTTCTTAAAAATAAGGCATTTAATGCGACATTAAATGATACCTGGCCACGTTGCATTGTTTTTAATATTCATGAACACATTTTATTGAATTACTAATCAGCCTATAGGAACAGCTGAGCATAATAACAGTCCATCTCGGAAGACAATTTTTACTTTGATCCTGGGCCTATAAAAGTTATTTCAAATTGGCACAACTCAAAAACTACAAATGGGATTGTGCTGAAAATTCAACCCGATTTTCATTTTATAATACTTAACAGCTGTGCAAAGTTTTTAAAAATGTGTTGAAGCATTTTAGGTTATCATCAGGAAACTGCCATAAAAAAAACCCTTTGAAAATTACAAATTGGATTGTGTTGAAAATTGTCCTTGATCTTCATTTCATAGTACCGTATTTAGGGTCGTATTGTCTGCGGTCTTTATCTTTTAATCTAAGTTGGAAAGGAATGGTGCTGATTATACATAAATACAGACTCGATAGATTGTGTTTGGTCCCATTAAAAGTTGTCAATGGCGGTCACCATTTTGTTGTTGTGTTATATGCGGTATTTTCGTACTATTCTAACATGATTCTTTTACAAACTTCCATATAAATACGTTGTAATGATATTAATTTTACTTAAATTATTTTAAGTAATGTTATAATAATTATATAGGACAAATAAAAGTTAAAACGGATACGAAAATAGCGGATGTGTAACCTGTACCATTGCGTAAAATGCAAATGGCGTCATTATGTAACCTCAAATGTATGAAGATCGATGTTTTGATTGCAGTCATTAAGGGGTTAAAATAAAACGTGTAATCTTTTTGTTTTCTTTGTTTTCATTGATAAATGAAAGTTGACAAATTGTTTTGGTTTCGAAATGTGTGAGTATCCGTTTTAACAACGATCAAAATAGATGCTATGAGAATGCACTATTTTTTATTTAATTTATTACAATCACTAGAAATGAATAAAACTATAAACATAAATGATATTTAAAGACAGAATAAATTACATATAACAGTAAAAATGTTAAAAAGCGTGACCAAGTCGGATTCGATGTCTTCATCTTGAGACGTTTTTTGAAATTCTTTACGTGTGGATTGTACATGCATATACAAATTTTTCCCCAATTTTCTAGCCCAAGAAAGAACATAGATTGGAGTCGAGTACACCCTGCCCCCATTGAGATTCGAACTCGCAATCTCAGTGTTGACAGACCACATGATCAATAGTAAACGAACTACCTTAACCACTCAGCCACCGAGGCCACTACTAACTTGGTACAAAATGTCCCTGATCTATACTAGAATACTGTTGACGCTTTGAGACAAATGCTATATAAGCTAAATCATGGCCATTATACCAGCATACAAATTTTCAATAAAAAAGGAAAAGACGGCTTGATATTAATAGTTCAATGAGCACCTTCATCCTATTCATATCATTTCTATGATTAAGTCCAAAATGTATTAGAAGTATATACTCCCAGTAATTATAAATGAACTCTAATTTCTTTCCTTCATCATGATATATATACATTTTGCTTACACTATAAATAAATGTAGTTGTGTTGTTATGTGATATATATACTGAAACAGAAAAAAGTACAAATGTAACTAGATGCATACAAATATTGAAGCAAGTGAATAAAAGGTCTTATATAAAAAAATCTTAACAATTGCATCTATTTTGTATTCCATCTTGATTCAGATTTCATTTGCAACTTCTAACAAATTTACAAAATAGGAAATGGTTTATTGTTTCTAAAAGCATACAAATTCATCATTGACACAAGGATTATATAGTATCCAGACTTCCAAAATATTTTTAAAACGTTACTTCATCAAAATTCTGACTTTATATAAGGGAAGTATTTAATCATTGTACAACAATACAACAAAAATTATAGAAGTGCTGACCTGATGTCAAGACAATATACCCTTTTCACAACATGTTTATTCTGATTTGGTCAGGATTGTAGAATATACCGGAAGTTGAGCGAGATCGAGGCTAAGGGTGTATCAGTCCGATCAGTTGTAGAGAAACAGATGTATAAATTTGGTTTTTTTTAATGTATCATAAATAAATTGCTTTACTTTCTGTTATTATTTCATATTCGCTTTACGACGTTAATTTGGTTTAAACATCTGTAATTTATTATTGAGTTTAATCATTTGAAAAAAAAACATGATAAATATCATGATAAATGCAATATATTGTAAAAGAAGTTTCGCCTTGAATTTGTTGTTTACAACGCTGAATAAAGGAAAATCGTTGAAATTCGAGTGGGTGGCCATATATGAGTCGGACGAACATTTTCGGTACGCCAGGGTCAGGCATTTGTTTTAACAGGAATTTCGGTATTTGGTTAAAATTTGACTGGGGATTTGGGATTAAAGCGTAAGCGAAATCAGGGAAAGAACACTTTTTTTTCGCTGGGAATTCAGGATATAAAGTTACCGGGATTAATTTTTATGGTTTAATAAATGTCAAACATTACATTGGTACGCAGGGATTCCGAAGACCAGGGAATATCATATTATCACAGTTTACAAGTGTCAGTCTAGCTTATCCCATTACAATTCTGAACTTGTTGTTCATTGCTAATAAAATAGTATGAAAATTATGTCAAATTAGTATAGCAACTTCAGGTTGATCTACTTTCCAATATTGGCCAAACTGACAACATCTGGACAATTTTTTCATTGATTAACATTCTGAATTTTTCGGGAATTCTGGAAAATGTCAATTGTTTGACCGAGAATTCTAGATTTTATAGTATTGTGATCAGAAATTCGGGATGATGACCCCTCCTCCTCTCCTCATATATTTCAAAGTCATATTTTCTTTGGTATTTTTAACCATTTGGCTAGAGAACTTTTGATGAAATTTTCATGTTATTGTTTTTCAAAATGTTCACTTTTTTCATAACTAAGTCACCGTATTTTTTAGTCCTATTAATTTACTAGGTATTTATAACCCTAATGAAAATTGCACAGCGAAAATTGTCTAAGATCCGTATGTCATAGTCGCTCTTTGGCTGTTAAATTAGGTTCTTTAAGTCCTATTGCCGTGATGGAATCTAAACTAAGAAGAGGACTGAAATCGTCCACAATGTCCGAGTCCCCATTTGACCCGTCATCAGAAGTTGCATTTTTTCGATCGTCTACAGCTGATTAAATAATAACACCTGGCAACTAAAATCTGCCTTGTGACAAACACGCTTAAATTGCCATTTTCTCTTAAAATTTCTTTTAACATCTCATGATCCATAATTGATCTAGAACTAGTTTTGTGTAATGTTTACATTCGATGCCATGGTAAGTTACAGAAGCTTTAGAGATCTTTACACCCTTAGCCTCATTATGAACTGATAAGAGCGATCTATTTTTAGAAACAAAGATATTGTGAAACTCGTATATTCAGGTAAGATATCAGATAATTTGGTTACCATAGTAACCAAAATTTAATTTATATTTTTTCTTTAATTTTCTATCCTATGTATATTATACTTGAGAACATAATTAAAAGATATAATTTGTAAAAAAAAAAACTACACATTTGTTAAAATTTTCTATAACAAGACATGTACAGGATGGACTTTTAGTTGCTATACAATACAGACTAGAACTTGTTTTAAAGCAAAAACTGGGGGCACTATTTGTTCAATCAACTATTTGGTCAAATTTGGTCTTTTTTTTTCTTAAAATATATTTTAGTTATAAACAGCATACATTTACCATTCTGTAATTCATTAAAATTTTAATTAAAAGCTCAAATTTTGTTTAAGTTGATGAAAAATGGTATCCATGGAAACCATACTGTTAATTGTTTTACCCCAAAACTGTTTAAAAGTTAATTCATTTTCATTTACATCTCTGCTAAATTTTGTAGTTCTCTGTTGCTTTTTCAAAATTGTATTCCATATTAATCAAATAGTCATTGTAAACTTGTGTTTTATCAAAACAATTCAGCACAGGAATATTGTAAATCCAAAACAAACCAGCATGGTAAGGGTTATATATGAATCCTATTAAAGCTATAGTCAGGATGAATGCAATTTAACAATGGACCAATGAAACTTTTTATACACGAGAAAATATGAAGGTATAGTAAAATTTACCTTTTTCTGACCCCACAAAGTATCAACTGTTGGTTTTCCCCTACGAGTGTCGGAGGAATCAATGACATCATCATGAATCAGACTGGCTGTGTGTATCATTTCAGCTATCATTGCTACTTCTTCTTGAGAATGTTCTATACTGCAAAATAAGTCTATGATAGATAGGTAAGTCAGTTGTTTTAGCCAAGAAATATAATATTAGTCTTCACGAAATACGTTGGTCCGACGGCGACGGACAAAACCGATATAATAACGCTTGGAACGGTAAAATATCGTTTTTCGTCTGGCTGAAAGTCCGACATGGTTCGTTCACGGGAAATACTTGAATATCTGGTAGTACTTATTCACACAGGCTTCCAACTTTTGAGTATATATGTAAAACCAATAAAAATTGCTAAGATCCTGCATACTAGTATTTAACTCATTTTTGAAATGTTTTAGTTTGGCAAATGGATTACGAGCCATTTGTTTATTTCCGGGATACATCTAACAACCAACAGTGAGAAATGAGAAAAAAGTAGACTACAACAACCTTTAATGAAAAATCGTAACTCTTTGATAAACAAACATTTTTAAATGGGGTTTAAAATCAAAAGTTCGTTTAAAACATATTTTATTTTAATCATTGGCTTTGATAATATATACAATATAAACTAGTAAGCTGATATTGATGGAATAAAGCTAACTAGTTATCAATGACGTCATGATAATTTCTGTAGATGGGTGTCCCATGGAGCAGTTGCTTTCAGCTTTGTGAATTATTTCTGTGTATAATAAAATGTTATTTCATTTATATTCTTCAGACACTTTTGTCCAGATATACACAGCTTGTTATAACAGTTATGAATAGTATGATGTTTACAATAATTTTTATGTACGATATATTTATGTCTGTATCTAAATGCATATAAGGTAGTTAAATGTAAACGATGGCAAAATCAGACAAATTTGGTCCGGCAAAAGCTGCTTCGGTCCAGCATTTCTGGGGAAGTTGGTGGACCAAATGTCCACTATTCTCTGTAAAGATTTCGCAAGGACTGTAATATTAGGAAAAAAAATCAAAGAATGTGTCCATAGGACACGGATGCCCCCGCTAAATGAAGTCCCAAACAGGAAGTAGTTGTGTGACAGGTCTGAAAGTCGCTTAGGGCATACAATTTGTGATACTGAACCACCCTGCCATATTTCAAATTGTTCTCATGTATGGTTTCTGAGAAAAGCTTGACGGAAATCTTCATAGTCGTGTTCACACATTTTCATATCGGCCCAGTCGCAAACAGGAAGTAGTTGTCAACCAGGTCTGAAAGTCGCATAGGACATACAACTTGTGATACTGAACCACCCTGCCAAATTTCAAATTGTTCTCATGTACAGTTTCTGAGAAAAGCTTGATGGAAATTCGTACAAACAGACGGAGGTATTTACGTACAAATGAAGTCCCAAACATGGAAGTAGTTGACCTACAGGTCTGAAAGTGGCTTAGGACGTACAACTTGTGATACTGAACCACCCTGCCAAATTTCAAATTGTTCTCATTTACGGTTTTTGAGAAAAGCTTGACAAAAATTTTCATACACATTTTCATATCGGCCCAGTCGCAAACAGGAAGTAGTTGTCCGGCAGGTCTGAAAGTTGCTTAAGACGTACAACTTATGATACTGACCCACCCTACCAAATTTTTAAATTGTTCTCATGTACGGTTTATGAGAAAAGCTTGACGGAAATTCGTACGGATGGATGTTTTTACGTACAAATGAAGTCCCAAACAGGAAGTAGTTGTCCCACAGGTCTGAAAGTGGCTAAGGACGTACAACTTGTGATACTGAAGCACCCTGCCAAAATTCAAATTGTTCTCATGTACAGTTTCTGAGAAAGCTTGCCGGAAATTCGTTCGGAGGTACTTACGTACGTACGTATGGACAGACGGACGGACATGAGTAAAACTTAATGCCCCCGACATGTCGTCGCGGGGGCATAAAAATCGAAGAGTGTGTCCATGGAACACAGATGCCCCCCGCTAAATGAAGTACTGAACCACCCTGCCAAATTTCAAATTGTTCTCATGTACAGTTTCTGAGAAAAGCTTGACGGAAATTCGTACAGAGGGAGGTACAGACAGACAGACAGACATGAGTAAAACTTAATGCCCCCCGACATGTCGCCAAGAAAATCAGTAAGGGGCAATACTCAATGATATCTCTATAGATCAAAACATTCTGATGTAACTATAACTTACATGGAAAATATAATGCTTCTTTTTGTCAACACAAAACTGTGTAGCAAGTCCTTTAAAACTTTAGAAGTCCATGTGTTTAACATTGCCTACATGTATATATAAATATATAGCTATAAGTAGCAGTTTTTTTATTCTTTACATTTAAGTTATTACCCATCATGTGACCCATTGTTACAGTTAACTGCTCTTGCCATTAACAAGGCAACCATTGGTCTAAAAAGTTTTCCTTTTCCATCAAAGTAATAATCTGCTATTTCTTTCAGGTCAGCCTCTTCTGATGTAAATTTCTGGAAAAATGTTGAATTATTTTTTAAAATGTTCAATAATTTTGACAGCGGTGAAATACTGTGAGTCCCAGTAAAATAAATAAAGTTCTTTCACTCCCTGAATGTGATGTCACAATGTATATCCTTTACAATGTTGCTCACAAAGCATTGGCACTTAAGGACATTCAAAACAAAGTTAAAATATGATCACTTAATGAATAATTTCCGTAAACTTGTTTAATCTGATGCGTTCAGCGGGACTCATGATCATATTTTCAAAATAAACTCTGTCCTATAAATAAACATATAATAAAATCAATAAAATAAAATTTGTATCTCAGATCTGAAGTAGTTTGTGAGAGAACATTACATTTGTATAAATTTACATCTGAAAACCTTGAAATGTGTAACATATTGTAATAGTATATATAGTAGCCTACCTTTAAAATATATCTATAACATTTCCTCACATTAATGATAACGGTTATTTAGCTCGTATTATGAATGTAATTTAGCATAAACTTATTATCAAGTTATGAATTTTTTTAAAAAGTTCCAGTTGAGTTTTTTAAATATTTTTACTTTGTCAAAGTTTTGCTCCCAGGAAAACTGTTCTTGTCTTGTGAAATTTTATAGGATATCCCATACAAATTTACCTAAGCTGGGGAACAGGCTACTGAATCCTCTAGAAATGATTGGTATTTTTTTTAATGTAATTCTCTTAAACTCGCGTTTTCAGCTTGCAATTTCATTTTTCCCTCGTCGTCGGACATTTTATGATAGTTTCATATTTATCACAAAGTTATCCTATTTAATAAATGATTAAACGGTTAAATGTCCTATTTTCATGCAAAATAGTTAAATTTTATTATTTTGTAAATACTTTTGATAAGTATATTTAAGTAATCTGTAAAATTCATTGGGACTATGTTTTCCAATCGTAATCATGATTGTAGCGTCCTTGGAGACTTGTGATAAGGTCATGCTTGATACGTCACACTTCCTTATAAAGAGTTTTTAAGCGGGGAAATTTAAAATTTGGTTTTCATCTAATAATAAATAAATAATAATTAAGTCCGACCGGCAAGCTAACTTATCGTTGTATTAAAGTTATGACCAAAAGTTCTGAGTTGCCGGCCGAGTATTAATTTGCAGGCCGGTCTCAGAGGGTATATAAGGCAAAATGGCATATCGCATCAGACTGTCGAAGCGAGAACATCAGACTAGCCAGCGAACAACAACTCGAATCCCAGATACTGTTTTAATTTTTTGAGCTGAATTTGTAATTAAGGTACCAGTCATGAATATTTTAACAAAATATAGGATTTTTCCAGATGCAAACGAAATTCTATACTAAGTAACATACTATTATTATTATATCAATGAAAGAACTGAAAATGATAATATAGTTCCGAAGCAGAGTAAAGGCAGCAATGGCGAACGTTCACTTCCAATTAGATTTCCATAAATTTTTCATAAAGATTTTAAATTAATCCACTATATTGAGGAATCGTTGGAGCCAAAATGCAACATATTACTATTATAAAACAAATTCCGACAGTCTTGCATAAGTATTTTTTGGAAGGCCATCGTCTTAAATAGTTTATTATTATGCATACTGTTTATATGAATGGGATGACGACACAAAGTACTTACATACAATTATAATAATATATATACATATGAATATGAATATATAAGGATGAGATAATAATACAAATATTACGGCCAAGGTGTATCTTATCACTCATACAAGGAAGAGAATTAACATTTTACACAAAACAGAGGACCACTCGCCCGTCTATGACAATATAATGCAATAACCAGCAACATCAACCAAAAAGTGCATCAGATCATCTCAATAATGTTTTTTTCTTTTTACCCAGTATCAAGGCTCACCACACTGGGCGAAGTGGGCGACCACTGGGACCTGAAGTCGCCCTACAGTGTCTCAAAAGCGAAGTCGAAGTCGCCCAATGGTTCACAGTAGATACTTGCATATGATCTGGTCCAAATAATTTACCCAGACTACCAATTTATCAGTAAATGTGTAATTCCAATAAAAATGTCAAACAATATGCGTATTTAACATTTTTTCAAAGGATTTACGTCTTTCAACTGGATTACGCTCCATTTGTTTATTTACCGGATGTGACTAATTACCGGAAGTGAACAACAAAGAAAAGTAAAGTACAACGGCCCATACTGAAAAATCGTAATTTGTTTTATAAACAAACACTTTCAATTGGTTTCAAACTTCAGTTCTTTCAAAGCGTATTGTATTTTAACAATTTTCTTTGATAAACTTATGAGCTGCACTTGAAAGAATAAAGATGTATAGTAATTATTGACATCATGAAAAGTTCTGTAGATGGGTGTCCCATGAATAGGGGTGAAACAATACTCTGAAGTACCAAAAATCCACGGTATTTTGGTGACTTTCGGTGTACGGTACAAAATTGTCAATTTTCGATTTGGTACGGGTTTGGGACCACATCACCATCATTTTAGCCTTTTATGTTGGAAATCATCATTGCGGAGATACAAAAATCTGCCATATCTATGGCTGAGGAAAAGATCGTGATTGTGGATGGTAGTTCCGTGATTAAATTGAAAAATCCGCCAGCAAGCTATAGATCTCATGTGTGGAAATATTTTGGATTCAAAATTGTCAACGGGGATGGATCCCAAAAGACAGAAAAGGAAAATACCATCTGCAAGATATGTTACACGGTAGTTAGTTACAAGACAGGCTAAAAATCAATGTGTATATCGTATCGTAAGTAATAGTGTCATGGAGAAATTCTACAATATGTATCATATCATTGAGTAACTGTATCATTTCACCATTAACCCATGAAGCAATTTTGATCAGCACAACTGTGTCCAAGTCAAAGTGTGCTGAACAGAAGAATTATTTCTGGGTTTAATGTTATGTTAGTTTATCTATCTTCTTTGAAAATTTTGCTCAGATAAACATGACATGTTCATAACAAACTTTTAGAAATATTATGATATATACCAGAACTTCATGAACGATGTTTATGTCTACACCTATACAATATTTTTAGTTGATTTATTTTCATTTGTGAATACCTTGTTTGGCTACAAGTACTGAAGTAGATAGAAAAATAGTCACTATATCTAGTGCATTTTTTTATTGATTTTATAATGAAGGTTATGTGCTAATTGATCTTGCATACCATTAATAATAATGAAAAAGAAAGGATAGAAAACTGAATCTAAATGTGTTATGATTTAAAAACACAAGAGAAAAAATCATGGAAATCCACAATTATAAAAACTAGACAAAGTTGATCCCCCAAAATTAATACGCTTCTTACCAACATGATATATAAAAAAAACGCAAAGTTTCATTAAAATCGGATGCAAACTTTTTGAGTTATTGTCCGGAAACAAAGTTTTTGTTAAAATTCCTAACATTTTTCGTGGACTGCGACCGTGAAATTTGACGGATTTCCCCCAAAATCAATAAGCTTCTTTCCAACCTAATATATAACAATATCCCAAAGTTTCATTCAAATCGGATGTAAACTTTTTGAATTATTATCCGGAAACCACTTGAGTTTTGGTTACAATTCCTAACATTTTTAGTGGACTGTGACCTTGAAAATTGACGGATTTCCCCCAAAATAGATAGGCTTCTTACCAACCTGACATATAACAATATCCCAAAGTTTCATTCAAATCAGATGTAAACTTTTTGAATTATGTATCATCCGGAAACCAAATGTGGACGGAGGAACGGACGGACATGAGGACCACTATATACCCCCGACTCTGTCGAGCGGGGTATAAAAAATGATGTAAATAATGAGAAATGTACATAACTACTGCAAAAATTAATTATTTGTACTGCCCCCCCCCCCCCCACACCCCCCAACTTCTCCCTAATGTCTCCTGAAGTCTCCCTATCAGTGCCTCACTTCTCCCTGTTTGGCTGCCAGGGAGAAACCACTTCTCCCTACTTTTTTAGAGTGTGGTGACCCCTGAAGTTTGCACATTTTTATGATAATGTCCTATATATCCTACCCCCCCACCATACTGCCATACTGTCAGCGCATGGGTTAACTAATAAATGATTCTTTTATCCCTTATGTCTCGTGATATGAGCGGCATCATTCATAAAGGGACCTTAGTCAAAAAAATTTCGAAATTGAGATTTTTGCAGAATTATGATCATCGAAATACTCAAATCTAAAGTTTAATTTTATTGCCTCAAAGTTGAAATCCGTAAAGTATATGAAATCGGCACTCACTACTGCCTGACGTTGATCAATTTTCCGGCATTTTATCATAAACGACGAAGGCATCGTTCAAATATATGACTATTATTTTCAATTTATAACCGTGTATTCCAGTAATTCAGTTCTTGAATCAATCATAGGGCTTCAATGACTTAAATTTGCAACTGTTATCAGTTATTTTACCAAAACTTATCATTAAAGTTTTACTCAAGATTATCTGTATCACTCAACTCATTGTACAATGTTATATGACTTATATCGATAATCAACAAATTCCTTCTAATTGTCGTTCTTGTTAACTATGTTCGGAAAAGTGTAGTGTTCGAATACTTTGTAAATACTAGTAACTTATAATCATTAAAGAAAAACAAATTGTTTTTATTATTATGAGGAATAATTTTACCAAACACCTTAATTGTATAACTGAAATGAACATCTATTTAAAAGATACTACTAATTTGTTTCCGTTTACTACTTTTCAAATTCTTTACAACACACTTTGTTGTCAGTTCGTTTGAATAAAGTTTAAGGGCAGTTTTTGTAATTTTTCAGTGGCATCTAGTTTTGTATTGACCACATAAAATACATGTATATTTCAATCTAAAATTTAAAATTTAAATGTGATCAGAATGTACTAGACTCCAATCTTAATTGACAAGGATTGCTAGTTTTCCTACCGCAGGTCGGGGGTTTTCTCCAGGTACTCCGGCTTCATCCCACAATAAAAACTGGATGCCATGATATAGGTGAAAATGGCGTTAAAAATCAAACAAACAAACAAAAACAAACATATACATTTGTATGACTTCGTACTTAAGATTTACAAAAAAACTTATCATATTGGAGTTATCTCAAAATTTGAATTAACAAATTTCAGCAAAATTCAAAAGTGTACAACTTTAATTTGAAACATAAAATTTGTAATGTGACATAACTTAGTTGTGGAAAACCCCATTCTTGTATAGTTCCTTGTTAATGCAAACTAGATCATCCTATCAATAAATAACAATTAACTGTAAACATATTCAGGTATTTATATTTCATAGTTCATATTTATGTGTGATTAGTTTGTATAAGTATATTGCATAAGACGAAAGCTTTTGACCTTTGAGTGACTATTTTTAGTACATCATAAACATTTTATTAAAAAATTGTTGTCTGCTTTTACCTGCCTAATGATTTTAAACAGCTAATCTAGATCATAGTAGATGGTATTCGTAAATATTATTAGCTGTGAAAATATTCAGCAATAAATTCAATTTATAATTTATGTAAACATTTGCAAATGAGCTGCATAAAGCTTACTATGTTTGAGTTACTTTTTAAATTGATGTAAACACATTTATTTCATAATATAAGCATGATCATACAGGATCACATTAAACAATACAAAAAAAAATAACAATTCAGATTCAGAAACAAGCAAAGTTGCTTTTCTGGTCTGTCTCCTAAGGAAAAATATTCAAACATTTGCAGAAAACATGATTGTAATATTTTATGCTCCCATCATGTAAGAAAAGAAATGTTTCAGTAGAAAAACTGAATGTGTTAAGGAGAGGGGGATGCAGGTAAGAGGGTATGATTGAGCAAAATGCAATTACAATTGTTTGGACTTGTAGGTTAATTGCAATTTGAACATCTACATGTATACAGAAAATCCTTTAGATTTTATAATAAGCTTTTTAGTTTGATGAAAAATGTGCATATTTTCCTCGTCGGAAAAATGGTCAGATCCATTCAAGAGCAAGTTAACATCAACTATAAGTGGTAGAATTGATAAAGAGTTAAGTAAGTCATGTCTGAGGTTGTTGTATAGAGGACAGGTCAAAAGAAAATGTACAGTTGTTTCAAGACAGCCATATCGACAGTTTGGCGAATTAACTACATTTCTGACAAAAAAGTGATAATTTAACGCACTCGAATTCATACTATTTTGGCATGTAATATTTGCCCTAGGCGACTGTCAGTGTAGAAATGTACAGGGACGGAATCGTTTTTCAATCGCAATGATTTCCTGAATACGTTAAGAGATGTACAATTTTTAACATCTGTTGTCAGTTCATTCTATAACTTCACAGCGGAAGGGAAAAGGTAATCAGAATAAAACGTAGTCTGAGGTTTACTTCAATTAAGTTTGTGTTAGGCCTAATCATGCTAATGTTGTGATCGTGTCTGCTACTAGTATCTATCTACTTGGGAAGGTAACAGGTTTTGTAACTATTCCTGAGCCCTTTTTTACAATTTTTAAAATTAGATAATAAATATTTTATTTACTTAATAATTACTAAATGACCGGACAACAAATCAACATAAAAAATTTCACACAAATAAACAAACAACACTTTTTTCTAATTAAATGTACATGTATTTTAATAGGTCACATAGAATGTATCAGTATGGTTTCACACCGCATACAGACGGAAACATAATTTAGTATTTGCAAGCCTGATTAATAAAATATGCATGATTATTTTTCAAAAGTAAACAATAAATCAACGAGAAAAAGGAATGGAACATAGGGAACACAATTTCAATTGCCCTGGGAAAGCATGGAGTATGGGTTGGGGCAGAAATTGAGATTGGTTTAGAGGATTTAAGAAAGAAGATCTGATTGGTTATCGTATTTCTGTTGAAGGAAACAGCACATGCTGGGTATTTTCATTCATAAATTTCTCACGAGAGTGCAATATGGTTTTTCATTGAGTAGAATGAGTTTTTTGCAAACCAAAATGATAGGAAATGGAAAGTCACATGTATTGGTTTAAACCAATAGGAAAAAGGCAAAAATATCTATTATGTACATGTAATAATATATTTAACGTGTATACGTAAAACTTTATATTATCTTTCAGAATTCGTTTAAATTAAATTGATTTGTTCAAAACTTATATAGACAAAAACTTATGCTACAGAAATATAGCAAGAAACCCTTCCTATTTTTCTCATTTCCGCAGATTAGCGTTTCCATGAAACTCATTTGAACCTTTTCTGACAAGTTCGGAAAACTCGTTCATTAAAATTTCCCTTGTATCCATTAGGGAAACTTGCGATAGTCATTTTCCATAAAACAACATTCTATCACTTTACTGCGATTGATTATTGTATTTATCCAAACCTTAAATGTTCTGCAATTTTAAAGTTTGAACATGTTACTGCTTAGATATGTATAATCGTATATCGGCATGGAGTGCTAGAATCTATATATCATATATAATTTGACAAGGATAATATTGGACAACAACTCCATCAAGGTGACATATTACATGTTCTAATGCATCTCAACTTGACGCCTGTTATGTTGAGTTCTATGTGTGATGCCGATGCGTATTTGAATAATTTAAATATTTTATTCAAATTAGCACAATTAAAAGGACAAAGAAACTGTATTTTCGATGAAAATACATTTCAAATTAAATTGTTATTAAATTATGCAACATATACAATATTAATTATTTTGCGTTAGACAGGGATCCTCGCAACGCGCCTAGATGCGTATTGTACGCGTCTTTTCAGTTCTGGACGCATTCTTACAAATGGCGATCGATTTTTACCTGTTTCGTCCGATTCTCAGCAGGTAGCAATCACTCGGGCGGCAAATATGCTTTAATTAAGATGTTTATTGAACAATAAATGTGCAGCGTTGATGGACACTTTTTATGGTAAAAATTAAGCGTTGACAATACACTCGTTTCAAATTTTAATACACGGTCGGAACCTTGCACTTGCAGTTGCACTCCTTACGATTTTTTTTAAAAGTAAGAATTCTTGATCGGTACAAAGATATCTTCAATATGAACATTATCTAATAAACTTTTATTTTGTGTGTATATCAAAAACATCTGCTATAGACTAGGATCTGAAAAAAGGGGGGTGGGTGGGTAACAGTTGTTTGGAAGAAATATGATATCCAGGTAAGACAAAAGTCTCTTTTTAATGGGCAAACATAGCATGTTTTAAGTAATGAGTGCAGTTCAATCATACTCCAAAAGACTTATAAACTCAGCTACTAATGATATAAAATAGCATGGGATAAACATTCTACAAGTCATATTATATCTTTTTATGAAAAAACATTAAATGGGTCGGTCATCAAAGAAAACGGTTGTATGCAAGCACTTAGCTGGACTCATCTGTGATATGTTGGACTCATGAAAATTTTTTGGGACTCACCACTTTCAAAAGTGATGAGTCCAGGACTCACCATAAAAAAATCCTACAAGTATCACTGGTTAGATAACTACTTTCAACTTGTTGTTTGACGTCAGTTTTAACGTAACGTTCTATATACCGCTAAGGTCCTTTTATGAATGATGACGCTCATACTAGTATGATACATACTAGTAATAAATATTCCCTATACATGTATCTCATGTTAGCTGAATAATAACAATATTCTCAAAACAATAAAACTCTACCTTGGTGGAATTTGTGATTTATAATATTTATAACCCAAATAAAACTAATCATTGGAATTGCTAAATCTGGTTTGAGGGACTCTTTCACAAAGGTAAAATTATAGCATTTCCTGAGTTTTGACACACAATTATTTAGCTATAGATTAAACACAATACTTTGTGATTAAATGCAATAACTTATTGCAATTAAATGCAACACTTTGCGATTAAACACAATACTTTGAGAATACACACAAAAGTTATTGTGATTTAATACCATATTTTGCGTTTTAATGCAATCATGGCAATTTAATCTCCATTTTTTGCATTTTATCAAAAGTTTAAATGCAATAATTATTGTGATAAAAAAAAAACAATAATATTGTGATTAAACACATTTGTCTTACCAATTTAATCTTGTAGCATAATGTTGATAAAGTTGATTCTACAAGATTATATGGGTTGCTGTATGGTAAGGCACTAGATCTTCTAACTGGTAAGAATTGGCCACATACTAATGATTTCTGAAATAATACATAAATAACCATAATCTTTAGACATAAAATTATACCTCATCTTGGAGAGATACATTTTTTGTGTGGTCATCGGGTCAACTTCATTCTTACTAGTTAGTATTGGCATTGGCAATATTAACAGTAAATTATAATTTTGTCAAAATAATGTGTTTTGTCATATTTGAATGAGGGTTAGGAACTAAAAATACTAGGCTGAGCAGAGCAATTTCTCTTGTTCTGTGGCAAATACATAATTCAAAAGATATAATGTTTAACAACAAACTGCTATCCGGCAAAAAAATGCTATACAAGGATTTTATAATAAAATTCTGTTTTATTTTTTTAATACATGTATTTGCAGCCCAAAGGTGCCACTAGTTTAACATCTGTCATCACAATCAACATTTTCTGATTGGTCAATATTTTTTAAGACTATTTTCATGTTATTACCAATGTATATACCAATCAGAATTCATATTGTAGGCAGGACTAAAAAATACAGCAACATGTTGTTGTGCCATTATTTTTTCCATTTAAATTGATCGCAAAGGTTTATTTGATGGATTTCACTATCTTCTATCCAAAACAAATAGTTTTCAAGTTTTACGATCGGGCGGCGAGAACTACTCCGGATTCGTGACCAGTACTTTTTAAATGTCAAAGTTTATTCTAAAGTTTGTTTGGCAATTAAAACACACCTCTCCGTTCATTTATTTAATAAATTATCTGTAGGGCGGGAATTGGATCATATTGGGAAAACTACTGGGTTATAGCTAATAAATAAACGTGCGACTGCGATGACACCGGCTGGGATACAGTACAGGAATGCTAGTCGATCCGTCCCCGGTCGATTCGTCCCCTGGTCGTTCCGTCCCTAGGTCGATCCGGCCCCAGTAAAACCAAAGTTAGGTAAAATAAATAAAGAAGGTAGGTAAAATATAAAAAAAACAACATTCATGGGTAGTATTTCGAAGTATGGTAAATATGGTATTACACGGGAATTCACTATTTTGAATGCCGAGTATGCATGCGAATTTTGTGACCATGATATAGTTCATGGTTGCTTTAATTTAAAGCCTTCTGAGGAATATTATAAAGACTTTTTTCATTATGTGGACATGTAATTGTAGAACCAAAGGTAGGTATAATAAATAAAGCAGGTAGGTACAAATATATAGAAAAGTCGTATTTTTAATTATGCCGATTGTGCATGCGAATATGTTAACATGATTTAGGATGATTTTTTCTTTATTTTTATGTATTGTAACTTCTTCAAGTACAGTATAGTTTTATGTGTACGTTTAATTAAATTTGTAATTGTTATTTAGTATTAATCTTTTTGACACCTGTAATTTGTAACCAACATTTGACACGTGTCAGATAATAGTAATAAAACGGTAGGCTTGCTGTCGTCGTGTAACCTCTCTCGAACAAAACTGGCATGGATACTCCATTTTCAGAATGAACAGAGATTTTGCAAACCATTTTATATATCCAACGATATGGAGTCCCAATTAATATTTTCTCTTTGAGAAATTCTTTGAGCTCAATGAATGTTTTCTTTAAAATTTTTGATGTTCAGCATCAATAAATTGTCGTATTTTGTGTAACCTTTGATGTTAAAGTCAGCTTGGATGCAGAGTAAATCATACAAAGCATAGCCTACAGTTGTTATGCAAACAATTTAAAAATAATCAAAGGGTAATTGTGCACTGATCAGAACTGTTATCTTCATATAATTAATGAAAAACACTATATTTTGTTTATTGAATTATTAAACTAATTTTAATCAACACTTTTTCACTTTTTACACTTAAAACTTACAGTTAAAATAAAATTAAATATAGTAATATACTTATAAACTTTTTATTGGGGACGGATCGACCAACAAATAGGGGACGGATCGACTAGGGGACGGATCGTCTGGGGCCGGATCGACCAGGGGACGGAACGACCTGCTACCACAGTACAGTAGTCAGCATGGTCAGTACTCGATAATTATTTTTTGTTTAAATAAAATTATGGTAATGTGTCATTTCGAATGAATAGAATATCAACAAACATCTATAAATTCATTCAATTATTTTATTACTAATGCTGTAAAATGTCATAATGGAGTAAATGAGTATTCACACGTGCTTATGCAAAATCTTGAGAAATTACAAAACATGCCGGTTCAACATCAAGGTCGTCGGTTTTGGTCTTTTTCTTACCATGCAAAGATGACAATTCCTTTCATATTTCTTTCCGAAAATTGTCGCTGATCTATTTATCTGAGCATTAATAGTTGCTAAACACTTTTTCAATAAGTCTTTCCGTCTATATAATTTGAATATATCCGTTTGTAGTCTGCTACAAACTGAGGTCGCCATACCTCATAACCCTAAATAAAACGAAACGAAATAAAAAGAAATATTATTGTCGGTTTCTTCTTGTAAGTTATTTATCGAGCATGGTAAATGATAACGTCTTTTTTTTAATTAAGCTAAAGCTTACAAAGGCAAAAATATTTACAGAATCATAAAACACATTTAATCGTTCCGTAATATTTATATCCAATTTTGTTACATCTAAAGCCCAAACAGTACAACAACGCACGATGAACAACGACAAGCAACCGATGTCTATTTTACAGATCAAATTTAACTTAGCTACAAAATCATGTGAAAACCTTTGACAAGTCCATATTAAACACTGTTATTCCTCATATCAAAATAAAAATTCGTTTAAAAGAATTGATATACAAAACCTGGTATATGCATACTTAGTTGGTTCTGAGACTGTCGATGGTTCTGTCTGTATGGCGGCCCTTTTGAAAATAAAAAAAAAATCCTTAAAAATAAAAAAAGTTTAAGATTAAGGTACTCTGACTTGCTGTTTGTCATAAAAATTAGAATTTGATAATGGCCGTCATCTAGTGAATTCAACCGAGGTCGCCCCGATATTCCGACACCCCATAATTGGACCGACACCCAATAGTCCGACACCCCATTATCCAAAACCGTAATAGTTCGACACTTCCCATTTTGAAAATAAAATTTTTATGAATTTTTTCCTCATATTTTTCTATATTAAACTATGTACCGCAGTGGTGGTAATTTTTTAATTTCTTATTGTAATACTAATATAAAAGTTGTAAAGGACTTTAAATAAATATTGCTGACAATTGTTGTTTCTATTGGTTCGCCAGTTTCAGAATAGAAGCCTTTAAAAATTGCCATAGGTGTCTATGTTTAAAAAAAAGCCTAGTCCGAGGATCCTCTGTCGACCACCAAACGCATTTTGATAGACTTTGGTGGGAGCGTTGAACCCCTCTCCTATCAAATTCTCAGAAGCGCTGGACGGCAGAGGATTATGAAGTTTCAGCAGAAAGTAATTAACATTCTTCAAATAGAATCCGACAAGACAAGACAAGACAAAGTTTTATTTAAATTCGGTTCAATAACAACACATTAAATAAGCTCTTAAGAACTTTTTAACCGACATACAGTACATAAATAAGGCTAATGACAAGCTACATATACATACATGCAACACACATTATCCGCCTATATAAATAAGCACTACTGACATACTACATTACATTAATGCAACATACATTAGCCACATACATAAATAAGAACTACAGACATATTACATATACATTCATACAACATACATTAAACATAGACCTGTAGCTTGTACATCCAATAAGCATTGTGACCAAGTTTGGTTTGTTAGACCAGTGGTATACGACTATATAAAATATTATTAGACAGCGACAATGGTAACGTCAACGGACGCAAACTAATGGCTAATCTAACCTACACATCGTCAAAAATTGTTTACATTCATTTACCTATTCATTGTTACAATTGCTTTAATGACACCCATTAATCCGTTTTGCTACAGAGCATAGGACAAATTTTGTTTGTTTTATTCTATGGAAACGCAATTTACATCATATTGTAATATATATCGTCAAACGATATAATATACAATTACTGAACTTGAACGAGATTAATATGAGGTTTTATGGAGCAGGGTAGAATAATATTGAACCGAGTTCATATTATTCTACCCTGCTCCATAAAACCTCATAATGATCAAGTTCAAGTGTAGTAATTGTTTTATGACATAATTTATAGAGTCATGAAATGGAATATACAGGGTTTTTTTTACAGGATTGAGCAAAATTCATTCACGGCATATTTTAAACTTTGTTCGTTTTTGTCCACCGTGCATTAAAACTTGAAAAGATTTCCTGACAAAAAAATGGTTCATCATAAAAATGGCGATTTATAGAAAAATCATGGCCCATAGAGTCCGCTTGAATATGGAAACACAGAATTTTGACAATTTAGAATTGCCAAATTCATTCTGGGTATAATGTTGTACTCATTTACACTTGAGCTGGGCATTTATATTCATTTTTTTCTACCCCGACATCGCTCGGTAAAAAATAATCGAATATAAAGACCCAGCCCATGTGTAAATCCCAATGAATTATTTCTTAAACAGATACATTTGTGTATAACAAATCATTATGCAGCATATTGTTCTGCAAAAATTTAAAAGCGGAATTTCACTTATGGTTTCTTGAATATGGCCAACAATAATTAAAAAATATCATAATGGAGTGAACGTTAACATTTTTGAATTAACAAAAACTATAACATATCAATCTGCTATGTTAAGGGATGCAGCAAAAGAGTTTTCGATTTAATGAACAATGTGTTGTTGTCAGTTGCATTACCATTTTTGTAATTAAAATGAAAAATAAAAATATATTTCCCCTAATAGAAATGAACAGTTTATATAAACTTTATAATTGTAATATACAATCTTCTTTGTTAACGTGTTTCCATAATGAACAAAAAGCGTATGTTGACACGATGTGAAGCCTACTAATGTAATTCAAACTTATGCAACAGTCAAATTAATTATTTGTTAAGGAATCGATGTGAGAGCCAGTGTACAAACTGTAATAAGTAAAACTAAACATTCTTGAAACCATATAATTTTGTCCTATTGAAAAATATAAATATTTATTATCTACAATCGACTGAGTCATAAACATTGCTTTAATGCATGAAAATATTAAAGGGTTGGAATATCCAGTTAGCACATGCCTTTCCATACAGAATGTGATTTGTCTCTTCTGCGCCACAAGAAATCGAGATGCCATACATAGTGGCAGGAAATTGCGACTGGGAGGTCTTGATCCACGAGTGTTTCAATATCGAATAGCAAAGAGAGGAACGATGCCATATACTGCTGATGCTGGCGATCAGATTGTCGTGCCATTTTGCACACTAGTGTGTTCAATTTCGAGGACGAAAATCCAAACATTGTTATTTAAAGTGCAAGCAATATTTTTGGTTTACGGTATAAATCTTTCAATGAGCTACAAGCTACTTTTAAAATAATAAATGAGCATTTTTATATACTCTGAAGCTGTTTAGTGCAAATATAGTATATTAAAAATGGTAAATCATCTACAATGTCAACACTGAGGTTGCGATTTGAGCAAGGTGTGCTCGACTCCAGCTTGATTAACAATCACTACCATCTTTCCTGCTTAAGTTTGGGGTTTTTTAACCCCCCTCCGCAACCAAAAAATATGTATTTTGTAATCTGTACATTTTCTGTACAGTAAGTAAAGGTTATATGAATACCTTTTTGCTGTATTCGGCTTGTATCCTATTAAACTATCCTGGTACCCTTCTCCTCGCTTAAAACAATAAGCACTCTATTCTAGTTTCCTACATGTTTGTGTATAAGGTGCTGTTTTACTATTTATTCCTTATTTTTGCATATCAAAAAATAAAATATTGATATAAATTTGTTTTTAATATCTTTAAATAATAACTGATACAAAATTGATATAAAATTGGGATTAATTTATAAAAAAGCGCCTTGTATTTCGGACGAGGTTTTGCAATAAAATCTTCAACTAAGAAATCAGCTTGAAATGTCCAACATTGAATCTGTGCACTCACCGAACTTTGCTCATGGCTTCAGAAAGTATATTCGAAAAAATGGGGATGATCGACAAATGGAGTGTCGGACCAATGGTCCATGATGACCGGGAAACAACTGTTTGTGTAAGAGAGCGGATCGACATCGCTGTGGACATATCCCGCCCGCCTTGGGTGTTCACATAATACGACGTGTGTATAAAATATGTTAAATTTTTTTTACAAAAAATGGCGTAAGCAAGTAAAAGTCTATTTGATAGACCCAGAATTCTTTTTTCGGTTATTTAGCACCTTTTTGTACAATGATCATCATATACAGACACTGTTTTAAACTTTAAGAGAGGTATTGGAAAGCGTTATTCTACATTCAAAATCGAATTGGTTCATATTTAAATCTGGACACTACCAAGATACCGACGAAATATCTCCACCTCTAACCTGAACGTTGTTAGGGATTTTTCGGGAATTTCAGAAGATTCGTGATTTTAAGATTTTAAGGCACGTGAAAAGTAGCACGAAATGCCTAAAATGCAGATTTTACATTATTTTTCTGAAAGCTTATTTGTGCCTTAAGCGGACCCAAGTCCCCTTGCCGTATAGCCATCTCGCTTGGGAGGTCCTAGGCGAACACCCTCCCATTATTTTTTTTGATTTGTTCGTGCACTTTTTTTAGGGTTAGCTACGCCCCTGACTCTCATTTCTGGAGACGATGTAAATATTTTCCAACAACACACGAAAATATAGGTGAATAAAATGTCATTCAGCTATTAACGTGCAGCGACATATATTTTTGTAAACTACCACAGAAAAAGTTTCTGTAAATACTCAAGTAAAATGCGCAGCTTTAAACTAAGACATTTAAAGGATAACCCACATCTGAAATAATCCCCATTGCAGCAAGACAAATAGCATAGCATCGGGAAGATTTTGTACTAATAATAAGAAGTTAGTGAAGTTTGTATTTCTCCATTATAATGATAATGCTAATGACAATTATTTACCATAATAAGGACGTTTAATTTTGTAACGTTAATCGTTATTATCCACTTAATCAAGATTATGCTAAAGTAATGTCTTGGACTTGCCCCTTCTAATGGCAGTCCAATTTCTTGTGAGCCATGACCTTAACATCGCCATTAAACAATTTAACTACTGTAGACTTTTAAATTATCAAGTTGCCACGGAAAGATATGAGTCATCATTGGTGTCCGTTGTACTCCATTACTAATGAACCAATTAAGATACATGGAAGGCATCACCGGTAGAGTCCTACGGTCCTAATACATCTGGGTCAAATGAGGAACACTGATGAGTTCGTTTTAACCGACATATTGGTCTTGCTTGTTGAATTTTTTATTGTGAATCTAAGGCCAGTCACTTCTTGTAATGCCGAATCTAGGTTAAACATAAAATAAACGCCGCACTGTAGTTTTCTTTCATTGCACTACTACCAGCATAGACATATATAATAAACACGTATATTACATATGGTTTATGATTCTTACATTTTCATTGGATTATTTAGTCACGTGGTCCCCCAAAATATTCTGTGTATATATTCTATTTCTAAAGCATATTTAAGGCTTGTTACTATTTTTAAAGCATATTTAAGGCATGTTACTATTTATAAAGCATATTTAAGGCTTGTTTCTAAAAATAGATCCGGATATACTCTTCCGACTCATTATTCTAAATTTAAATAAATAAGAGAAAAATTCATATGTTATATAACAATTAAGGACTTTTTACGAGGTCAATACGTAGTTATATGGACCTGTAGAAAAATATTGACCTCGGACTTTGTCCTCGGTCAATATTTCCCTCCACGGTCCATATAACTACGTATTGACCTCGTAAAAAGTCCATTTTCGATAAATATTGTATTGGTTTACAACCATTCAGCTGACATAAAGAAATTGAAGATATGAAGGCAAGCAGTCCGATGTTCTGATACGGACGGGTGCATGCAGGTGCAGGTGAAAACGCCACCATTTTCCAAAACGCCCCCAATTCATATTACTAAAAGTAAGTATTACATATAATACCGTTTCTTTATTCCCAAGCATACAAATATGTATATATACAATGAAAATGGGGATAATTAAAAATGCTTGTTTTAAAGACATTTAATAGGTAGATGAATCTGGGTTTCCTACATAGAATTGATAGCGGTACGTAGTTCTGAAATAGAGTAGGAAGCAGTATTTATAATATAAAAGGCGAAATAATTAGTCAGTGGTATATAGAACTTGAAATAAAAAGACATCGGTACGCAGAAGCTGAAATAAGTGAAATAACGAACATATGTAAAACCTGAAATAAAGTAGACAGCTGTACGTATGAGAAGCTGAAATATGTGAAATAACTAGACGACAGTATGTACAACCTGTAATAACAATTGTGGATTGTGAGCACGCTCAAAAGGGGATATCCCCCGCTTCGCTTCAAGTCCAATAACTCCCCTGAATAATATCCGACAGCGACGAAAATTCTTCATGCACATCTACATATGATGTACTTCCTTCATGTAAAGAATCATCAAAATCTGTCAAGCGGTTTAGGAGGAGAACGGACGGACGGACGGACGGACAGACAGACAGGGTGGGTGATTCCTATGTACCCCCCCCCAAAAAAAAAAGTTTGCGGGGGGGTATAACTAAACAGCGGTATGTATTAGAAGCTGAAATATGTGAAATAACTAGACGCCGTATGTACAACCTGTAATAACTATACAGTGGTTTGTAGAACCTGTAATAACTAGACAGTGGTATGTAAACCCTGTAATAATTAGACAGTGATATGTAGAACCTGTAATAACTAGACAGTGGTATGTAGAACCTGTAATAACTAGACAGTGGTATGTAGAACCTGTAATAACTAGACAGTGGTATGTAGAACAAAGAAGCTGAAATAAGGTAGTGTTAAGTAGAAGCTGAAATGAAGTAGACAGTGGTATGTAGAAGCTGAAATGAAGTAGACAGTAGTATGTAGACGCTGAAATAAAGTAGACAGTGGTATGTAGAAGCTGAAATAAAGTAGACAGTGGCATGTAGGAGCTGAAATAAAGTAGACAGTGGTATGTAGAAGCTGAAATAAAGAAGTGGTATGTAGAAGCTGAAATAAAGTAGACAGTGGCATGAAGATGCTGCAATAATAAGACAGTGGCATGTAGAAGCTGAAATAATAATACAGTGGCATGTAGAAGCTGTAATAATAAGACAGTGGCATGTAGAAGCTGTAATAATAAGACAGTGGCATGTAGAAGCTGAAGTACGTAGACAAAGGTATAAAGAGCCGAAATGTGGTATACAGAAACTGAAATAACTAAATAATAAGACAGAGGTATGTAGAAGCCGAAAAAAACAGATTGCTGTATATAGAAGCTGAAATTATTAGACAGAGTTATGTATAATCAGAAATAACTATAAAAAGGAATAAAGAACCAGAAATAAACAGATAGCTGTAGGTAGAAGCTGAAATAAGTAGACAGAGGTATGTAGAAGTGTGTTTGAATGGGGATTCCAATCAATTTGTTAGCTACTGAATACTGGCGTCTCATGTCTGATAAAAAAGAGCCTAAAACGAATCTACTAAAAAGCTATTTTACCTATAATTAAAATTAAAATTATGCAACCATATACATGCATGTTCATTTTGATAATTTAATGTTAATATTTTAAAAAATGTTTTCAATGTTTTATCCAAAACGAACAGATGGTCGTTCGTGTGCCTAATTTTCTGTATCGAATAATTAAAAAAGCTTTCTATTTATTTTTGATAAATGAGTGAAACACAATGGAAACCCTTCCCATAAGCCCTAAAAAACGTACCACGTGCTCAAATAAGTTTGTGAACACTATTTACTCGTGGAAGCTTTGAAAAAGTCATGTTTTGTGAAAATGGCGCAATTAAATGTAAGTTTTATTTTTGATGTTTTTTTTTGTTATTACAGACGCTCGGCAATGTTTATTTAGACTGTTTAAACAAATTTTGCAATTGCATTATCTGTTTTAGTCTCGGATTATAAACAAACGCATTGAAAAAACAATGTTTTGTCGACTGTTACACACATAGATTAAAAATTGTAAATTGTCCCGGAATTTACTTATCAGGTGCTCGATTTACTCATAAAAAAATGTCTCGGTTTGCTCGAATAACACTGTTTGTCAACTTTGTAATATAGTATTTTTCCTTTAATTGTAAATAACTAGAAAAATTAATTTTTTTGTGAGATTGATTAAATGGGCGCGGATCCAAGGAAAGGCGTACCGGGCGTACGCCCCATCTCCCCCTTTAAAAAAAGGGAACAAGAGAACGAGAGGGTAAAACGAGAGAAAAGGAAAAAAGAATATGATATTTCATTAAAGAAAATTTATTATTTATGATCATAGTTGAAAAATAAAGCCAGCTAAAAGAAGGGTCAAAAGTAAACAAACGAGTCTAGCAAACTTTGTCTGGATAGCTACCATATGCTTAGATTTCCTGCGCTTTCGAAGACCCCTTGTACCCACTACCAGGGCGCTGCCCTTGACCTGCTGGGAGACCTCTCGCAGAATTTTAACACCGGCCCTAACACAAATTCCTGGATCCGCCCCTGCTAAATTTAGTTATAAAAAAGGCTTTGTCCAATCCTTTTGCGTTTTTTGCGTCAATAAACTAGTTTTAAATTCCACTACGATATCATATAAAGCGAATTAAGTCTATAGTTTAATGTACGGAAATAAAAGTCGAAGTTATGCAAAGTACATGTACATTCATTTTAATCAATTAATGTTAATAATTGAAGTGTTTTAAACGTTTGATCCAAATCGAACAGATGATCGTATTCTTTGTTCTTTTCAAATATAACTAAAAAGTTTCTTGAATATTTTTAATAAACATGTCCGATTACAGCTCACTTTGTCATTAAACCTTCCCATCAGCGCTAGCAAAACGTACCACGTGCTCAATTAAATTGTGAACACTATTTACCCGTGCAAGCATTTAAAAGGGCAGACATGTTTTGTGATAATAGAGCAGTTTAATGTAAGTAATTTTTTTTATTGTTTCGACATTCGCTTCAAAATATTTATTTAAGAATTATTTTAAACATATTTTTGTCTAGGATTATTAAAATACCCATTGAAATTTATCAATATTTTTTCTACTGTTACATATATACGTTTAAAGAAATTCACCAAGTACTTGATTTACTAATAAAAAATGTCGCGGTGCGCTCGAATAGCTATTTCAGTCACGTTTATTGTCGCCTGCTTTGCATAGTAAAAACAGCAATCAAACTATCTTTTTGTTTGTCGAACTTTATGATGATTCCTTACTCCATTTTAAAATATTACACTGAATTAAACATAACCTTAAGCTTCCAAAATGATTGCCAGCTTTCCTACCGCAGGTCGGGGGTTTTCTCCGGGTACTCCGGCTTCCTCCCCCAATAAAAACTGGACGCCATGATATAGCTGAAAAATTGCTGAAAGTGGCGTTAAACACTATCAAACAAACAAACTATTGATTTTTCTTGGTAAAGATAAGTGGGGTGGCTTTTTTGACATCTCTTTATGGTATTCTTTTCACTTGTCACCATGTGGAGCTGTTACGGTGAAAGGGGGTCATTACATGACGGAATAATTAGCCATCAAGTTTTATCCTGGCAGTAGTACAACATTTGCCAACCATTTCTCCACCCAGGTGTGTTCACTGAATTTTGGAGTTAAGAAAAATGGAAAGGGAAATAGGGTCCCTAATCTTATCCGGAACTTCTAATGTACACAGCTATTTGTTGTGCTTTAGACGATTTTTTATATTAAAATAAAGTGAATTTTTATTTTTAAAAGGGGGAGTGGCGGTTGTTTTCCTGTTACACAACTCCTAATTGCCACCAGATTTTTTGTGTTGCTCCTGAGAATTTTGATAAGTGTTAAGACCCTATTTCTCTTTCCTCCAATATAAGGTATACATGTTAAAAAGTTGATGGTAGGCAAGAGATGACTGTCCTGGCTATAAAGTGTAGTGAATAGGGGTTATTTATTTCTTTCTTTTTTGTTCAATGTTTGTGTTTAATTGAATTTATTACCCTGGTTTACCAATTGAATTTTTTGCCCTGGTGTACCAATTGCTATACATATCTTTCATTATACAGATTTAAAAAAAATTCTTTGTACAATGCAAAATTTCAGAAACAATTATGTCTTAAAAAATTATTATGGAAACGACATTCCAAGTCTAGCTAGTTGGTCAATTACAATACTGTACAATATTTCGTCTTTTTCAGGTATAAGACACAAACATTGAAGTCCATGTCTAGAATTTGCAAGGTATTTATTAGGTGAAAAAACAAGCATTTATTGTTCATGCTGAATACAATTACTATTGATGTTGTGTTACATCCTACATATGTACGGGGTCTCGGTGGGGGACATTGGTTAAACACTATTAAACAAACGATCTCAACAAGAAAATGCAACCAACATATAATAAGTCAGAAGTCCTTTAGGACTAACCCTGTGACAACTATATTTGTATGTAGGTTGCTGATGAATCTTAATTGGGTGTTGCTCATGAGTAACTTTTATCACTACTGATGTGGAATGCAGGCATGACATTTTTTTCAACTACTGATGTGGAATATATTTGATTTAGACACATCAGGAATTTTTTCTGTCAAACATTTAATGGTTCTCTTCAGTTATTTTTTATTTATATTTCAGATGACCAAAGAGGACTGTTCCTATTTATTTCATATTAACATGAAAGCTTTCAAAATCTATACAAAAAAAAACTATTTACATACTCATTGAGTATAACTGTTTACATACTCATTGAGTATAAAAGGTGCAGAATTTATTTAGTTAAGTTTAGTTCTAATATGGAGTGCCATGGTAGAATTAAAGTACCTTATTTCCATATTGGAATCAAAATGATTTATGGAAGGCATGATTTATGGATATTGAACTATGGTTGAACATAGTTTCTGCAAATTTAACACCTTGCAATCACTGAGTGTTAATTTGACTGATACAATGCAATGCCTGTAGTAAAATATACAAAAGATCATTGCTTCCAAATATTATTTTGTGTCTTTAGATGACTGGAGTTAAGAGTGGAGTGGAGTTAGGAGAGGAGTTGAGTTGAGAGTTGAGTAAGTAAATTTGAGTTAATGATAAACTTAACTCAAGTTTACTTAGTTAAGTTTTAATTTAATTTAAGGTAGTTTAGTTTAAGGACATCTACACCTTGGGGAAAACAAATTTGGCAATCTTTTTAATTTAATTTTGCACATATGGAATAAGCTCATAGGACAGTTTTTGCTGGAAGTCTTGTGAACAGAAAAGATATGATGAAGTGCAGTAAATACTTATGGACAAACAATGAAGTAATTGCAAACAAATAAAAAAATCGCAACATGCAGGTAAACATTTTCATTAATCTTGTTGCTTTAAATTGCCTGGCTTGAATTAATTATTTATTGCAAAAGACCAATTTTTTTTTACTGAAAATGTTTTTCTGCTTAAGATTGACTATTGGTTTATTATTGCTTCAAAAATGTAACAGAAGGCTTGAATAATTTTTAATTTAACCTTAATATATGCTTACAAACTGCTTACAACATCCACATATGATTCTATTATGTTTGCTTATTCATTTCACAATCGATAAAAAATGTTTGGTTTGTCATTTCCTAAAACAATCCACCAAGTTTGTCCCTACCAAAAACAAGTTTGAGTGTTGGAAGAAATTTTTTTCACTTTTTTAAAACCTCCGATATGAAGTAAACTCAGGTTATATTGGGAGTCAACTGTTGTCAACCTACACAAACAGATGTATCCAAAAATGGTGAGAGAAAAATAGCCAGTGTCTATACTTTCCAACAGATCTGCATTAAAACAAAAATGTAAATAATCAACTTAAAAAACAAAAGTCTTTCTGAACAGATGTGAAACATTAAGGATAAGAAAGATGATGCATAGCAGACCATAACTATTTTCAACATCTGCATTAATTAAAGATTGCAAAAGAAGATTCATAATATTTATCTCTGGCAGTGTGAACCAACCAGGCAGATTCTGCCAAGTGAGGTCGAATTGGAGATAACATTCACCACGATATGACAAGCCCCTACATGACTGAACTGCAGCAGATAGGAACCAGTTGGATTGACCAGAATAGCCCAGAATAGAGTGTGCTAATAAGGCAATGTAGACAGTCTAAGGTCCCTCCCACAGAGACGGGCCTAGTAAGTAAGTCTTTATCTTGGAGCATAAATGTGCATGTTTTATAATCTGGTTTCCAATACAAGTAAGATATATTGCATATTATTGTATGTATCTGTTTTTCTGATCTGCAGCTTAAACTAACTGTTCTAACCAATACACATGTTAACTGGTGAAAAAAAGTAACAGGAACATTCTAAGAATAAATGAAAGGGAATATAGTTTTCTACATATTGATATTTTTCCACTGCACTTATTTCTTTAGTTACTTTTTATGGATGAAGAAAAAAGATGACCGAGGAGGAGGAAAACCAAGACAATTTGTCCAGAATATCTGGGTAAGAATATTAGTGGAAATTATTGCAGTGATAAAACAGCCATTAAAATTTTATTGACAATTTAAATATATTTTTTTTTAATTGTACTCTTTTAAAACATCTGAAATGAGGTTAAATTATTTTTTCTTCCATATAATGTTAGCTAGTTTCAAAAATTAAAAGCAACACTCAAGAATCAATGAAAGGGAAAATTTTAAATATTTAAAATATTTTTGAAATGTACTTTTTTGGATCAACACTTGATATCGATAAGCTACAGTTATTTTACCATCACTACACATGTTAGATAGTGTCAAAAACTGAAAGTAACATTCTAAGCATAAATGAAAGGACATAGAATCTGCTATATATAGATTTTTTCAATCCATTATTTACTAAGTTACTTTTTAAAGATGAAGAAATATGATGACAGATGAAGAGGACAGCCAAGACAATATGTCCAGAATATCTGGGTAAGAATATTGTTGAAAATTATATTAGTGATAAAACAACCATTAAAACGTCTTGACAATTTAAATATTTTTTAAAATGTACTCTTTTAAAACATCTGAAATAAGGTAAAATTATTTTTCTATAACTATAAACATGTTAGCTGATTTCAAAAATTAAAAGCAACATTCTAAGAATCAATGAAAGGGAATAAAGTTTTCTACATATTGACATTTTAACACTGTACTTGTTTATTTGGTTACTTTTTATAGATAAAGAAAAAAGATGACAGATGAAGAGGAAAGCCAAGACAATATGTCCAGAATATCAGGGTAGGAATATTGTTTAAAATTATGTCAGTGATAAAACATCCATGAAAATTTATTGACAAATAAAATATTTTTTAAAATGTACTCTTTTAAAACATCTGAAATAAGGTAAAATTATTTTTCCATAACTATAAACATGTTAGGTAGCATCAAAAATGAAAAGGAACATTCTAAAACTGAATGAAAGGGAATAAAGTTTTCTACATATTGACATTTTAACTGTACTTATTTATTTGGTTACTTATTATAGATGAAGAAATATGATGACAGATGAAGAGGAAAGCCAATACAACACGTCCAGAATATCTGGGTAAGAATATTGTTGAAAATTATTTCAGTGATAAAACGTCTTGACAATTTAAATATTTTTTAAAATGTACTCTTTTAAAACATATGAAATCAGGTAAAAAAATTATTCCATCAATATAAATATGTTAGCTGCTTTCAAAAATTAAAAGCAACATTCTAAGAATCAATGAAAGGGAATAATGTTTTCTACATATTGATTTTTTCCACTGTACTTATTTCTTTGTTTACTTTTTATAGATGAAGAAAAAAGATGACCGATGAAGAGGAATGCCAAGACATATTTAATATGTCCAGAATATCTGGGTAAGAATATTATTAGCATTATTTCATAGTTAAATATGCCATAAAAACTTACAAAAATTTAAAATATTTTTGAAATGTACTTTTTTGGATCAACACCTGATATCAATAAGCTAGTTATTTTACCATCACTACACATGTTAGCTAGTGTCAAAAATTGAAAGTAACATTCTAAGCATAAATGAAAGGACATGAACTTTGCTATTATATAGATTTTTTCAATCCATTTATTTATTTAGTTACTTTTTATAGATGAAGAAATATGATGACAGATGAAGAGGAAAGCCAAGACAATATGTCCAGAATATCTGGGTAAGAATATTGGTGAACATTATTTCAAAGATAAAACAGCCATTAAAACGTCTTGACAATTTAAATATTTTTTTAAAATGTACTTTTTATAGAATAACATCTGAATTCAGTTAAATTTATTTTTCCATCTATACACATGTTAGCTAGCATCAAAAATGAAAAGGAACAATCTAAGAATAAATGAAAGGGAATAAAGTTTTCTACATATTGATATTTTAACACTGTACTTATTTATTTGGTTACTTTTTATAGATGAAGAAATATGATGACAGATGAAGAGGAAAGCCAATACAACACGTCCAGAATATCTGGGTAAGAATATTGTTGAAAATTATTTCAGTGATAAAACAGCCATTAAAACGTCTTGACAATTTAAATATTTTTTAAAATGTACTCTTTTAAAACATCTGAAAAAAGGTAAAATTATTTTTCCATCAATATAAATATGTTAGCTGCTTTCAAAAATTAAAAGCAACATTCTAAGAATCAATGAAAGGGAATAATGTTTTCTACATATTGATATTTTAACACTGTACTTATTTCTTTGTTTACTTTTTATAGATGAAGAAATATGATGACAGATGAAGAGGAAAGCCAAGACAATATGTCCAGAATATCAGGGTAAGAATATTGTTTAAAATTATGTCAGTGATAAAACATCCATGAAAATTTATTGACAAATAAAATATTTTTTAAAATGCACTCTTTTAAAACATCTGAAATAAGGTAAAATTATTTTTCCATAACTATAAACATGTTAGGTAGCATCAAAAATGAAAAGGAACATTCTAAAACTAAATGAAAGGGAATAAAGTTTTCTACATATTGATATTTTAACACTGTACTTATTTATTTGGTTACTTTTTATAGATAAAGAAAAAAGATGACAGATGAAGAGGAAAGCCAAGACAATATGTCCAGAATATCAGGGTAAGAATATTGTTTAAAATTATGTCAGTGATAAAACATCCATGAAAATTTATTGACAAATAAAATATATTTTAAAATGTACTCTTTTAAAACATCTGAAATAAGGTAAAATTATTTTTCCATAACTATAAACATGTTAGGTAGCATCAAAAATGAAAAGGAACACTCTAAAACTAAATGAAAGGGAATAAAGTTTTCTACATATTGACATTTTAACACTGTACTTATTTATTTGGTTACTTATTATAGATGAAGAAATATGATGACAGATGAAGAGGAAAGCCAATACAACACGTCCAGAATATCTGGGTAAGAATATTGTTGAAAATTATTTCAGTGATAAAACAGCCATTAAAACGTCTTGACAATTTAAATATTTTTTAAAATGTACTCTTTTAAAACATATGAAATAAGGTAAAATTATTTTTCCATCAATATAAATATGTTAGCTGCTTTCAAAAATTAAAAGCAACATTCTAAGAATCAATGAAAGGGAATAAAGTTTTCTACATATTGATATTTTCCACTGTACTTATTTCTTTGTTTACTTTTTATAGATGAAGAAAAAAGATGACAGATGAAGAGGAATGCCAAGACATATTTAATATGTCCAGAATATCTGGATAAGAATATTATTAGCATTATTTCATAGTTAAATATGCCATAAAAACTTACAAAAATTTAAAATATTTAAAATATTTTTGAAATGTACTTTTTTTAGAATAACATCTGAATTCAGTTAAATTTATTTTTCCATCCATACACATGTTAGCTAGCATCAAAAATGAAAAGGAACAATCTAAGAATAAATGAAAGGGAATAAAGTTTTCTACATATTGATATTTTAACACTGTACTTATTTATTTGGTTACTTTTTATAGATGAAGAAAAAAGATGACAGATGAAGAGGAAAGCCAAGACAATATGTCCAGAATATCAGGGTAAGAATATTGTTTAAAATTATGTCAGTGATAAAACATCCATGAAAATTTATTGACAATTAAAATATTTTTTAAAATGTACTCTTTTAAAACATCTAAAATAAGGTAAAATTATTTTTCCATAACTATAAACATGTTAGCTAGCATCAAAAATGAAAAGGAACAATCTAAGAATAAATGAAAGGGAATAAAGTTTTCTACATATTGACATTTTAACACTGTACTTATTTATTTGGTTACTTTTTATAGATGAAGAAATATGATGACAGATGAAGAGGAAAGCCAATACAACACGTCCAGAATATCTGGGTAAGAATATTGTTGAAAATTATTTCAGTGATAAAACAGCCATTAAAACGTCTTGACAATTTAAATATTTTTTAAAATGTACTCTTTTAAAACATATGAAATAAGGTAAAAAAAAATTTCCTTCAATATAAATATGTTAGCTGCTTTCAAAAATTAAAAGCAACATTCTAAGAATCAATGAAAGGGAATAAAGTTTTCTACATATTGATATTTTCCACTGTACTTATTTCTTTGTTTACTTTTTATAGATGAAGAAAAAAGATGACAGATGAAGAGGAATGCCAAGACATATTTAATATGTCCAGAATATCTGGGTAAGAATATTATTAGCATTATTTCATAGTTAAATATGCCATAAAAGCTTACAAAAATTTTAAATATTTAAAATATTTTTGAAATGTACTTTTTTGGATCAACACCTGATATCAATAAGCTAGTTATTTTACCATCACTACACATGTTAGCTAGTGTCAAAAATTGAAAGTAACATTCTAAGCATAAATGAGAGGACATGAACTCTGCTATTATATAGATTTTTTCAATCCATTTATTTATTTAGTTACTTTTTATAGATGAAGAAATATGATGACAGATGAAGAGGAAAGCCATGACAATATGTCCAGAATATCTGGGTAAGAATATTGGTGAACATTATTTCAAAGATAAAACAGCCATTAAAACGTCTTGACAATTTAAATATTTTTTTAAAATGTACTTTTTTTAGAATAACATCTGAATTCAGTTAAATTTATTTTTCCATCCATACACATGTTAGCTAGCATCAAAAATGAAAAGGAACAATCTAAGAATAAATGAAAGGGAATAAAGTTTTCTACATATTGATATTTTAACACTGTACTTATTTATTTGGTTACTTTTTATAGATGAAGAAAAAAGATGACAGATGAAGAGGAAAGCCAAGACAATATGTCCAGAATATCAGGGTAAGAATATTGTTTAAAATTATGTCAGTGATAAAACATCCATGAAAATTTATTGACAATTAAAATATTTTTTAAAATGTACTCTTTTAAAACATCTAAAATAAGGTAAAATTATTTTTCCATAACTATAAACATGTTAGCTAGCATCAAAAATGAAAAGGAACAATCTAAGAATAAATGAAAGGGAATAAAGTTTTCTACATATTGACATTTTAACACTGTACTTATTTATTGGTTACTTTTTATAGATGAAGAAATATGATGACAGATGAAGAGGAAAGCCAATACAACACGTCCAGAATATCTGGGTAAGAATATTGTTGAAAATTATTTCAGTGATAAAACAGCCATTAAAACGTCTTGACAATTTAAATATTTTTTTAAATGTACTCTTTTAAAACATATGAAATAAGGTAAAAAAAAATTTCCTTCAATATAAATATGTTAGCTGCTTTCAAAAATTAAAAGCAACATTCTAAGAATCAATGAAAGGGAATAAAGTTTTCTACATATTGATATTTTCCACTGTACTTATTTCTTTGTTTACTTTTTATAGATGAAGAAAAAAGATGACAGATGAAGAGGAATGCCAAGACATATTTAATATGTCCAGAATATCTGGGTAAGAATATTATTAGCATTATTTCATAGTTAAATATGCCATAAAAACTTACAAAAATTTTAAATATTTAAAATATTTTTGAAATGTACTTTTTTGGATCAACACCTGATATCAATAAGCTAGTTGTTTTACCATCACTACACATGTTAGCTAGTGTCAAAAATTGAAAGTAACATTCTAAGCATAAATGAGAGGACATGAACTCTGCTATTATATAGATTTTTTCAATCCATTTATTTATTTAGTTACTTTTTATAGATGAAGAAATATGATGACAGATGAAGAGGAAAGCCATGACAATATGTCCAGAATATCTGGGTAAGAATATTGGTGAACATTATTTCAAAGATAAAACAGCCATTAAAACGTCTTGACAATTTAAATATTTTTTTAAAATGTACTTTTTTTAGAATAACATCTGAATTCAGTTAAATTTATTTTTCCATCCATACACATGTTAGCTAGCATCAAAAATGAAAAGGAACAATCTAAGAATAAATGAAAGGGAATAAAGTTTTCTACATATTGATATTTTAACACTGTACTTATTTATTTGGTTACTTTTTATAGATGAAGAAAAAAGATGACAGATGAAGAGGAAAGCCAAGACAATATGTCCAGAATATCAGGGTAAGAATATTGTTTAAAATTATGTCAGTGATAAAACATCCATGAAAATTTATTGACAATTAAAATATTTTTTAAAATGTACTCTTTTAAAACATCTAAAATAAGGTAAAATTATTTTTCCATAACTATAAACATGTTAGCTAGCATCAAAAATGAAAAGGAACAATCTAAGAATAAATGAAAGGGAATAAAGTTTTCTACATATTGACATTTTAACACTGTACTTATTTATTGGTTACTTTTTATAGATGAAGAAATATGATGACAGATGAAGAGGAAAGCCAATACAACACGTCCAGAATATCTGGGTAAGAATATTGTTGAAAATTATTTCAGTGATAAAACAGCCATTAAAACGTCTTGACAATTTAAATATTTTTTAAAATGTACTCTTTTAAAACATATGAAATAAGGTAAAAAAAAATTTCCTTCAATATAAATATGTTAGCTGCTTTCAAAAATTAAAAGCAACATTCTAAGAATCAATGAAAGGGAATAAAGTTTTCTACATATTGATATTTTCCACTGTACTTATTTCTTTGTTTACTTTTTATAGATGAAGAAAAAAGATGACAGATGAAGAGGAATGCCAAGACATATTTAATATGTCCAGAATATCTGGGTAAGAATATTATTAGCATTATTTCATAGTTAAATATGCCATAAAAACTTACAAAAATTTAAAATATTTTTGAAATGTACTTTTTTGGATCAACACCTGATATCAATAAGCTAGTTATTTTACCATCACTACACATGTTAGCTAGTGTCAAAAATTGAAAGTAACATTCTAAGCATAAATAAGGACATGAACTCTGCTATTATATAAATTTTTTCAATCCATTTATTTATTTAGTTACTTTTTATAGATGAAGAAATATGATGACAGATGAAGAGGAAAGCCAAGACAATATGTCCAGAATATCTGGGTAAGAATATTGGTGAACATTATTTCAAAGATAAAACAGCCATTAAAACGTCTTGACAATTTAAATATTTTTTTAAAATGTACATTTTTTAGAATAACATCCGAATTCAGTTAAATTTATTTTTCCATCCATACACATGTTAGCTAGCATCAAAAATGAAAAGGAACAATCTAAGAATAAATGAAAGGGAATAAAGTTTTCTACATATTGATATTTTAACACTGTACTTATTTATTTGGTTACTTTTTATAGATGAAGAAAAAAGATGACTGATGAAGAGGAAAGCCAAGACAATATGTCCAGAATATCAGGGTAAGAATATTGTTTAAAATTATGTCAATGATAAAACATCCATGAAAATTTATTGACAAATAAAATATTTTTTAAAATGTACCCTTTTAAAACATCTGAAATAAGGTAAAAAAAATTTTCCATAACTATAAACATGTTAGGTAGCATCAAAAATGAAAAGGAACACTCTAAAACTAAATGAAAGGGAATAAAGTTTTCTACATATTGACATTTTAACACTGTACTTATTTATTTGGTTACTTATTATAGATGAAGAAATATGATGACAGATGAAGAGGAAAGCCAATACAACACGTCCAGAATATCTGGGTAAGAATATTGTTGAAAATTATTTCAGTGATAAAACAGCCATTAAAACGTCTTGACAATTTAAATATTTTTTGAAATGTACTCTTTTAAAACATATGAAATAAGGTAAAATTATTTTTCCATCAATATAAATATGTTAGCTGCTTTCAAAAATTAAAAGCAACATTCTAAGAATCAATGAAAGGGAATAAAGTTTTCTACATATTGATATTTTCCACTGTACTTATTTCTTTGTTTACTTTTTATAGATGAAGAAAAAAGATGACAGATGAAGAGGAATGCCAAGACATATTTAATATGTCCAGAATATCTGGATAAGAATATTATTAGCATTATTTCATAGTTAAATATGCCATAAAAACTTACAAAAATTTAAAATATTTAAAATATTTTTGAAATGTACTTTTTTTAGAATAACATCTGAATTCAGTTAAATTTATTTTTCCATCCATACACATGTTAGCTAGCATCAAAAATGAAAAGGAACAATCTAAGAATAAATGAAAGGGAATAAAGTTTTCTACATATTGATATTTTAACACTGTACTTATTTATTTGGTTACTTTTTATAGATGAAGAAAAAAGATGACAGATGAAGAGGAAAGCCAAGACAATATGTCCAGAATATCAGGGTAAGAATATTGTTTAAAATTATGTCAGTGATAAAACATCCATGAAAATTTATTGACAATTAAAATATTTTTTAAAATGTACTCTTTTAAAACATCTAAAATAAGGTAAAATTATTTTTCCATAACTATAAACATGTTAGCTAGCATCAAAAATGAAAAGGAACAATCTAAGAATAAATGAAAGGGAATAAAGTTTTCTACATATTGACATTTTAACACTGTACTTATTTATTTGGTTACTTTTTATAGATGAAGAAATATGATGACAGATGAAGAGGAAAGCCAATACAACACGTCCAGAATATCTGGGTAAGAATATTGTTGAAAATTATTTCAGTGATAAAACAGCCATTAAAACGTCTTGACAATTTAAATATTTTTTAAAATGTACTCTTTTAAAACATATGAAATAAGGTAAAAAAAAATTTCCTTCAATATAAATATGTTAGCTGCTTTCAAAAATTAAAAGCAACATTCTAAGAATCAATGAAAGGGAATAAAGTTTTCTACATATTGATATTTTCCACTGTACTTATTTCTTTGTTTACTTTTTATAGATGAAGAAAAAAGATGACAGATGAAGAGGAATGCCAAGACATATTTAATATGTCCAGAATATCTGGGTAAGAATATTATTAGCATTATTTCATAGTTAAATATGCCATAAAAGCTTACAAAAATTTTAAATATTTAAAATATTTTTGAAATGTACTTTTTTGGATCAACACCTGATATCAATAAGCTAGTTATTTTACCATCACTACACATGTTAGCTAGTGTCAAAAATTGAAAGTAACATTCTAAGCATAAATGAGAGGACATGAACTCTGCTATTATATAGATTTTTTCAATCCATTTATTTATTTAGTTACTTTTTATAGATGAAGAAATATGATGACAGATGAAGAGGAAAGCCATGACAATATGTCCAGAATATCTGGGTAAGAATATTGGTGAACATTATTTCAAAGATAAAACAGCCATTAAAACGTCTTGACAATTTAAATATTTTTTTAAAATGTACTTTTTTTAGAATAACATCTGAATTCAGTTAAATTTATTTTTCCATCCATACACATGTTAGCTAGCATCAAAAATGAAAAGGAACAATCTAAGAATAAATGAAAGGGAATAAAGTTTTCTACATATTGATATTTTAACACTGTACTTATTTATTTGGTTACTTTTTATAGATGAAGAAAAAAGATGACAGATGAAGAGGAAAGCCAAGACAATATGTCCAGAATATCAGGGTAAGAATATTGTTTAAAATTATGTCAGTGATAAAACATCCATGAAAATTTATTGACAATTAAAATATTTTTTAAAATGTACTCTTTTAAAACATCTAAAATAAGGTAAAATTATTTTTCCATAACTATAAACATGTTAGCTAGCATCAAAAATGAAAAGGAACAATCTAAGAATAAATGAAAGGGAATAAAGTTTTCTACATATTGACATTTTAACACTGTACTTATTTATTGGTTACTTTTTATAGATGAAGAAATATGATGACAGATGAAGAGGAAAGCCAATACAACACGTCCAGAATATCTGGGTAAGAATATTGTTGAAAATTATTTCAGTGATAAAACAGCCATTAAAACGTCTTGACAATTTAAATATTTTTTTAAATGTACTCTTTTAAAACATATGAAATAAGGTAAAAAAAAATTTCCTTCAATATAAATATGTTAGCTGCTTTCAAAAATTAAAAGCAACATTCTAAGAATCAATGAAAGGGAATAAAGTTTTCTACATATTGATATTTTCCACTGTACTTATTTCTTTGTTTACTTTTTATAGATGAAGAAAAAAGATGACAGATGAAGAGGAATGCCAAGACATATTTAATATGTCCAGAATATCTGGGTAAGAATATTATTAGCATTATTTCATAGTTAAATATGCCATAAAAACTTACAAAAATTTTAAATATTTAAAATATTTTTGAAATGTACTTTTTTGGATCAACACCTGATATCAATAAGCTAGTTATTTTACCATCACTACACATGTTAGCTAGTGTCAAAAATTGAAAGTAACATTCTAAGCATAAATGAGAGGACATGAACTCTGCTATTATATAGATTTTTTCAATCCATTTATTTATTTAGTTACTTTTTATAGATGAAGAAATATGATGACAGATGAAGAGGAAAGCCATGACAATATGTCCAGAATATCTGGGTAAGAATATTGGTGAACATTATTTCAAAGATAAAACAGCCATTAAAACGTCTTGACAATTTAAATATTTTTTTAAAATGTACTTTTTTTAGAATAACATCTGAATTCAGTTAAATTTATTTTTCCATCCATACACATGTTAGCTAGCATCAAAAATGAAAAGGAACAATCTAAGAATAAATGAAAGGGAATAAAGTTTTCTACATATTGATATTTTAACACTGTACTTATTTATTTGGTTACTTTTTATAGATGAAGAAAAAAGATGACAGATGAAGAGGAAAGCCAAGACAATATGTCCAGAATATCAGGGTAAGAATATTGTTTAAAATTATGTCAGTGATAAAACATCCATGAAAATTTATTGACAATTAAAATATTTTTTAAAATGTACTCTTTTAAAACATCTAAAATAAGGTAAAATTATTTTTCCATAACTATAAACATGTTAGCTAGCATCAAAAATGAAAAGGAACAATCTAAGAATAAATGAAAGGGAATAAAGTTTTCTACATATTGACATTTTAACACTGTACTTATTTATTGGTTACTTTTTATAGATGAAGAAATATGATGACAGATGAAGAGGAAAGCCAATACAACACGTCCAGAATATCTGGGTAAGAATATTGTTGAAAATTATTTCAGTGATAAAACAGCCATTAAAACGTCTTGACAATTTAAATATTTTTTAAAATGTACTCTTTTAAAACATATGAAATAAGGTAAAAAAAAATTTCCTTCAATATAAATATGTTAGCTGCTTTCAAAAATTAAAAGCAACATTCTAAGAATCAATGAAAGGGAATAAAGTTTTCTACATATTGATATTTTCCACTGTACTTATTTCTTTGTTTACTTTTTATAGATGAAGAAAAAAGATGACAGATGAAGAGGAATGCCAAGACATATTTAATATGTCCAGAATATCTGGGTAAGAATATTATTAGCATTATTTCATAGTTAAATATGCCATAAAAACTTACAAAAATTTAAAATATTTTTGAAATGTACTTTTTTGGATCAACACCTGATATCAATAAGCTAGTTATTTTACCATCACTACACATGTTAGCTAGTGTCAAAAATTGAAAGTAACATTCTAAGCATAAATAAGGACATGAACTCTGCTATTATATAAATTTTTTCAATCCATTTATTTATTTAGTTACTTTTTATAGATGAAGAAATATGATGACAGATGAAGAGGAAAGCCAAGACAATATGTCCAGAATATCTGGGTAAGAATATTGGTGAACATTATTTCAAAGATAAAACAGCCATTAAAACGTCTTGACAATTTAAATATTTTTTTAAAATGTACATTTTTTAGAATAACATCCGAATTCAGTTAAATTTATTTTTCCATCCATACACATGTTAGCTAGCATCAAAAATGAAAAGGAACAATCTAAGAATAAATGAAAGGGAATAAAGTTTTCTACATATTGATATTTTAACACTGTACTTATTTATTTGGTTACTTTTTATAGATGAAGAAAAAAGATGACTGATGAAGAGGAAAGCCAAGACAATATGTCCAGAATATCAGGGTAAGAATATTGTTTAAAATTATGTCAATGATAAAACATCCATGAAAATTTATTGACAAATAAAATATTTTTTAAAATGTACCCTTTTAAAACATCTGAAATAAGGTAAAAAAAATTTTCCATAACTATAAACATGTTAGGTAGCATCAAAAATGAAAAGGAACACTCTAAAACTAAATGAAAGGGAATAAAGTTTTCTACATATTGACATTTTAACACTGTACTTATTTATTTGGTTACTTATTATAGATGAAGAAATATGATGACAGATGAAGAGGAAAGCCAATACAACACGTCCAGAATATCTGGGTAAGAATATTGTTGAAAATTATTTCAGTGATAAAACAGCCATTAAAACGTCTTGACAATTTAAATATTTTTTGAAATGTACTCTTTTAAAACATATGAAATAAGGTAAAATTATTTTTCCATCAATATAAATATGTTAGCTGCTTTCAAAAATTAAAAGCAACATTCTAAGAATCAATGAAAGGGAATAAAGTTTTATACATATTGATATTTTCCACTGTACTTATTTCTTTGTTTACTTTTTATAGATGAAGAAAAAAGATGACAGATGAAGAGGAATGCCAAGACATATTTAATATGTCCAGAATATCTGGGTAAGAATATAATTAGCATTATTTCATAGTTAAATATGCCATAAAAACTGACAAAAATTTAAAATATTTAAAATATTTTTGAAATGTACTTTTTGGATCAACACCTGATATCAATAAGCTAGTTATTTTACCATCACTACACATGTTAGCTAGTGTCAAAAATTGAAAGTAACACTCTAAGCATAAACGAAAGGACATGAACTCTGCTATTATATAGATTTTTTCAATCCATTTATTGGGGGCCTCGGTGGCCGAGTGGTCAAGGTAGTTCGTCTACTATTGATCACGTGGTCTGTCAACACTGAGATTGCGGGTTCGATTCTCACTGCAGGCAGGGTGTACTCGACTCCAATCTTAATTGACAAGGATTGCCAGTTTTCCTACCGCAGGTCGGGGGTTCTCTCCGGGTACTCCGGCTTCCTCCCCCAATAAAAACTGGACGCCATGAAATAGCTGAAAAATTGCTGAAAGTGGCGTTAAAACACCATTCAAACAAACAAACAAATCAATCCATTTATTTATTTAGTTACTTTTCATAGATGAAGAAATATGATGACAGATGAAGAGGAAAGCCAAGACAATATGTCCAGAATATCTGGGTAAGAATATTGGTGAACATTATTTCAAAGATAAAACAACCATTAAAAGTCTTGACAATTTAAATATTTTTTTTAAAATGTACTTTTTTTAGAATTACATCTGCATTCAGTTAAATTTATTTTTCCATCCATACACATGTTAGCTAGCATCAAAAATGAAAAGGAACAATCTAAGAATAAATGAAAGGGAATAAAGTTTTCTACATATTGATATTTTAACACTGTACTTATTTATTTGGTTACTTTTTATAGATGAAGAGGAAAGCCAAGACAATATGTCCAGAATATCAGGGTAAGAATATTGTTTAAAATTATGTCAGTGATAAAACATCCATGAAAATTTATTGACAATTAAAATATTTTGTAAAATGTCCTCTTTTAAAACATCTGAAATAAGGTAAAATTATTTTTCCATAACTATAAACATGTTAGGTAGCATCAAAAATGAAAAGGAACATTCTAAAACTAAATGAAAGGGAATAAAGTTTTCTACATATTGATACTTTCAACTGTACTTATTTCTTTGTTTACTTTTTATAGATGAAGAAAAAAGATGACAGATGAAGAGGAATGCCAAGAAATATTTAATATGTCCAGAATATCTGGGTAAGAATATTATTAGCATTATTTCATAGTTAAATATGCCATAAAAACTTACACAAATTTAAAATATTTAAAATATTTTTGAAATGTACTTTTTTGGATCATCACCTGATATCAATAAGCTAGTTATTTTACCATCACTTCACATGTTAGCTAGTGTCAAAAATTGAAAGTAACATTCTAAGCATAAATGAAAGGACATGAACTCTGCTATTATATAGATTTTTTCAATCCATTTATTTATTTAGTTACTTTTTATAGATGAAGAAATATGATGACAGATGAAGAGTAAAGCCAAGACAATATGTCCAGAATATCAGGGTAAGAATATTGTTTTAAAATTATGTCAGTGATAAAACGTCCATGAAAATTTATTGACAATTAAAATATTTTTTAAAATGTACTCTTTTAAAACATCTAAAATAAGGTAAAATTATTTTTCCATAACTATAAACATGTTAGCTAGCATCAAAAATGAAAAGGAACAATCTAAGAATAAATGAAAGGGAATAAAGTTTTCTACATATTGACATTTTAACACTGTTCTTATTTATTTGGTTACTTTTTATAGATGAAGAAATATGATGACAGATGAAGAGGAAAGCCAATACAACACGTCCAGAATATCTGGGTAAGAATATTGTTGAAAATTATTTCAGTGATAAAACAGCCATTAAAACGTCTTGACAATTTAAATATTTTTTGAAATGTACTCTTTTAAAACATATGAAATAAGGTAAAATTATTTTTCCATCAATATAAATATGTTAGCTGCTTTCAAAAATTAAAAGCAATATTCTAAGAATCAATGAAAGGGAATAAAGTTTTCTACATATTGATATTTTCCACTGTACTTATTTCTTTGTTTACTTTTTATAGATGAAGAAAAAAGATGACAGATGAAGAGGAATGCCAAGACATATTTAATATGTCCAGAATATCTGGGTAAGAATATAATTAGCATTATTTCATAGTTAAATATGCCATAAAAACTGACAAAAATTTAAAATATTTAAAATATTTTTGAAATGTACTTTTTTGGATCAACACCTGATATCAATAAGCTAGTTATTTTACCATCACTACACATGTTAGCTAGTGTCAAAAATTGAAAGTAACACTCTAAGCATAAACGAAAGGACATGAACTCTGCTATTATATAGATTTTTTCAATCCATTTATTGGGGGCCTCGGTGGCCGAGTGGTCAAGGTAGTTCATCTACTATTGATCACGTGGTCTGTCAACACTGAGATTGCGGGTTCGATTCTCACTGCAGGCAGGGTGTACTCGACTCCAATCTTAATTGACAAGGATTGCCAGTTTTCCTACCGCAGGTCGGGGGTTCTCTCCGGGTACTCCGGCTTCCTCCCCCAATAAAAACTGGACGCCATGAAATAGCTGAAAAATTGCTGAAAGTGGCGTTAAAACACCATTCAAACAAACAAACAAATCAATCCATTTATTTATTTAGTTACTTTTCATAGATGAAGAAATATGATGACAGATGAAGAGGAAAGCCAAGACAATATGTCCAGAATATCTGGGTAAGAATATTGGTGAACATTATTTCAAAGATAAAACAACCATTAAAAGTCTTGACAATTTAAATATTTTTTTTAAAATGTACTTTTTTTAGAATTACATCTGCATTCAGTTAAATTTATTTTTCCATCCATACACATGTTAGCTAGCATCAAAAATGAAAAGGAACAATCTAAGAATAAATGAAAGGGAATAAAGTTTTCTACATATTGATATTTTAACACTGTACTTATTTATTTGGTTACTTTTTATAGATGAAGAGGAAAGCCAAGACAATATGTCCAGAATATCAGGGTAAGAATATTGTTTAAAATTATGTCAGTGATAAAACATCCATGAAAATTTATTGACAATTAAAATATTTTGTAAAATGTCCTCTTTTAAAACATCTGAAATAAGGTAAAATTATTTTTCCATAACTATAAACATGTTAGGTAGCATCAAAAATGAAAAGGAACATTCTAAAACTAAATGAAAGGGAATAAAGTTTTCTACATATTGATACTTTCAACTGTACTTATTTCTTTGTTTACTTTTTATAGATGAAGAAAAAAGATGACAGATGAAGAGGAATGCCAAGAAATATTTAATATGTCCAGAATATCTGGGTAAGAATATTATTAGCATTATTTCATAGTTAAATATGCCATAAAAACTTACACAAATTTAAAATATTTAAAATATTTTTGAAATGTACTTTTTTGGATCATCACCTGATATCAATAAGCTAGTTATTTTACCATCACTTCACATGTTAGCTAGTGTCAAAAATTGAAAGTAACATTCTAAGCATAAATGAAAGGACATGAACTCTGCTATTATATAGATTTTTTCAATCCATTTATTTATTTAGTTACTTTTTATAGATGAAGAAATATGATGACAGATGAAGAGTAAAGCCAAGACAATATGTCCAGAATATCTGGGTAAGAATATTGGTGAACATTATTTCAAAGATAAAACGGCCATTAAAACGTCTTGACAATTTAAATATTTTTTTTAAAAGTACTTTTTTTAGAATAACATCTGAATTCAGTTAAATTTATTTTTCCATCCATACACATGTTAGCTAGCATCAAAAATGAAAAGGAACAATCTAAGAATAAATGAAAGAGAATAAAGTTTTCTACATATTGATATTTTAACACTGTACTTATTTATTTGGTTACTTTTTATAGATGAAGTAAAAAGATGACAGATGAAGAGGAAAGCCAAGACAATATGTCCAGAATATCAGGGTAAGAATATTGTTTTAAAATTATGTCAGTGATAAAACGTCCATGAAAATTTATTGACAATTAAAATATTTTTTAAAATGTACTCTTTTAAAACATCTAAAATAAGGTAAAATTATTTTTCCATAACTATAAACATGTTAGCTAGCATCAAAAATGAAAAGGAACAATCTAAGAATAAATGAAAGGGAATAAAGTTTTCTACATATTGACATTTTAACACTGTTCTTATTTATTTGGTTACTTTTTATAGATGAAGAAATATGATGACAGATGAAGAGGAAAGCCAATACAACACGTCCAGAATATCTGGGTAAGAATATTGTTGAAAATTATTTCAGTGATAAAACAGCCATTAAAACGTCTTGACAATTTAAATATTTTTTAAAATGTACTCTTTTAAAACATATGAAATAAGGTAAAAAAAAATTTCCATCAATATAAATATGTTAGCTGCTTTCAAGAATTAAAAGCAACATTCTAAGAATCAATGAAAGGGAATAAAGTTTTCTACATATTGATATTTTCCACTGTACTTATTTCTTTGTTTACTTTTTATAGATGAAGAAAAAAGATGACAGATGAAGAGGAATGCCAAGACATATTTAATATGTCCAGAATATCTGGGTAAGAATATTATTAGCATTATTTCATAGTTAAATATGCCATAAAAACTTACAAAAATTTAAAATATTTTTGAAATGTACTTTTTTGGATCAACACCTGATATCAATAAGCTAGTTATTTTACCATCACTACACATGTTAGCTAGTGTCAAAAATTGAAAGTAACATTCTAAGCATAAATGAAAGGACATGAAATCTGCTATTATATAGATTTTTTCAATCCATTTATTTATTTAGTTACTTTTTATAGATGAAGAAATATGATGACAGATGAAGAGGAAAGCCAAGACAATATGTCCAGAATATCTGGGTAAGAATATTGGTGAACATTATTTCAAAGATAAAACAGCCATTAAAACGTCTTGAAAATTTAAATATTTTTTTAAAATGAACTCTTTTAAAACATATGAAATAAGGTAAAATTATTTTTCCATCCATACACATGTTAGCTAGCATCAAAAATGAAAAGGAACAATCTAAGAATAAATGAAAGGGAATAAAGTTTTCTACATATTGATATTTTAACACTGTACTTATTTATTTGGTTACTTTTTATAGATGAAGAAAAAAGATGACAGATGAAGAGGAAAGCCAATACAATATGTCCAGAATATCAGGGTAAGAATATTGTTTAAAATTATGTCAGTGATAAAACATCCATGAAAATTTATTGACAAATAAAATATTTTTTAAAATGTACTCTTTTAAAACATCTGAAATAAGGTAAAATTATTTTTCCATAACTATAAACATGTTAGGTAGCATCAAAAATGAAAAGGAACATTCTAAAACTAAATGGAAGGGAATAAAGTTTTCTACATATTGACATTTTAACACTGTACTTATTTTCTTGGTTACTTATTATAGATGAAGAAATATGATGACAGATGAAGAGGAAAGCCAATACAACACGTCCAGAATATCTGGGTAAGAATATTGTTGAAAATTATTTCAGTGATAAAACAGCCATTAAAACGTCTTGACAATTTAAATATTTTTTGAAATGTACTCTTTTAAAACATATGAAATAAGGTAAAATTATTTTTCCATCAATATAAATATGTTAGCTGCTTTCAAAAATTAAAAGCAACATTCTAAGAATCAATGAAAGGGAATAAAGTTTTCTACATATTGATATTTTCCACTGTACTTATTTCTTTGTTTACTTTTTATAGATGAAGAAAAAAGATGACAGATGAAGAGGAATGCCAAGACATATTTAATATGTCCAGAATATCTGGGTAAGAATATTATTAGCATTATTACATAGTTAAATATGCCATAAAAACTTACAAAAATTTAAAATATTTAAAATATTTTTGAAATGTACTTTTTTGGATCAACACCTGATATCAATAAGCTAGTTATTTTACCATCACTACACATGTTAGCTAGTGTCAAAAATTGAAAGTAACATTCTAAGCATAAATGAAAGGACATGAACTCTGCTATTATATAGATTTTTTCAATCCATTTATTTATTTAGTTACTTTTCATAGATGAAGAAATATGATGACAGATGAAGAGGAAAGCCAAGACAATATGCCCAGAATATCTGGGTAAGAATATTGGTGAACATTATTTCAAAGATAAAACAGCCATTAAAACGTCTTGACAATAAATATTTTATAAAATGTACTCTTTTAAAACATCTGAAATAAGGTAAAATTATTTTTCCATCAATATAAATATGTTAGCTGCTTTCAACAATTAAAAGCAACATTCTAAGAATCAATGAAAGGGAATAAAGTTTTCTACATATTGATATTTTCCACTGTACTTATTTCTTTGTTTACTTTTTATAGATGAAGAAAAAAGATGACAGATGAAGAGGAAAGCCAATACAACACGTCCAGAATATCTGGGTAAGAATATTGTTGAAAATTATTTCAGTGATAAAACAGCCATTAAAACGTCTTGACAATTTAAATATTTTTTAAAATGTACTCTTTTAAAACATATGAAATAAGGTAAAAAAAAATTTCCATCAATATAAATATGTTAGCTGCTTTCAAGAATTAAAAGCAACATTCTAAGAATCAATGAAAGGGAATAAAGTTTTCTACATATTGATATTTTCCACTGTACTTATTTCTTTGTTTACTTTTTATAGATGAAGAAAAAAGATGACAGATGAAGAGGAATGCCAAGACATATTTAATATGTCCAGAATATCTGGGTAAGAATATTATTAGCATTATTTCATAGTTAAATATGCCATAAAAACTTACAAAAATTTAAAATATTTTTGAAATGTACTTTTTTGGATCAACACCTGATATCAATAAGCTAGTTATTTTACCATCACTACACATGTTAGGTAGTGTCAAAAATTGAAAGTAACATTCTAAGCATAAATGAAAGGACATGAAATCTGCTATTATATAGATTTTTTCAATCCATTTATTTATTTAGTTACTTTTTATAGATGAAGAAATATGATGACAGATGAAGAGGAAAGCCAAGACAATATGTCCAGAATATCTGGGTAAGAATATTGGTGAACATTATTTCAAAGATAAAACAGCCATTAAAACGTCTTGACAATTTAAATATTTTTTTAAAATGAACTCTTTTAAAACATATGAAATAAGGTAAAATTATTTTTCCATCCATACACATGTTAGCTAGCATCAAAAATGAAAAGGAACAATCTAAGAATAAATGAAAGGGAATAAAGTTTTCTACATATTGATATTTTAACACTGTACTTATTTATTTGGTTACTTTTTATAGATGAAGAAAAAAGATGACAGATGAAGAGGAAAGCCAATACAATATGTCCAGAATATCAGGGTAACAATATTGTTTAAAATTATGTCAGTGATAAAACATCCATGAAAATTTATTGACAAATAAAATATTTTTTAAAATGTACTCTTTTAAAACATCTGAAATAAGGTAAAATTATTTTTCCATAACTATAAACATGTTAGGTAGCATCAAAAATGAAAAGGAACATTCTAAAACTAAATGGAAGGGAATAAAGTTTTCTACATATTGACATTTTAACACTGTACTTATTTTTTTGGTTACTTATTATAGATGAAGAAATATGATGACAGATGAAGAGGAAAGCCAATACAACACGTCCAGAATATCTGGGTAAGAATATTGTTGAAAATTATTTCAGTGATAAAACAGCCATTAAAACGTCTTGACAATTTAAATATTTTTTGAAATGTACTCTTTTAAAACATATGAAATAAGGTAAAATTATTTTTCCATCAATATAAATATGTTAGCTGCTTTCAAAAATTAAAAGCAACATTCTAAGAATCAATGAAAGGGAATAAAGTTTTCTACATATTGATATTTTCCACTGTACTTATTTCTTTGTTTACTTTTTATAGATGAAGAAAAAAGATGACAGATGAAGAGGAATGCCAAGACATATTTAATATGTCCAGAATATCTGGGTAAGAATATTATTAGCATTATTACATAGTTAAATATGCCATAAAAACTTACAAAAATTTAAAATATTTAAAATATTTTTGAAATGTACTTTTTTGGATCAACACCTGATATCAATAAGCTAGTTATTTTACCATCACTACACATGTTAGCTAGTGTCAAAAATTGAAAGTAACATTCTAAGCATAAATGAAAGGACATGAACTCTGCTATTATATAGATTTTTTCAATCCATTTATTTATTTAGTTACTTTTCATAGATGAAGAAATATGATGACAGATGAAGAGGAAAGCCAAGACAATATGCCCAGAATATCTGGGTAAGAATATTGGTGAACATTATTTCAAAGATAAAACAGCCATTAAAACGTCTTGACAATAAATATTTTATAAAATGTACTCTTTTAAAACATCTGAAATAAGGTAAAATTATTTTTCCATCAATATAAATATGTTAGCTGCTTTCAACAATTAAAAGCAACATTCTAAGAATCAATGAAAGGGAATAATGTTTTCTACATATTGATATTTTCCACTGTACTTATTTCTTTGTTTACTTTTTATAGATGAAGAAATATGATGACAGATGAAGAGGAAAGCCAAGACAATATGTCCAGAATATCTGGGTAAGAATATTGTTGAAAATTATTTCAGTGATAAAACAGCCATTAAAACGTCTTGACAATTTAAATATTTTTTAACATGTACTCTTTTAAAACATATGAAATAAGGTAAAATTATTTTTCCATCAATATAAATATGCTAGCTGCTTTCAAAAATTAAAAGCAACATTCTAAGAATCAATGAAAGGGAATAAAGTTTTCTACATATTGATATTTTCCACTGTACTTATTTCTTTGTTTACTTTTTATAGATGAAGAAAAAAGATGACGGATGAAGAGGAATGCCAAGACATATTTAATATGTCCAGAATATCTGGGTAAGAATATTATTAGCATTATTTCATAGTTAAATATGCCATAAAAACTTATAAAAATTTAAAATATTTAAAATATTTTTGAAATGTACTTTTTTGGATCAACACCTGATATCAATAAGCTAGTTATTTTACCATCACTACACATGTTAGCTAGTGTCAAAAATTGAAAGTAACATTCTAAGCATAAATGAAAGGACATGAACTCTGCTATATATAGATTTTTTCAATCCATTTATTTATTTAGTTACTTTTTATAGATGAAGAAATGTGATGACGGATGAAGAGGAAAGCCAAGACAATATGTCCAGAATATCTGGGTAAGAATATTGTTGAAAATTATTTCAGTGATAAAACAGCCATTAAAACGTCTTGACAATTTAAATATTTTATAAAATGTACTCTTTTAAAACATCTGAAATAAGGTAAAATTATTTTTCCATCAATATAAATATGTTAGCTGCTTTCAACAATTAAAAGCAACATTCTAAGAATCAATGAAAGGGAATAATGTTTTCTACATATTGATATTTTCCACTGTACTTATTTCTTTGTTTACTTTTTATAGATGAAGAAAAAAGATGACAGATGAAGAGGAATGCCAAGACATATTTAATATGTCCAGAATATCTGGGTAAGAATATTATTAGCATTATTTCATAGTTAAATATGCCATAAAAACTTACAAAAATTTAAAATATTTTTGAAATGTACTTTTTTGGATCAACACCTGATATCAATAAGCTAGTTATTTTACCATCACTACACATGTTAGCTAGTGTCAAAAATTGAAAGTAACATTCTAAGCATAAATGAAAGGACATGAAATCTGCTATTATATAGATTTTTTCAATCCATTTATTTATTTAGTTACTTTTTATAGATGAAGAAATATGATGACAGATGAAGAGGAAAGCCAAGACAATATGTCCAGAATATCTGGGTAAGAATATTGGTGAACATTATTTCAAAGATAAAACAGCCATTAAAACGTCTTGACAATTTAAATATTTTTTTAAAATGTACTTTTTTTAGAATAACATCTGAATTCAGTTAAATTTATTTTTCCATCCATACACATGTTAGCTAGCATCAAAAATGATAAGGAACAATCTAAGAATAAATGAAAGGGAATAAAGTTTTCTACATATTGATATTTTAACACTGTACTTATTTATTTGGTTACTTTTTATAGATGAAGAAAAAAGATGACAGATGAAGAGGAAAGCCAAGACAATATGTCCAGAATATCTGGGTAAGAATATTGTTGAAAATTATTTCAGTGATAAAACAGCCATTAAAACGTCTTGACAATTTAAATATTCTTTTAAAATGAACTCTTTTAAAACATATGAAATAAGGTAAAATTATTTTTCCATCAATATGAATATGTTAGCTGCTTTCAAAAATTAAAAGCAACATTCTAAGAATCAATGAAAGGGAATAAAGTTTTCTACATATTGATGTTTTCCACTGTACTTATTTCTTTGTTTACTTTTTATAGATGAAGAAATATGATGACAGATGAAGAGGAAAGCCAAGACAATATGTCCAGAATATCAGGGTAAGAATATTGTTTAAAATTATGTCAGTGATAAAACATCCATGAAAGTTTATTGACAAATAAAATATTTTTTAAAATGTACTCTTTTAAAACATCTGAAATAAGGCAAAAATTATTTTTCCATAACTATAAACATGTTAGGTAGCATCAAAAATGAAAAGGAACATTCTAAAACTAAATGAAAGGGAATAAAGTTTTCTACATATTGATATTTTAACACTGTACTTATTTATTTGGTTACTTTTTATAGATGAAGAAAAAAAGATGACAGATGAAGAGGAAAGCCAAGACAATATGTCCAGAATATCAGGGTAAGAAAATTGTTTAAAATTATGTCAGTGATAAAACATCCATGAAAATTTATTGACAAATAAAATATTTTTTAAAATGTACTCTTTTAAAACATCTGAAATAAGGTAAAATTATTTTTCCATAACTATAAACATGTTAGGTAGCATCAAAAATGAAAAGGAACATTCTAAAACTAAATGAAAGGGAATAAAGTTTTCTACATATTGACATTTTAACACTGCACTTATTTATTTGGTTACTTATTATAGATGAAGAAATATGATGACAGATGAAGAGGAAAGCCAACAGATGAAGAGGAAAGCCAATACAACACGTCCAGAATATCTGGGTAAGAATATTGTTGAAAATTATTTCAGTGATAAAACAGCCATTAAAACGTCTTGACAATTTAAATATTTTTTAAAATGTACTCTTTTAAAACATATGAAATAAGGTAAAATTATTTTTCCATCAATATAAATATGTTAGCTGCTTTCAAAAATTAAAAGCAACATTCTAAGAATCAATGAAAGGGAATAAAGTTTTCTACATATTGATATTTTTCACTGTACTTATTTCTTTGTTTACTTTTTATAGATGAAGAAAAAAGATGACAGATGAAGAGGAATGCCAAGACATATTTAATATGTCCAGAATATCTGGGTAAGAATATTATTAGCATTATTTCATAGTTAAATATGCCATAAAAACTTACAAAAATTTAAAATATTTTTGAAATGTACTTTTTTGGATCAACACCTCATATCAATAAGCTAGTTATTTTACCATCACTACACATGTTAGCTAGTGTCAAAAATTGAAAGTAACATTCTAAGCATAAATCCAAGGACATGAACTCTGCTATATATAGATTTTTTCAATCCATTTATTTATTTAGTTACTTTTTATAGATGAAGAAATATGATGACAGATGAAGAGGAAAGCCAAGACAATATGTCCAGAATATCTGGGTAAGAATATTGGTGAACATTATTTCAAAGATAAAACAGCCATTAAAACGTCTTGACAATTTAAATATTTTTTTAAAATGTACTTTTTTTTAGAATAACATCTGAATTCAGTTAAATTTATTTTTCCATCCATACACATGTTAGCTAGCATCAAAAATGAAAAGGAACAATCTAAGAATAAATGAAAGGGAATAAAGTTTTCTACATATTGATATTTTGACACTGTACTTATTTATTTGGCTACTTTTTATAGATGAAGAAAAAAGATGACAGATGAAGAGGAAAGCCAAGACAATATGTAAAGAATATCAGGGTAAGAATATTGTTTAAAATTATGTCAGTGATAAAACATCCATGAAAATTTATTGACATATAAAATATTTTTTAAAATGTACTCTTTTAAAACATCTGAAATAAGGTAAAATTATTTTTCCATAACTATAAACATGTTAGGTAGCATCAAAAATGAAAAGGAACATTCTAAAACTAAATGAAAGGGAATAAAGTTTTCTACATATTGACATTTTAACACTGTACTTATTTATTTGGTTACTTTTTATAGATGAAGAAATATGATGACAGATCAAGAGGAAAGCCAAGACAATATGTCCAGAATATCTGGGTAAGAATATTGTTGAAAATTATTTCAGTGATAAAACAGCCATTAAAACGTCTTGACAATTTAAATATTTTTTAACATGTACTCTTTTAAAACATATGAAATAAGGTAAAATTATTTTTCCATCAATATAAATATGCTAGCTGCTTTCAAAAATTAAAAGCAACATTCTAAGAATCAATGAAAGGGAATAAAGTTTTCTACATATTGATATTTTCCACTGAAGATGACAGATGAAGAGGAATGCCAAGACATATTTAATATGTCCAGAATATCTGGGTAAGAATATTATTAGCATTATTTCATAGTTAAATATGCCATAAAAACTTATAAAAATTTAAAATATTTAAAATATTTTTGAAATGTACTTTTTTGGATCAACACCTGATATCAATAAGCTAGTTATTTTACCATCACTACACATGTTAGCTAGTGTCAAAAATTGAAAGTAACATTCTAAGCATAAATCAAAGGACATGAACTCTGCTATATATAGATTTTTTCAATCCATTTATTTATTTAGTTACTTTTTATAGATGAAGAAATGTGATGACAGATGAAGAGGAAAGCCAAGACAATATGTCCAGAATATCTGGGTAAGAATATTGTTGAAAATTATTTCAGTGATAAAAGAGCCATTAAAACGTCTTGACAATTTAAATATTTTATAAAATGTACTCTTTTAAAACATCTGAAATAAGGTAAAATTATTTTTCCATCAATATAAATATGTTAGCTGCTTTCAACAATTAAAAGCAACATTCTAAGAATCAATGAAAGGGAATGTTTTCTACATATTGATATTTTCCACTGTACTTATTTCTTTGTTTACTTTTTATAGCATCCTCACAAGTCAGGGTTTCTGTGTCCACATGTGTCCACGAACCCCTGACAAACTTAGCTAGGAAATTCTCGGGTTCATAGTCACTATTTTGATTGGCTACATCATACCTTGATGTAGCCAATCAAAAGCTCGCTTTCATTCGCTGCTTGGTTAGGGGATATCCCGATGTCGATTGTAAATAAACCAAAACGGATGTGTTGCATAGACCATGTAAAAGTCTTCCCACTCAAGAATGAGTAAGAATGACTTCTGCCAAACACTTGCTTCTTTCAAGCAATTTCATTGGTTGATATTTTGAAGGATTGACGTCATACGAAAATCTTCTAGCCCGGGAATTTCCTAGCTAAGTTTGTCAGGGGTTCGTGGATACATGTGGACACAAAACCCCTGACTTGTGAGGATGTTTTTATAGATGAAGAAAAAAGATGACAGATGAAGAGGAAAGCCAAGACAATATGTCCATAATATCTGGGTAAGAATATTGTTGAAAATTATTTCAATGATAAAACAGCCATTAAAACGTCTTGACAATTTAAATATTTTTAAATTGTACTCTTTAAGGAATACTTTAAATTTCAGAACAGATTATAGATATAATATGGTTTGGGTCTGTTTACGTGTTTTATGAATGGTGTAAACAGACTAAAACCATATTATATCGTATAATCTGTTCAGAAATTTGAAGTATTCCTTATAATATAATTTTAACTATAAATCTTATCAATTTTTGTGGTTAAATTAACGTAGATGACGTCTTGGAACTATTTGAATTTTAACGGTGTTACAATAGGTTATAGGTCACGCAAGTTATTTCTTATAATATGGGTTGCCCGATTTGAATTGACCAATCAGGTTTCAGCTTACAAAGCAAATTAAATTATTTTAGAATTACATCAGAAATAAGGTAAAATTATTTTTCCATCCATACACATGTAAGCTGGCATCAAAAATAAAAAGGAACATTCTAAGAATAAATGAAAGAGAATAAAGTTTTCTACATATTGATATTTTCCACTGTACTTATTTCTTTGTTTACTTTTTATAGATGAAGAAAAAAGATGACAGATGAAGAGGAATACCAAGACATATTTATTATGTCCAGAATATCTGGGTAAGAATATTGTTAAATATCATTGCAGTGATAAAAACAGCCATTAAAATTTATTGACAATCTTAATATTTTTTAAAATGTACTATTTTAAACATCTGAAATAAGGTAAAATTTGTTTTCCACCCATACACATGGTAGCTAGCATCAAAAATAAAAAGGAACATTCTAAGAATAAATGAAAGGGAATAAAGTTTTCTACATATTGATATTTTCCACTGTACTTATTTCTTTGTTTACTTTATAAAGATGAAGAAAAAAGATGACAGATGAAGAGGAATGCCAATACATATTTAATATGTCCAAAATATCTGGGTAAGAATATTATTGGCTTTAGCTCATTTACAGAAGCAATAAAAACTTACGAAAATTTAAAATATTAAAATATTTTTGAAATAGACTTTTTTTTTAATTAACACCTGATATAAGGTACCATCAACACACATATTAGCTTCTGTCCATAAATTGAAAGCAACAATCTAAGCATATATAAATGGACAAGAAATCTGCTATATATAGATTTTTTCAATCCATTTATTTACTGTTGATCACGTGGTCTGTCAACACTGAGATTGCGGGTTCGATTCTCACTGCAGGCAGGGTGTACTTGACTCCAATCTTAATTGACAAGGATTGCCAGTTTTCCTACCACAGGTCGGGGGTTTTCTCCGGGTACTCCGGCTTCCTCCCCCAATAAAAACTGGACGCCATGATATAGCTGAAAAACTGCTGAAAGTGGCTTTAAACACCATCAAACAAACAAACAAACAATCAATTTATTTATTTCATTAATAGATGAAAAAGAACATTACAGATGAAGATAGTAACTGCAAGACAATATGTCCAGAATATCTGGGTAAGAATACACTGGAAATTAATGCAGTGATAAAACAGCCATAAAAACTTCTTGACAATTTAAATATTTTTTAAATGTACTCTTTTGGAATAACATTTGAAATAATGTTATATTTTTTCCATCAATATACATGTCAGCTAGTTTCAAAAAGTAAAAGGAACATTCTAAGAATAAAGGGAATAAAGTTTTCTAAATATTGATATTTTCCACTATACTTATTTCTTCGTTTACTTTTTATAGATGAAGAAACAAAATGTCAGATGAAGATGAATGCAAAGAAATATTTTAATCTGTCCGGAATATCTGGGTAAGAACACTATTGGAATTATTACGAAAATTTAAAATATTTAAAATATTTTTGAAATAGACTTTTTTAAATTAACACCTGACATAAGGTACAATTATTGTACCATCACAAGACATATTAGCTTCTGTCAAAAATTGAAAGCAACATTCTAAGCATATAAATGGACAGGAAATCTGCTATATGTTGATTTGTTCAATCCATTTATTTTTTTCGTTAATAGATGAAGAAAGAAGAATACAGATGAAGAGAGGAACTGCAAGACAATATGTCCAGAATATTTGGGTAAGAATATTGTTGAAAATTATTGCAGTGATAAAACAGCCATTAAAACTTCTTGACAATAAAATGTACTCTTTTAGCATTACATCTGAAACAAGGTAAAATTATTTTTCCATCTATACACATGTTAGCTAGCTTAAATGAAAAGGAACAGTCTAAGAACAAACGAAAGGGAATGAAGTTTTCTACATATTGATATTTTTCCACTGTAATTTTTTTTGTTACTTATTATAGATGAAGAAAAAAGATGACAGATGAAGAGGAAAGGAAAGCCAAGATAATATGTCCAGAATATCTGGGTAAGAATATTATTGGAAATTATTACAGTGATAAAACAGCGATTAAAATTTATTGACAATTAATATTTTTTAAAATGTACTCATTTAAAGCATCTGAAATCGGGTAACATTTTTTTCCAATAATATAAACATGTTAGCTGTCAAAATGTAGAAGCAACATTCTAAGAAAAATAAAAAGGAATAGAGTTTTCTGCCTATTGATATTTTCAACTCTGCTTATTTCTTTGGTTACTTTTATAGATGAAGAAATAAGATGACGAGGAATGCCAAGACAATATGTCTAGAATATATGGGTAAGAATATTGTTGAAAATTATTGCAGTGGTAAAATAGCCATTAAAATTTAATGACAATTGAAATATTTTTTTTAAACATCTGAAATAAAGTAACATTTTTTCCGTTTAACATGTTAGCTGTCAAATTTCAGAAACAATTATGTCTTTCAAAAAATTTATTATTAAAACGACATTTCAAGTCCAGCTAGTTGTTGAAGTACAATACTGCACAATCGTTTTTTATTGCAATAACAAACATCAAATAGGAGATAACTCCATTTTTTTTTCAGGTATAAAAGACACAAAAACAAAAGTCAAACATTGAAGTCCAGATCTAGAATTTGCAAGGTATTTATTGGGTGAAAAAAAACAGAAGCATTTATTGTTCATGCTCAATACAATTACTATTGATGTTGTGTTAACATCCTACATATGTACGGGGTCTCGGTGGGGGACATTGGTTAAACACTATTAAACAAACGATCTCAACAAGAAAATGCAACCAACATATAATAAGTCAGAAGTCCTTTAGCACTAACCCTGTGACAACAATATTTGGTATATAGGTTACTGATGAAAAGATGAGTCTTGACTAGGTGTTGCTCATAAAAATTTTTATCACTACTGATGTGGAATGCAGGCACGACATTTGTATGTGTCCACACACTTGTTCAACTATCGATGTGGAATACATTTGATTTTGACACAATATATATTTTTTCTGTCCAACATTACTTGGTTCTTTTCAGTTATTTTTTATTTATATTTCAGATGACCAAAGAGGACTGTTCCTATTTATTCCATATTAACATGAAAACTTTCAAAATCTATACAAAAAAACTTTTTAAATATTCATTGAGTATAACTGTTTACATACTCATTGAGTATAAAAGGTGCAGAATATATTTAGTTAAGTTTAGTTCTAATATGGAATGCCAAGGTAGAATTAATCAAAGTGCCAAATTTCCATATTGGAATCAAAATGATTTATGGAAGGCATTATTTATGGATATTGAACTATGGTTGAACATAGTTTCTGCAAATTTAACACCTTGCACTCACTGAGTGTTAATTTGACTGATACAATGCAATGCCCGTAGTAAAATATACAAAAGATCATGGCTTCCAAAAATTATTTTGTGTCTTTAGATGACTGGAGTTGAGAGTGGAGTGGAGTTAGGAGAGGAGTTGAGTTGAGAGTTGAGTAAGTAAATTTGAGTTAATGATAAACTTAACTCAAGTTTACTTAGTTAAGTTTAATTTAATTTAAGGTAGTTTAGTTTAAGGACATCTACACCTTGGGTAAAAACAATTTAGCAAACATTTTTGGCAATCTTTTTAATTTAATTTTGCAAAAATGGAATAAGCTCATAGGACAGTTTTTGCTGGAAGTCTTGTGAACAGAAAAGATCTGTAAAAGTGCAGAAAATACTTCCCAAGAAACAATGAAGTAATTGCATACAAATAAAAAATTGCAACATCCAGGTAAACATTTTCATTAATCTTGGAATGAAATTATCCATATTGTATTATTTAACAAGTTTTGGTGATTTACCTTGCCGGGCTTGAATTTATTATTTAAGACCTTTTTTTTGCTGAAAATGTTTTTCTGCTTAAAATTGACTATTGGTTTATTATTGCTTCAAAAATGTAACAGAAGCCTTGAATAGCCTACTTAATGTTAATAATAAATGCTTACAAACTGCTTACAACATCCACATATGATTCTATTATGTTTGCTTATTCATTTCACAATCGATAAAAATGTTTGGTTTGACGTTTCCTAAAACAATCCACCAAGGTTGTCCTACCAAAAAAAGTTTATTTGAATGTTTGAAGAAAATTTTTTCACTTTTTTAGAACCTCGGATATGAAGTAAACTCAGGTTATATTGGGAGTCAACTGTTGTCAACCTACACGAACAGATGTATCCAAAATTGACGAGAGAAGAATAGCCATTGTCTATACTTTCCAACAGATCTGCACCAAAACAGAAATGTGAATATTCAACTAAAAAAACCAAAAGTCTTTCTGTACAGATGTGAAACATTAAGGATAACAAAGACGATGCATAGCAGACCCAGACTATATTAAACATCTGCATAAGATTGCAAAAGAAGATTCATAATATTTATCTCTGGCAGTGTGAACCAACCAGGCAGATTCTGCCAATTGAGGTCCAATTGGACATACCATTAGAAAGCCAACATTCACCACGATATGACAAGCCCCTACATGACTGAACTGCAGCAGATAGGAACCAGTTGGATTGACCAGAATAGCCCAGAATAATTTGTGCTAACAAGGCAATGTAGACAGTCTATGGTCCCACTCAGAGAGACAGCCTAATAAGTAAGTCTTCATCTTGAAGCATAAATGTGCATGTTTTATTATCTGGTTTCCAATACAAGTAAGATATATTACATATTATTGTATGTATCTGTGTTTCTGATCTGCAGCTTAAACTAACTGTTCTAACCAATACACATGTTAACTGGTGTAAAAAAGTAACAGGAACATTCTAAGAATAAATGAAAGGAAATATAGTTTTCTACATATTGATATTTTTCCACTGCACTTATTTCTTTTGTTACTTTTAATAGATGAAGAAAAAAGATGACAGAGGAAGAGGAAAACCAAAACAATATGTCCAGAATATCTGGGTAAGAATATTAGTGGAAATTATTGCAGTGATAAAACAGCCATTAAAATTTTATTGACAATTGAAATATATTTTTAAATTGTACTCTTTTAAAACATCTTAAATGAGGTTTAATTATTTTTTCCTTCCATACACATGTTAGCTAGTTTCAAAAAGTAAAAGAAACATTCTAAGAATAAATTAAAGGGAATGAAGTTTTCTACATATTGATATTTTCCACTATACTTATTTCTTTGTTTACTTTTTATAGATGAAGAAAAAAGATGACAGGTGACGAGGAATGATAAGACATATTTAATATGTACAGAATATCTGGGTAAGAATATTATTAGAATTATTTCAGAGTTAAAGAAGCCATAAAAAATCCTTTAACATAACACCTGATATAAGGTACAATTATCTTACCATCACCACACATGTTAGCTAGTGTCAAAAATAGAAAGTAACATTCGAAGCATAAACGAAAGGACAAGAAATCTGCTTTATATTGATTTTTTCAATCCATTTATTTATTTCGTTAATAGATAAAGAAAGAAGATTACCGATGAAGAGAGGAACTGCAAGACAATATGTCCAGAATATCTGGGTAAGAATATTGTTGAAAATTATTTCATTGATAAAACTGCCATTAAAACGTCTTGACAATTTAAATATTTTTTTAAATGTACTCTTTTTGAATAACACTTGTAATAAGATTATTATTTTTCCATCCATACACATGTTAAATAGCGTCAAAAATGAAAGGAACATTCTAAGAATAAATGAAAAGGAATCAAGTTTTCTACATATTGATATTTTATACAGATGAAGAGGAAAGCCAAGACAATAATTATGTCCAGAATATCTGGGTAAGAATATTAGTGGAAATTATTGCAGCGATAAAACAGCCATTGAAATTTATTGACAATTTAAATATTTAAAAAAAATATATCTCTTTTAAAACATCTGAAATGAGGTAAAATTATTTTTCAATAAATATAAATATGTTAGCTGTTTTCAAAAATTAAAAGCAACATTCTAAGAATCAATGAAAGGGAATAGTTTTCTACATCTTGATATTTGTCATTGTACTTATTTCTTTGTTTACTTTTTACAGATGAAGAAAGAAGATGACATGAAGAGGAATGCCAAGACATATTTAATATGTCCAGAATATCTGGGTAAGAATATTATTATCATTATATAGTTAAACTTACGAAAATTTAAAATATTTAAAATATTTTTGAAATGGACTTCATAGGATCAACAACAGATATCCATAAGCTACAGTTATATTACCATCACTACGCATGTTAGCTAGTGTCAAAAATAGAAAGTAACATACTAAGCATAAATGAAAGAACATGAAATCTACTATATAGATTTTTTCAATCCATTTATTTATATAAATTTATAAAATACAAAAATTTAAAATATTTTTTAAATGGACCCATTTGGATAAGGATAAACACCTGATATTTATAAGCTACAGTTATTTTACCATCACTACACATGTTAGCTAGTGTCAAAAATTAAAAGTTACAATGAAAGGACATGAACTCTGCTATATATAGATTTTTTCAATCCATTTATTTATTTAGTTACTTTTTATAGATGAAGAAATATGATGACAGATGAAGAGGAAAGCCAAGACAATATGTCCAGAATATCTGGGTAAAAATATTGTTGAAAATTATTTCAATGATAAAACAACCATTAAACTTTTGACAATTTAAATATTTTTTAAAATGTACTCTTTTAGAATAACATCTGAAATAAGTTAAATTTATTTTTCCATCCATACACATGTTAGCTAGCTTCAAAAATGAAAAGGAACATTCGAAGACTAAATGAAAGGGAATAGTTTTCTAATAATTGATATTTTAACACTGTACTTATTTATTTGGTTACTTTTTATAGATGAAGAAAAAAGATGACAGATGAAGAGGAAAGCCAAAACAAGATGTCCAGAATATCCGGGTAAGAATATTAGTGGAAATTATTGCAGCGATAAAACAGCCATTAAAATTTATTGACAATTTATACAAACTTTGCAATTAGTATTACCATGATAGCATTTATAATTGTTATAGTGTGTTATGTAAAGTGTTTGTTCTATTGTGTGTCAAGGTATTAAAACTCCCATGAATAAAATTGAACATTTGGTCCTTGTTAACTTTATGCAATATAGTCAAATTGGGTGAAGGAACTGTGTGTAAAGCCATAACCCATTAATAGTCTTGGGAGTGTTCTGGTATAAGCAGACAAAGATCTGTATATATATATATATATTTATTATTTATTGTAAAATATATGAATATTTGGCTCTAGGGAAACACTCAGCTTTCAACAACAAATTTTTATTTCCTGCCAGAGCAAGTCAAGTTACAGTCCTTCAGTGAGAGGAAGAACCCACCTTGCCCGACAATACGCCAGTAAGTGGGGGTATGGAGCGAGGGTTCTCCATCAGGGGATGAGACCAGAGATAGTCTCATCTGCAGCCAGAGTGTGCAAGGTCTGCAAGGGATCTCCTGGGAATGGGACCAAGGGTGGTCTCCATCAGAGGATGAGACCATGGAGTCTCATCAGTATCCGTGGACCGGCACTGGCGCTGGAATGAAATTTTTTAGTTATATCCCCGAAATACTTGGGGGATGAATGAAATTTAAGAAATGTCAGTGATAAAATTTCATAAAGGTCCAAACTGAAATATATTTATCTCTGAGATGCTGAGATGCTCCCCTTGTCATGACAGTATTGAAGGTGTTTGGATGGGGTTGGTGGGTGGTAAAATTTTAAACAGCAACTTTGTTTTGAGTATAGCAATTTCTATGACTGCTATAAACCAGAACACTGAATACACAAGGCCTGGTTAATGGCTTAAGAACACACAGTTATTTGAATGGAATACCCCAGAAAAGGGAGGAGACCTACTGTTTACATTGTGTCCTGTAATTAATCTCATAACTTCAGATGTTTTCATCAACAAACACTGCATCTGTGCTGACAAATTTATGTATTAGATAAGGAATAAGAAGCTCCCTGGTGAGATTCCAGTTGTAACTACCAGTAATTAATGTCAATTGCAGGAAACCTAACCTATAGATGTCAAATGTGGGGATTAATCCCTGTGGATAATTTCACTATCTAGATGTTATATGATCTGGAAAATTAGTACTGATTTGACCACAAGTGCAATAATTGCTGTTTGTATAAACATAACATATATTTCATATAAGTAACTATTTAAATATTTTTATAATGTACTATTTTAAAACATCTGAAATAAGGTAAAATTATTTTTCCATAAATATAAACATGTAAGCTGCTTTCAAAAATTAAAAGCAACATTCTAAGAATCAATGAAAGGGAATAATGTTTTCTACATATTGATATTTTCCACTGTACTTATTTCTTTGTTTACTTTTTATAGATGAAGAAAAAAGATGACAGATGAAGAGGAATGCCAAGACATATTTAATATGTGAAGAATATCTGGGTAAGAATATTGTTGAAAATTATTTCAATGATAAAAAGACCATTAAAAGTCTTGACAATTTAAATATTTTTTAAAATGTACTCTTTTAGAATAACATCTGAAATAAGGTAAAATTATTTTTCCATCCATACACATGTTAAATAGCATCAAAAATGAAAAGGAACATTCTAAGAACAAATGAAATGGAATAAAGTTTTCTACATATTGATATTTTACCTCTGTAGTTTCTTTTTTGGTTACTTTTTATAGATGAAGAAAAAAGATGACAGAGGAGGAGGAAAACCAAAACAATATGTCCAGAATATCGGGGTAAGAATATTAGTGGAAATTATTGCAATGATAAAACAGGCATTAAAATTTATTGACAATTTAAATATTTTTTAAAATGTACTCTTTTACAACATCTGAAATAAGGTAAAATTGTTTCCATAAATATAAACATGTTAGCCGCTTTCAAAAATTAAAAGCAACATTCTAAGAATCAATGAAAGGGAATAAAGTTTTCTACATATTGATATTTTCCACTGTACTTATTTCTTTGTTGACCTTTTATAGAAAAAATTACAGATGAAGAGGAATGCCAAGACATATTTAATATGTCCAGAATATCTGGGTAAGAATATTATTGGCATTATTTCATAGTTAAATATGCCATAAAAACTTACAAAAATTTGAAATATTCAAAATATTTTTGAAATGGACCTTTTTGGATCAACACCTGATATTAATAAGCTACAGTTATTTTACCATCAATACACATGTAAGATATTGTCAAAAATTGAAAGTAACATTCTAAGCATTATTGAAAGCACATGAAATCTGCTATATTTAGATTTTTCAATCCATTTATTTATTTAGTTACTTTTTATAGATGAAGAAATATGATGACAGATGAAGAGGAAAGCCAAGACAATATGTCCAGAATATCTGGGTAAGAATATTAGTGGAAATTATTATTATTATTGCAGGTTCAAGTCTAACTGTGGGCATGGTGCGCTCGACTCCAATCTTAATTGACAAGGATTGCAAGTTTTCCTACCAAAGGTCTGGGTTTTTCTGTGGGCATTCTGGCTTCCTCCCCTATTAAAAACTGCATGGATGGCATATTATAGCTGAAAAATTGCTGAAAATGGTGTTAAACACTTTCAAATAAACAAACATTCAATTTCTAAAATATGTATTAAACTGATTTATTAAGAACATTATAAAATGAAAATGATATTTGACATATTAGCTCTTAAATCTAACCACTGATTGTCAAAATCAAATGTTAAATTCATGTTCTTTAATTAATGCAACAGTTTGTTTTTTTTTTAAATTTTTGTTATAAAGCCATGACTATTTGAATAGAATCATTGACTATTTGAATGCATGTACATGCTTAGAAATTATACCAAGACCCAAAGGATTAATAAATGGAACCTGTACTGCGAATGTTTGTTTATTTAATAAAAATGTTTTAAAATAAACTTATTTTGGTGGCAATCTGGAAAATCTGGCTTATGAGTGACATCAGTTAAAGTGTTTCATCACATTATTTAAATTTTTCATTTACTGGGGTCTGGTTTTCACCATTTAATGAAAAATTGTACCCTATTACTTTAAAAATAAATGTAGATTCAAGATGTGGAAATGTCATGCCAACTGTATCTTTGTGGCTAATGGACAAGCCAAACCTAATTTTAGTCTCAATGTTTGATTCTCTGTAAATTTCAATTATTAAAATTGAATGTATGTAAAGGGTTATGTTCTACTGTATAGGTAATATTGTATTTTTTTGTTTTTTCAGGCATAAGAGATAATGTACATCTGAAGTTATTGACACTGTCCTGATCTTGAATTTGCAAGGTATTTTATTTGATGTTTCAATATCCCATATTAACCAGAGTCAGTTTTGGATGAAGTAAGAGACAATGAACACAAAACATCAGGCTGCCACAGATTAATGAATGAATGAACTACTAAAAGAAACAGCTGTTAAGACAACATTCACTTCTTTAAAAAAAAATTCTACAACTGAAAATGTGTTAGTATAAAATAATCCAAACCAACTCAAAGAGCTGTTGGGTCTTCATTCATATTAACTTAATAAATCTCTGGAAGTCGTGGGAAAATTTACCAAATGATTTTGTACTTCATAACAACTCACCAACTGCGATAATATAAAAACTACAATTTGAAGAATTTTTTTAGAGTATTTTGGAACTTCACATGCTGCTGTCAAAAACCAAAATGAATAGCGTCAGTTGTCAACACCTATTATATTTCTTAGTCAAAATACAATGAACTGGTATTTTTTACCTTTTAAATACAGATAACAGCTTTAATAAAACTCCAGGGTGCGCTAGACTCCAATGGTAATTGCCCAGCTATTACTGGTGAAGAGCTTTAGAGAATAGTTTAATGCAATTTTTTGAACAGCTGTTATTAGGGACCAATAGGTAGAAAATAACCAACTATATTTGTTTCTGAGGATTGAAATAAGCTAATTTTTTGTGCAATGCGTATGTTTTACTGTAAAACATTTCTTTGTTCTCTTCAGCATTGTTTGGTTAATGTTCATTTACATTTATATTTCAGATGACCAAAGACGACTGTTCTTGTTTATTCCATTTTTACCAAAAACCTTTAAAAAACTATTGAAACATTTTAATTTCTTTATTACTCATTGAGTATAAAAAAGGTGAAGTTAATTAGTTATTATTAAGTTTAACTCTAATATGGATTGCCATGGTAGACAATAAGTCACAAGTACCAAATTACCATATTAGGATCAACATAATTTATGGGAGGCATGATTTATGGATAATTTACTATGGTCTAACACTGTTCTGTAAATATAACACCTTGCAATCGCTACTTGTTAATTTGACTGATACAATGCTAAGCCTATTGTAAAATATACAATAGATCATGGCTTTCATCAATTAAGTTAAGTGTTGAAAGTGGAGTGGTGAGTTGAGCTCAGAGTGAAGTTTGTGAGAGGAGTGAATTTGGAGAGTTATGTGTAATTAAGTTCACATAGTTGTTTTAGTTAAGTTAGTTTTAGTTAAGTTAGTTTTAGTTAAGTTAGTTTTAGTTAAGTTAGTTAGTTTTAGTTAAGATTAAGGTAACTTAATTCTAATATGGCAGCTGTGGTAGCATTCCATTTGAATCAATACCCAAAATACCATATTAGAATTGAAATAATTTATGGATTTCGTTATTTTTGCATGTTTTTCTTTGCTCAAACATTATATCATTAAATTTAGTGCCTCGCATATGCTTGGTGGTAAATTGATATAATGCCTTGCACACAGTAAAATAAACAAAAGATGATTTTCATAAATTATTTCTTGTCTTAAGTTGTTGAGTTTAAGGCCATCTTCACCTTGGATAAAGAACACAATTTTTGGAAACCTTTTTCATTTCAATTAAAATCAAACATGGAATAAACTCTCTGAACAGTTTTTGATGCGAATCAAGTGAACAAAAGATCTGACAAATATGGACAAAACCTTGCAGACAAAATACAGACAGTAGAATAAAAAAAATGGGAATAAACTGGTAAATAGTTTTATTTACTCAAAAATATGAAATTGTTCATCCTGCTTCATTTAATAAGTTTGTGTTATGTGGAGTCTAATGTAGGAGCTGGCTTACTATGAATTATTGAACTTTAATTTACAAGTAATTAGACCAGATTTACCATCATATAGTCTCAATCTAAGATAATGGGTTATACTCCAACATTATTGATAAAAAAATTTCGATTGTCAAAACCATGCATGTTAAAACTCTTTCTCTTAACATGATTAATTTCATCATTTTATAGAAAAAGAAAAAAGATGCCAGATGCAAAGAATGACACAACAAATGAAAATATGTCCAGACTATCTGGGTAAGCAGGTTGTCGTGTCTGTTTTCATTCTTTTTTTCTAAAATAAGAGACATAACCTCCTTAAAAAATTGAAGGTAATAACAAAATACAGACCAGAGAGAAAAATCTCAAAAATAGACAATCCACAAATCAATGTCCCAGAAACCAGCGAACTCCAAAACCACCGACAGAAAAGTATCTACACCAATTATACCGACTTGGTACAGGCATCACAAAAGAAATGGTGGGCATACCAGGTTTTATGGCATGCCAAACCTAATTATGATAGCTTTTTTTATGATATCAATACACATGTTGTCATCATTTAAAAAAAAAAATTATTCTAAGCATACAAGAAAATAAATTCTGCATATTGAAAGTTTCATTTCATATATTTATTGGTTGTCTTTTATAGATGAAGAAAGAACACTACAGATGAAGAGGAACTATAAGAATGAAAATATGTCCAGAACATCTGGGTAAGCTGGTTGTCCATCTCTTTTATTTTGTATATAGAAGTAATGGAACATTTTTCCAATGATATGCTTTCCTATAATACACATCCTAATAATTAATGCAACAATCTAAGCAACAGAAAGAAAATGAAATACATGTATGTTGCAAATTTTTCAATTAATTAATTTGCTTGTTTTTAATAGATGAAGAAAGAAGATTACAGATGAAGAGGAACATCAATAAAATATAACAGAATATCTGGGTAAGAACATTGTTGGAATGAGATAAAAGAGCTATTAAAACTTATGACAATTTAATTAGTTTTCATAATGGACATTTTTAGAATAACATTTGAAATAAGGTACAAATTATCTTTGCATCAAATCACATGTTAGCAAGTGTTAAAAAGCAAAAGACTTAAAGAAAGGAAATGAAATCTGCTGCATATTGATTTTTTCATTTTTTATTTTTAACTGTTCATAGATGAAGAAAGAAGACTATACAGATGAAGATCTAGCAGAAAGAAAATTTTTCTAGAAAATCTGGGAAAGTATGTTGTTTGTTACTGTTCAGTAATAAAGATGCCATTAAAACTTGTTCTCAATCTAATATTTCAATTTTTAAAATAAAAATAAAATATTTATAATAATACCAGTCCATTATTTAAATGTGAAGTTTAAAGCCCTAAAAGATTTTAATACATTTATTTTGTTTTACAGTGTGTGAAGATTCTCAATGATTGATAAAAAAGATAAAAAGAACTGTGGAATTACTTGAGAGAAACCTTGTATACTTTGGCTAATGATGTACTGTATTTTGATGATGCCACAAAGAAATTTATATGATGGATTGTTTATGTCACATATCATTTTGCTATGTTTTCATGCTATGCTCTGCTTTGTTGCTACTTGTATGATTTATTGTTACTATATGCAATGGTATTGTTACCTGTATCAAAATATTTGAAATAAATATTATATGGTTTCACCCAACCTTTTCTCACAAATTAGACAAATGATTAACGAGACCTTTGGAATATGGTTATACATAATCTCCTAAATTGTTCAGAAACGTATGTCTGTACATCATATGTTAAAAAATTTCATAAGTTTTTTTTAAGGACATGAACTTTTCTCACTGATTTCGATTGTTCAAAATTGAACACATTTATCCATTATTTAAGCTTGTCGCCTCCATTGAGGGACAACACAATTTCCATTTTGCACAATTTATAATAATAATCCAAATAGCTGATTATATTAAATGTGCACAATGAAAATTGTATTATCCCCATATGGAGAAAAGATTTTTTTTTAAATCTGAATTCAAAATTTATAAAATAAACTCAATAATTTGTGAATTTTTACTTTTTCGAAAAAAAAATCAATCATATGAATTGAACTGCGAGTGTTTAGCGTAGTAACATGACGTCAAAAGGGGGGCGGGTTTCCTCCATGACAATGATTTTTGGCTATTTTCTTATTTTTTGCAAAAATTGCACACCCAGGTTTTAGTATTCTTAAGTTGGATTTGCAGGCAAGATAAAGAGTAGAATACAATATCTATTTTGTGTAATCAACTCACTTACAATTTTCAAGCCAAATGTCTGAAATTAACAAGGAGGAATTTTTCCTGATTTCCCAATGTTGGGAACTTTTTTTTGACATTTGCAGATGGTATCTATTTTGTGTAATTCAACTCCTTACAGATTTGAACAGATATATGAAGCTTCTCAAAATGATGCACATTTATTGAATATGAACCTGCTATTATCAAACTGTTTACATATTTTTTCCCCAATTTTCCAGACTTGTGACCTGTCAAGGAGTTATAGTGGCCAAGATTGAGAAGGAGGGTCTGGGGGTTGTCTCCCCTGAAATTCTTTTTTCAGAGAAGCAAAATCCTAAATTCTGAGCGTATTTTTGACAGTCTTAACGAGGGTAAAAGACTATAATAAATTGTAAGAAAGATAGAATTTGCATGTTTTTCAGCTTTATCTTCTCTTGACAAACTTGAATCGGCCTGCTCCATACTTTTTATATTTGACTAAAACTGGTCCTAATTTACATTTAAAAAATTTACAAAAATAGGTAACATTGAATAATAAGAATTGTCCTAATAACTCAGAATGACTTTGATATTCCAGTTTTAAAGATAAAAACAGTAGAGAGGTTGCGATCTGACATTTGTACTGGAATGTGTACACAGGTTTACTTTTAGTTATTTGTGTTAAGATTTCTACATGTGCTAGACCTACTTGTAAACAGCTTTCTAGAAGTTTGTAACAAACTTGTACATCTCACATAATAATGTGACACCAGTCCTGATGACATAGAAGGAAAAACTGATCAGTACTGGTACAAGTTCCTAATCTCAAACTGTCTAGTATTAGAATTTTTTTATTTAAATATTAATATTAAATATAAAATAACTGAGATGGTGGCGAGTATGAGGGCTTGATTTCATGCTTAAAAGCATGATTTTCACGCTTAAAGCACAAGACTTGACAAGTATGACTTGGTCATTTTTCTTGGCATAGGTGTAGCAGCCGTAACGGCAAGTACGACTTCCAACAAAAGAATAACTTTTGCAGGTGGAAGCCGTACCAATAATATTCAGAAATTTTTAAAAAATTGTTCATATTTTAATATTTTAATTGGTGTCTTTTGACTCTTCTCTCATCTCAAATATACTGGCATAGCAGGTATGCTGTACCAATATCAAATGTGATGCTATGCCTCTGCATGGTACCTATTTAGTGTAATGGACTTATCCTACAGCTTTTAACCCACCATATCCTTAAAACTTCACAGAAAGATTGCACATGAATTGAAGCTGTGCACCTGCTATTATCAAATAGTTGAGGATTTTTTCCCAATAATCCAGAATTGGGAACTTAATCATTTTTCAGAAAAATTTTTAGAAGAGGATACCTATTTTGTGTAATAGACTTGTCCTCCAGTATTCAATTCATATCCTTGAAACTTCATAGAAAGATTGCAAACCTATTGAATTTGTGCAAGTGAACTCATGAAATTGTTCAAGAATTGTTTTCCCATTTTTCCAGACATAGAAACTTATAGTCATTATTTAGCACATTTTATACATGATGGTTCTGTTCCTCCTACATTTTTTTATGCAGACTTAAAAACCTTCCAACAAATTGTTTACCATTTTCCATATATTAAAGCACTTGCCTTGCAAACCAGTCATTTAAAACTTTTGTGATTTTTTTCTCATCCTTGGATAAAAAATATTTTTCAGATCAAACCAAAGTACTTTGTGTAAAATTTATTATGATAAATTATTGAATGTTGATGGAAAATGTAATAACATGCTCAAAAACAATAATAATGTATGAATGCTATTTTGTTCCCCAGATAAGTTTTTCCAATAAACAATACATTTTCATGGGACATTTAGATGTGTAGGTGTATGAGTAAAGGGTGCGAAAAGTTCATGGCTGTTGCAGAAGGTTGCATATTTAAATGTGTATATTTGTGAGAACTGGTTAGGTGAAGCCACTGTATGTATTTTAATGGTGAGGTTAGGGTGGCTGAAGGGGAGGAGGAGGCCACATTAAAAATTTCAAAATCTTTTTATAGTATATGCTATGTTATGTTGTTACTTGAACCAAAATATCTGCAATAAATATATGTAATGCATTCGGTTTATTTGTTTTCTTGTAATTTAGGTATGGGAGTGGCCATTTTATGAGCACAAAGTAAAGCGTGAAACAACTGTCAAGTTAAACGTGATTGGTCAATAATGATTGTTAAAGTGAATATATTTTGGAAAGAAATGCAATTTTTGGTATGAAAATACACATTTTGGAGGAAGAAATCAAATTTCGAAGACGTAGGGACACCTCGAGGAAATTTTGGTAAATTGTTATATTGATACATATGAGCTTCAATTTATTTTTTTTATTGAGTTATGGGAAAATTTGTGAAAATTAAGGGAATGGTTTTTTTTGTGACTTGAACCTAAGAAAAGCTTTCATTAATTTTCCTGAAATTTGGAATTGTCAGCTTTCAATATTTGTGATATTTCTTTTGTTTTTGGTAAAGTTCTGATTTTTATGTCCCACCAATAAAGTTGAGGGACATGCATTTTTTCTGTCTATTCATCCATCCATTCATTCATTCGTCGGTCTGTCTGTCCCACCTTGGGTATTGATGTTTGTTTGTTTGATGGTGTTTAACGCCATTTTCAGCTATATCATGGCGTCCAGTTTTTATTGGGGGAGGAAGCCGGAGTACCCGGAGAAAACCCCCGACCTGTGGTAGGAAAACTGGCAATCCTTGTTAATTAAGATTGGAGTCGAGTAAACCCTGCCTGCAGTGAGAATCGAACCCGCAATCTCAGTGTTGACAGACCACGTGATCAATAGTAGATGAACTACCTTAACCACTCGGCCACCGAGGCCCCCCTTGGGTTGAAGCATTTTTTTTTATAAAGATGACTTCAAGACTTCATGAAACTTACATTTACACAGTTACTGAGTCATGAAATCCTGGAATTATGGAATTCAAAAATGAAATTCAAGGCCTTGAAAAATCATGGAATTCCAAAATTATATTTTAAAAAAAGCCATGGAAAAGTAATAAAATTCTGGGTCTTTTGTATATTACTGCCAGAAATTTAGCATAGCCAACAAAAATTACAACAAAATTCCAGGCAAAAAAGTATTACTGCGACAGTGTAACTAACACTCATTCTAGAATCACTTATGGAAAATGGTCACAAGATCCTTGAAAAGTAATGGAATATGACATGTTATTTTTGAACTCCAGGCACTATTGATTTTAAACATTTGATTTAAATTTCATTCAAATCTTATAAGAAATGAAATGATGGCACAAGAGCAATTACATGCAAACTTGTTCCAGATATATTTAATAAGCTTACACAAATTTAGTCCTTTTTGAAACTTTGATCATCAAACTAAGAAAAAAAGACATGAAATATCTGTTGACACCATAACGAACTGACAACTCATTAAATTAAGAGAAGAAGTATCATTATTAACTACAACAAAGTCTGGCCCTTTTTGACCTTTTACATTTCAAAAGCCATTAAAGATAGGAAAAAATTGTTGAAACATTACCAAAAGCTTGTTCATTAATTAACACATTTTTTTTAAATGTCAATAAAAATCAGAAAAAAGTCATGTATTTGACCAAAACATAAATCTTACCCTCTTTGACCCTTTACAACACAAAAACCATAAAAGATGAAAAATAAACAAATATTTAAAAAAATTTATCATTATCCAAAAGAAGAGTAAATATGCCACTGAAAAGTAATTTGACAAATAACTTCATGTCCAAAACTGTAAATGATATGAAAAATCTGTTGGCATGTAACTGAAACCAAATAACATGGAATCCAATGAAAAAATCACATAAAAATAGGATGAAAAAAAAAATTAATGAAATCATTGGATGAAGCACAAATTAGGCTACTTGTACTTTAAAATCTTATAATAAAAAGGGGAAATCTATTGTCATACTTAAGGCTCATAAAACATGGAACCCAATGCAAAATTCCTGTTGTTGACAAAGATTAAATATTTATGTAAATGGCCAAAACAAGAAAATGGCCCTTTTGACCCTTAATAAGTCAAAACTAAAAAGATACAATAATCTATTGACATGTTCCAAAAGGTCATTTGATGAAAAAATTCCATGATACTAGGACAAAAAATAAAAAATTGATATGCACAGGGGTGCAAAAGCCGCGGCCGTATTTCATTAACCAAAACTTTCATTAAAATCGGTTGAGAACTTTTTGAATTATGGTCCGGAAACCACTAATTCAAAAAATTTTCTTCTAACGTTTTTCTGTCACTGTGACCTTGACCTTGAGCGGATTTACCCCAAAATCAATAAGGTTCCTCCTCTTATAGTATTTAACAATATACCATAAGTTTTATTAAAATCTGTTGAGAATTTTTTAGTTATGGTCCGGAAACCACTAATTCAAGAAATTTTCTAACGTTTTTTTTGTGGCTGTGACCTTGACCTTGAATGGATTTACCCCCAATATCAATAGGGTTCCTCTTCTTATGGTATGTAACAATATCCCAAAGTTTCAATAAAATTGGTTAAGAACTTTTCGAGTTATCGGTCCGGAAACCACTAATTCAAGAAATTTTCTAACGTTTTTCTCTCGCTGTGATATTAACCTTGAACGGATTTACACCAAAATCAAAAGGGTTCCTCCTCTTATGGTATGCAACAATTTCCCAAAGTTTCAATAAAATTGGTTGAGAACTTTTCGAGTTATGGTCTTGAAACCACTAATTCAAGAAATTTTCAAACGTTTTTCTGTTGCTGTGACATTGACCTTGAACGGATTTACACCAAAATCAATAGGGTTCCTCCTCTTATGGTATGTAACAATATCTTAAAGTTTCATTAAAATCGGTTCACAACTTTCTGAGTTATGGTCCGGAAACCAATTGTTGAAGCCCGCCCGCCCGCCCTCCCCCCCCACCCCCCGCCCAGCCGCTCGCCATTATCATAACAATAGCCGAGTTCAACTTCGTTGCAACTCGGCTTAATATTTATCACAAAAGCCAAAACAAATGGGACCCTTTTTCACCCTTTTTATTTCATAGACCATAAAAAATATAAAAAATGACAACATACTTTACAAAACTCATACAATGAGGAATAAAAAAACATCTGTCATATTAAGAATGAACATAGGAAATAGTGAAAACTTGGCCCCTTTTGGTCCCCTTTATTGCAGAAACTAAAGAAGCAACATAAAAAATAGTAAGAAACAAGTTTTAGTGTTACATGAATTGAACTGAACTTAAATATTAAGAAATTTTAAAAGTGAGATATTTTGATTTGGCCCTTGTTATCCCTTTTTAGGGTATCTTGGTGGTCCAGAATTTTTAAAACAGATATTTCTGAAAGTTTTGGTGAAAACTGATGTAATATTTAATATTTTTTGTCATAGATCATCCAAGAAAACAATCAAGCTTTGTTATTTTGCTTTTTGAGGTCAATTTACAAATTATGTTGAAATAAATTTGTTTTTTACTTGCATGCTTTCTTACTTTCCAAACTATCATAAAATAAGAATTCATTTATTCAAAATTCTATACAATTTTCACTGCAGTTTCTATATTATATGTTGAATTATCTCCCTTTTATATAATTGTATCATCATATGCATACATGTTCCAATTCAACAAATAATTGAGTCAATTTATATCAATTAAAATAGTTGCATGAAATTTTATAATTGAAATATTGCCATAAAATGTTATCAGTAATATTACAGATGGCAGAAGACAAAAAATTTTTAAAAAAGTAGTTGTAACCAGTATTGTAATCCAGGAATCTCTCATTTTATAATTAACAAATGAAACATTTCCTTTGTATGCATTTATAATTTTTGGAAGATGAACTGTCCTATTGTGTTAAAAATTCTCTACATCACATAATATTAATTTAATTATTTAAATAAATTATATTTATATAAAATCTGTATATTAATAATGTAATGTCATGAGATTCATCAGAAATTGATGTTATTTAATGCCCAAGTCATAGAAAGTTATCCAAAAGTTCAAGTATGCCTCAAAGTGGTTCTTAATAGGTACTGTAATTTTGTTTTGGTGATGAAAAGTGAAATGTATCTGCCAAAACTGCACTTGGCAGACTGCTAATGAATTATTTAAACCTCTTTTTGTGGACTAAATAGTGACAGTATAATGCTATGAGATAGTTAAACATTTACCTGATGATGGTTGCTACACTTGGTACATGTACAGATTTCTTTCTACTGGTAAGATATTCTGTGTATGTAAAGCTGATTTTGCAGAAATTTCTTTTCTTGTTACTTGTGCATCCTCTGAAAAAGAAGTATAATGATAAAACTAAAAACTAAAAGCAATAGTACTTTAAATAAACTCTGACTGCTCTAAATGATTTCTTTATAGTAGACTATTGTAAGTATTGTTGGTATTGGGTCATCATCATAGCATTACATTTAATGTGCTACCTTAGGTCTAGAAACAAATTTTTTCTAATTATGCGATATTCCCATTGACAAAAATTGAAAATAAATAAAATAAACAAAATAAATGAAAAAGAAAGACTGAAAACTCTTTATAAATTTAAGAAAAGCAAAACAGAAACAAAACTTAAACATTACTGGCAGACAATCCTTAGAAATACAAGGAACAAATTACCAAAAAACAAAAAAACCAAAAGCAAAGTTTACATCATGCTTGTTCTTGTTTTATGGTGGCCTTGGTGGCGAAGTGGTTCAGGCAGTTCCTCTACTACTGAACACTGAGGTTTCTGGTTCGAGTCTCACTATGAGCAGGGTGCACTTGACTCCAATCCAGTTCTTAATTGACAAGGATTGCGATTTTCCTACTAAATTCTCAGCTTTTCTGGTAGTCCGATAATCCTCTGCCGTCCAAGGTTTTTTTGTTTTTTTTTTTTTTGCGTGGGACAAAAAAAAAAGCGTTGGATGGCAGAGGATTATCGGACTACTTTTCTTGACACTCCAGCTTCCTCCCCCAAATGAAAACTAGACACAATGATATAGCTGAAAACTTGCTGAAAGGGGCATTAAACACCATTCAGCAGGTCGGAGGTTCTCTCCGGGTACTCCAGCTTCCTCCCCCAATAAAAACTGGACGCCATGAAATAGCTGAAAAATTGCTGAAAGTGGCGTTAAAACACCATTCAAACAAAAAAAAAAAAAGCACCATTCAAACGAATTGTTTGATGATGAAATTCTTTGTTCTTTTTGTTTTTCATTAATTTTTTGTTTTTTTTCATTCTTTTAGTGATTTATTGAATTATGAGGGTTGATTTTCTAAGTGTATTGCCTCTTTATAACTTGTCCTCGACCTGAATATTGCTGAATGTATTGCTTGCTGGGCATTAATCAAACATGGCAAGATATTGATAATAATATGAATTTGCAAACAAAAGCACAATAAATTTAAATTAGCTATCAATTTACATTTTACAGGAATAGTTTTTTGAAAGAGTCTCTATGGCACCCGCAAAATTACAATCATAAATATAAAGAAATGTTTTATATTGACTTCATTATCCATTACTGTTTGTTAATATTGATCAATATCAAACTAATAATTATTGGGAAGGGGGGTACAGGGGGTTTACAGGGGGGGGAGAGGTGGTTTACACACATAAAATATTAGGTCATTATCATTCATGGGATACTCATAGATTAATACACAAACCATGTTCTAAACAGTTAACAGACATGTAAAAATGCCCAAAAAGATCTTGCCCCCATTTTTTGGCTGTGCCAAACTGTAGCCTGGACATTGGATGTATTACTCAATGGAATTGTAATATTGTTAAGTTGTGTCTTATAGAATCAGAAAAAAATAATTTAGATTAAATGAATTGGATGGTGGTCTTTTTACTTTCATTAACTTTTCTTTCGGGGGGTGGGTGGGGTTTAAGCTTATTGTACAAAGCCCATTTCTGGACTTTTTAGGAGTGTTTGTGGGTTACTTTGGGTACCCTTTGGGATTTTTAAATTGCAAAAAATTGTATCTGACCCGACACCCTAAAAATTTAATGTAATATAGCTAAAGATATTCTTCTGGTTTTGAGGAGTAACTAATTCAATGAAAATTGGTGCACAATGAGTGCAAAAAATGTTTTAAAACTCTTTCGCCTAAGGGCAAACAATTAAGAGGATGTTTTCATCAAATGTTGCAGGGATATATTTGTTTCTAGTTTTGTACTAGGTCCATTTTTACTATTGTAGAATTTATTTAACAACTCCTTTTAAGAAACGAAAGCCTGTAATTAAGACTTAACAAATTGTGTGACCTATGCATGATTTTGGACTCATGTTCTTTATTCATGATATTAAGTACAATTGTACTTCCATTTGTTTTTTTTACATTTTAATTTTTTGTAAATCTTAACCTTATTCATTCTTTTCATCCCACCCTCATCAAAGTTTACATTACGAATCTGAACATTTTTTGAGTAATGTCTTCACAAAGGTATGGAGTATAAGTGCAGGTATGAGATCTTACTCACCTGATTTTTCACTTTTCATTTAAATGACTACTTTAAATGAAGCAAAATTTTTTCAAGAGCAAAATACATAAGAGTTTATTTATAAGCTTTTCTTTTAATTCACTCTTTTCAGTAGTTTAAAGTAAAGGACAGAGAAAGAGCAGACGACGACACAAAGTGACTCGAAGACATGAATATTTCTTGTGGAAACTTATTCGAGCGCGCCGCACTACTGCACCAGGACAACTCAACTGCAACTGCAATACTGAATACAACGCTTGTGACTCAATAATAGTTTGTAAAAAAAAAGAGTAATGTGCGTCATATTTTTTTACTAAATTGTTTTAGGTTTTAATGTACATTGCTTTGAAAATGCCACAAATACACCAAAATTAGCCAATACTTCGAAAAATAATCCCTATTAACTTACCTGTAAATTAATAAATAAATCCGAACAACTGTAGTCAACTAAATAAATCCGAACAAACATCTTAACTTTTGCACAAATAATTCTTCGCCTGTTCCAAAACAGAACCATGTGCTACCAAATGAATTGGGTCAAAATGTACTTTAATGAAATGATCGGGTAGGGTTAACTTCGTGCACATCTCGATCTATTATTAGATTACACGTCTGTAACAGGCAGGTTAATATATCTTCATGAATTAGATATGAAAATAAAGTTACCAGTGCAAATAAGGAATCAAAAATGTAACAAAACACGAGGGTATCATGAGCATGATGAGTACGTGATTTGGGCAATTTTTGTGGTTTCTAGTTATTTGAGCTCTTACTGACGGCGATTATGTATCAAGTGTAAAATTTAACATATGGCTGTTTTTGATAAGAAAATGTATATGTAAGAATTTTGAAAATTATGCCAGATCAATCATTGATGGTGCATTCTCAAACCTGCTTTCAATCGGCAAATAAAATCTGTTTGCGCCCTTAGCCGTCTTTAGATGTCTTAGAACTGTACGGGTCAAGGGGACACTTGACTCGATGAGAAAGGGTATTTTGTAATCCGTTTTTGTTTTTTCCGTGATTTTATCATGTTCTAATGCTCCCTTTAACGCAGGCATAGTAATCGTCGATGCACTGATCGAATAATGACACTGACTGAATAATAATATTGAAGTGTCGAAACTTTTTTTTTGTTGGGGGGGGGACGGGGGTGCACATTGCTTTTGTCAGGTTCACAATCATGATAAATATATGTCACAAAAAGTTATAAAAGGGATCCGTTACGGTGAGTTACTAGGTTTTTGTTTAAACACATTTTATTTCCAAAAAAATCATACAAAAGTTAAACAAACTTATGAAGTCTTCTCCGACAGTAGCAAATATTTTACAATAATATATGTTGAGCATGCTTAAAAAAGTATCAGTCATGATAGACATTTTGAACATGTTTTAATTAAGTAACGAAAACATAAACATGTTGTGTGTGTTTGTGGTTTACTATCAAGCATCTTTTTGACCGTTTAATAAATGTGAACACGTTCCTAAATATGTCTTTATTTTCTTGTAATGAAAATATACCTGTTACTGGCACTAGTAAACGCAGATCTATAATACGTCTATTTTTGACCCATTGAAGGTTTTGCATTAGTATTTGGTTTACGTAGCGAGGACATTCGAAGAAATAATGGAAGGAATTTCTACTGGGGCTCCACATTGACATGAGGGGTCGGTGATTATGTTGACTTTGTGTAAGTAATAATTCAACACAGACGAACAACATCTCAGTTGTTTAAGAATATACAATTAATGACTTTAGATGAGGTTAATATCATGATTTATCAACCCTAGAAATCGGATAATTACCGAGGCCATCGGCCGAGGTGATTATAGATCTCGAGGGTTGATAAATCATGATATTAACTGAAATCTAAAGTTATCAATTGTTTTATTATATGACACATACAACAAAAACTTTTTTTTCAAAAGTTATTTTATCAACAAAGAAAGATAAAAATTGAAGCTTACACATATTGCACATATTTACAAAAAATGTACGGATTTTCCCTGATACTATACTTAGGTACACGGTGAAGCTTACACAAGTAATGATCACATCGCGTGCATAATTGCGCGTTGATTATCATATTTTGCAATAATATGTCAAATATCCTTTGAACCAATGAAAATCTAAGTTATTTACAGTCATGTAATAATAATATTTGACTTTCTTGGGCCGTGTTAAAAGTAATTTGGAATTAATAAATCGTTTGAATATGACATTTAAAGTTCACGTTTAAATTTTGATGCTGAACCTGATTGTCTTATTTCAAGTTCAAGATTGTTCCAAAGCCTTATGGTTGATGGTATGTAGGAGTTCATGGTTAGGGATAGTCTCAATAAGGAATAATAAAGTCATTCCCGTTTCGTAGGGGGTATGTTGTTGTACTTTGAATATTTGGCGGAATAAACTCATACATAAAATCATGTTTCTGTTCCTTATGGATATTATAAAACATATTTAATTTCCGTTTTTCCCGTCTTATATTTAGTTTTTTCCCACCCAAGCTCACTGTAGACTTTGCTTGTGCTAGCAAAGACTGAGAATCCTGTAACAATAAATATTCTTGCAGCCTCGAGTTGTAATTGTTCCAACTTCGAGGCGTTAAGAGTTCCACAGTTATCCCATACTTCGCTAGCATATTCAAGCATAGGTCTTATAAAGACTATATATAAATTGGCGCGATTCAATTGGTATTTTAACTTTCCCAAAACATAGTTGTTTTTTTTGTGCAGATGATACAATATTATCAACATGTATATTCCATTTGACGTCAGTCTGAAATGTTATACCCAAATGCTTATGTGATGTAGTTATTGGTATCGGTTGGTTGTTAAAGGACAAATTAGATGCGGATTATGCATGCTTAAAAATAACCTGATCTCAGTTTTATTAGGATTGAAGTACATATTAAGTCATTTATTGGACCAATTTGCGAGTTCACTTATGTCGTGGCCAATTAACTTTTGTATTTTTTCTGGATCTTCATTTGAGTAGTTGAACGACGTATCGTCTGCAAAAAGTCTGCCAATTATTTCAGCTTATCTGCAATGTCGTTTATATAGATAATAAATTGTAAGGGCCCTAAGGACCCTTAGGGTACTCCTGCATTTATTGATTTTAATTAAGATTTAGCATTATTTGTTACTTCTCTTTGTTTCTTTCATTTAGATAGCTAGAGAACCAGGTTAAGATGTTTCCAGTAATTCCATAAGATCCCATTTTGTGAAGTAGCCCATTATGCCAGACTTTATAAGGCTTTTTGAAAGTCACAGAAAACGAAACAATTATATTTTTTTTTGGTTCCATGGAATCAACAATATTATAATACATTTCAATTAGCTGATGTACTGTTGAATGTTTAGGAAGAAAACCAGACTGGTATTCATAAATGAATTTATTTTAATGTAGGTGTTTGAATACGTATTTATAAATTACACGTTCTATTACTTTCCAACATAGTTGAAAAGAAATCGGTCAATTAAATGTTTGACGGAAGCGAGTTATCTCCCTTTTTAAATATTGCTATAACATTAGATATTTTCCATTCCGATGGTAATTTACGCTTTTCTATGGATTTGTTAAAAATAATTTTCAAAGGAATAGCAATTTTTAACATACGATGGCTAATGATGTCGAGGATTTTTAACACATCAATTACATCTTCTGTCGTTATTATTATGTCAGAGATTGTATTAGTAGTTTTTCCTTCGAAGTAAGGAAGTGATATATTTGTGTCATCAATTGATGAGATAGAACATAAATAGTCATTAAGCAGTGTACACTTTTTGTCGTCATCATAAACCGTATCCTCCAAGTTTTCATTTTCAATCTCATTTTTAGTGGGGGGAATATTATAGGAAGATTTTTGTGATTTTATTAGACTTTTCATCAGCTTCCAGTAGATTCAGTTAAAAGTTTATTCCACGATACCCTACCATTTCTTTAGAGAATGTTGTATGCTTCTTCTAATTATGGATTCAGACTTAAAAGCTAAACTTTGCATAAAATGGCTTAAAATGCACAGGAACCTATTCTCAGAAATACAGTATGTCGGTTAATAGATACGGATTTTACTAAATACCACCCACGGTTAAAATGAGTTGACTTGACTTGACTTGACTTGGGGAGTTTTTTACGTCCTACACCGACAACTTAATGCCCTTGGTCGGACGGTAGTTTAAAATGAGTTAATCGTTAACTTTGGTTTGGGTACATTCTTCGTTGAATATGATTAAATGATTAACGTTTTTTTTAAATACATTGTATAACTGTATGTGCTATATATTGACGAATTGTTCACTGTGGTTTAAGACACATTTTGCATTTTTAGTAATTCGATAATTTGCTCTTTTATCACCATAGAGAACGTATTTGGAGGATTGCAGATATAAATCATGCGCTTTAATTACTGTCACAGTTGCCAGGAAAATTTAACGTGCGACTATTAAATCAATGATTTACGTCGACCACACTCAAAACGAGGTCGGTCTGAAATATTTTGCGTTTTCACAAAAAAACTATCCGACTGATAAGATTATTAAGTAGACATATAATTTTGTATCCTCACATGTTCTTTGTTCACTTTGTGACCACATAGCATGTCAAGTAATAACAATCCCAAGTTACCCTGCCCTGTGTTAAAAGACTTGTGTTCTTACAAGACTTTTTCTTTTCTTAACACAACTAATAAAACAATTACATCAGAGGGGGGGGGGACACATAGAAAATTTATTGCTCCCATGGCGTAACGAACTCTTATAGTTTTGCTACAGATAGGCCTTATGTGTTAATTATTAGTTAATTAACAACTGGCATGTGAACCGGTACGTCGCAAATGTTTAAAATCCCACCGAAATGTTTAAAAAGCCCCGTGAGTACTGTAAAATCCCCCCCAATATTTTTGGTCAATATCCCCGATTTTTGTTATTCTTATAGTCAGATTTTCTATTAAAAAAAAACAGAGAGTAACCCGACCTATAAAAACCATAGGTGCACTCCGGTGCTCCGGACGAGTAAGCAGTGCCTGCCTCTAAATAGACATCCGTGAGTACTCATTGTCATGTATAGGAAAAAGACAAATCCAGGAATTTGAAACTACATATGATTCAGCAAAAATATTAGATCGTATTTGAGGGATTGACTTTCCATTACGACCAATTAAGCCTTGGTGATGACCATAGAACTTCAAGAGAGATAACATCAACCTAGGTACAACAAACCCTTGTTTGAGTAGTTTAGCAGTCAACAGCAGTGATCGGTCTAGAAAATCGGAAAACCTGAAAAGTTGAAGTCATCACGTTGGTCGTAGACTCTAGTTGTAGTTTTTCTATCTCTAGAAGTAGGTCTAAATAAAAGCCTGACCTTAGTATATTGGTATTGTCTTTAATTTCAAGATCGCTTGATTAATCTGGCATGATACAAATATTCACCAAATTTAACATTGTTGAGGGACAAAACATCATCGATATATATATATAGCGGAATGTGAAATTATAAAGGTCTGGGCCAGTGTCTTTTCTTTCTACTTTAGCAGGCGTTCTATGAACTCAGCCTCATACGACTACAAAAACCAGGTCGGCGAGAAAAGGAGAACATGAATAACAATAGTCTGTTGAAAAGCGTGCATGTCCTTCAAACATGACGAATATTAAACCCTCTGTAAAGCCTACCATAGCTATATAATTTGAATAAGATAATTAATTTTACACAACAAAATCGCTTTTCTTTTATGTAAACAAATAAATTTAACCGTGTTAGTACCACGCTGAACCTACATATCTCGGCCACACATCGTCTCATTATTAAATACACGAGACAAGTGTTTCTGATTTTTAAAAGAGGTAAATCATTTCAGAAAATGAAATGTGTATTCCATTTGGTGTAGAGCGATTATTACAGACGACAAACGACAAACGTTCAACGAAAAACCGGTACATCGAAAGTGTAAAAACCCCCCGAAAAGTGTAAAAACCCCGTGGAATAGTGTAAAAACCCCTATATATATGGTGAAAACCCCTCAGAAATGATAGATATTACTATATATTATGATAATAATGCAACATTTGTGAAAAAATAATTATGCTTTATCCCACAGAATCGATTTTTTTTAACCGCACGATACGTCCAATACGAGGTCAAATAGCTAGGGGAGAGCACTCAAATTCATTGCAATAATAGTACTTTTAAAAAAGTACTGTAGGTAGGAATACTATACGTAGGAATAAAATATATTAAAAATTGATCCTATAATACACAATTTGATACATAAAAAATTATTTTGAATAAGAATAAATGAATTAAATTAATATATAATTTAATTTGTACCTTTAGAATATGAGTATTATTTGATTTAAGAAATATTCGATGCATATGAATTGCTAATATTGAACTACATTTTAATAGGAGATGATTTACAGTAAGTTTGTTTGTTTGTTTATTTATGTTTTATTTTATTTTTTTTCAGAATGGACAACTTAACAAAGTTTCACCAATTTCAATAAGAAACTGCCTATTATCACGAAAAGACAAAACAGAAGACTGCAGAGACATATATCTTATTGTCAAACAAATTTCATACAATTCAGTCTATGTAGATTGAAAGAGTTGTAATTTTGTGTTTATGAATATATGTAAACAGAGACCAATAAAATTCAACTACCTGTTGTTTTTGTTGGGATCTCTATGTATACTGTGTTATGAAATAAAAATGGTCTGTGGTGTTCTAAATAAGGAACAATAGAAAAATCTGGAGATAATACATGCAAGAACAAAACACAAGACACAATTTATACATATATTCGTCTTGAAAAAAAAGTAACAAACATAACAAAACGTAAACAAAATTCATTCTGTCCATTACCGCTATGTCCACTGCCCCAGAACTCGTAGCTTACGTTATGGCATACGTAGCCCGAGCTGTTGTAGTGTATCTAAACTGTTGGCACTGGACATATTTTAAGATTTATGCCACAATTGTGGGCTTTACGTCTTCCCAAGACTGACTTGTCCGAATTATCTTGCCTATTGCTTTCGCCGTCTTGGCATTCTTCGCTTGTATTATTTCAGCTGCAAGGACTGCTTGCTTGTGGTAGAGTGGTATCATCCCAGATTGCCGATTCCCAAACTGCCGACAATCAAAAGTTATATCTTATTAACGGTTTTAGAAAAAAATGTTTTATTGTATTTATGTTGTTTTTGACATTTTTTACCTGTTTAACACTACATATCAACTCAATGCCAATGAAACGAGATTATTTGTGTTGTTGTCTCTTTGACATGCACTTGGCGCTTACTCCAGACACAGTGACTCCAGGGTGCCGTTTCATAAAGCTATCGATAATTAACGTGCTCGTTATACCATGCAATTTAAATGAAACGGCACCCTGATCTGTATTGTTTCGTGTATACGTTATTTTTTACTTTGTGTAATAGACTTGGGGGAACGCTCACAATGGTGGGATGGCACAGATTGGAGGCTTAAAAACAAAAACACATCAGCTTCCATTGCTACATTTTATCCAGACAAACAATGACGTCACAACTACAAATTATAGCGAGGAAAAGGGGGACAATTCTATCACACAAACACAAAAAACACATTTACCATTCACACTAACATACAACATTTGTTCGTAACTTTAAATAATAAAATAAACATTTAGATAGAGCTATAATTTATTTCATTAATTAACATTTTAAGCCCCAGATTTATAAAGCAACTATTAAATTTTCACAAAAACATTAACAAATTTTACAAATCGACTATTTCCTCTGTAGATTCCGTGTCAATTAAAAACTTTTTTCTGTTGTAAGTAATTCCTAAAAGAAAATTAATTTTAGGATAAATTTGTTTTATTCGGCAATTTGGGAATCGGCGGCAAGTTGGGAGTCGGCAAATTGGGATTCGGCAATCTGGCATGGATTCGGTATAGAATGCTTTAATATTTGATACAAGTGTTCCGCGCTGCGGTAGATATCACCATTAAAATGTAATTGGCATGGAAAAAAATTGGACATGAAATTCACATGCTTCTTTTACATATATGATCATGGTTGTAAAAAAAATGTATTACTTTATTCTATATTTGGTAACATATAAAGACGACAAGCAGGAACAATAGAATTTATCAAAATATCCAGTAAAATTTCGTTTTTAACTGCTATTTTATAGATTTAGCCTTGATTTCGAAGGTTTCATTTTAATTAGCAAAATACAAGATGAAATAACTTTACTCTGTAATGAATAATTAAAATTTTTTTAATAAAGTAACCCTCGCTGCATCAAAAATTGTAGATATTTAATTGTTAATGTTGATTACACTTGTTATTTGCCTTGTCAATTAACACCTAGTAGCCAAACTTCTGGCACGTGCCGACAAATCAATCGATAGTGTCGTTATATTTTATTTTTAGAATATAGTTTTATATACGGTGGTAATTATTTATATTTCCTTCGTTATGTATGTCCTCATACAACCATAAAGCGACTTTCTGTGATTAAATTTTTTAAATTTAAACATATACCTCTGTACTTTTTCAAGAGAAACATTAAAAAAACATTAAAAATAACGAATGTAAATGATCAAGCTGAGGATCAGGCAGTGGTCGGCACATAACAAATTTTTTGTTTTAACCTTTTTTGGCTTAGATACATTCATTTTGATATAAAACCAAATTCTAACAAGATTTTACATTTGAAAAAGTGTCCATTCCCTAGATACTTTTTGACAGGTAAAATAGAGAAAACTTTGGTGGGAAAATTTCCCGCATTTTCCACTGTACAATTCAACTAAATTTCAAATGATTATATTTAAAAGGCAAATAATTCGGAACTTTAATAAATTAGAATGTTGTTTTATTTTTTTTTCCTTCACGTGCATGCCATCACATGTATGCATTTTTCCGGATTCTTAATAGACCGATACTTAGATATATATAATCTACATCATTTGCCTGATTTGGTGATCTGTCAGATAGGCGGCAACGACTGCAGCAGAAAGACTAGCGATGTTTTTAATGTTTATTTAGTATTTATATGTTTAATTTTAAACATTTTAGCGTTTTTACCGACTAATTATGACATTATCAATCAATTTCAATAACTAAAACCGCTACTGAAATTTTTTCAAAATCGTAGACACTATCACTTTAAACGTTCTAAGTCATTGTACGGCCGATGTATATAGTAAACGGCGAGACGAAGTACACTAAATTTATAAGAGGAAAAGCTCTCAGTATTATTTTGTTTACTTTTTAAACCTGTTAATGTGTACAGGCCAGCCATGAGGCGGCAGACGGTGTTCGTTTTACTGAAAATGGATATCTTGCTATTCTCGTTACCTTGAGAAAGGCACTTTGTTGGTTTGTTAACAAAACTGAATACTGCGGAACTTAACCATGTTTGGCGCCACAGTGTAATTTCAAGCAAGCAAAAGAATACATGCGAACACCCGCCTCTGTAATGACAGAAATGTCCGATTTACTCCAGACAGACAATCCTTTAATTGTATACAGAAGAAAAAATACTACATTTCTTTTTTCTTCTGTAACTACAATCTGGATGCTAGTTTAATAGTGGTTGAAACGGCGATGAAACTTACATTTATTTATTTATTTATTTATTTATTTATTTATTTATTTATTTATTTATTTATTTATTTATTTATTTATTTATTTATTTATTTATTTATTTATTTATTTATTTATTTATTTATTTATTTATTTATTTATTTATTTATTTATTTATTTATTTATTTATTTTTGCATATTCATACTAAATGACAGATTTAAGACAGATTTATATAAGCTTTGTATCTTGTTTCCGAATCCTTGTCTGTATTTTCTTGTAAATATAACGATATATGAATAGAAATAAAATATGTTTGTTTGTTTGATGGTGTTTTAGCCCCACTTTCAGCAATTTTTCAGCTATACCATGGCGTCCAGTTTTTATTGGGGGAGGAAGCCGGAGTACCCGGAGAAAACCCACGTGATCAATAGTAGACGAACTACCTTAACCACTGTTTAAACCAAATGTATACAATAGGCTGACAGTGAAAAATGACGAATTGAGCGGAACTGCCAGTAGAAAACAGGTATATGACAAAAAGTATAAAGTCAAAATGGGAGCGTAAAAGCAAAATGGGACATATATTTAGATGAGGAAATATTGCCGACTTTACAGGAAATAGACAGAATGATTGCAGACAAAGATTCCATAATGAAATCGATAATACTCGACAATGAAAAAGCGCCTTGTTTAATTCGTTACAAAGACGACCAGTTAACAGACATCAAGACTTTAAGTTGTTCAGGACACAGTATTTTAAAATTGACAAAACATTCAACTTGTGTGACTTGCGCGTTACTGCATCAAGTTACAAGCAGATATAAATCGTTATGGACACCATACAAGAACCGCCAAAATTTCGTCCCTCTAACTCGATTTTCTGAATCCGTCCCTGGATACTGATACACAAAACTTAGTGTTTGGATCTTTCAAAGAAAATGGCTATAGTCAACGCCATTACATCAGCTTTCTCGACATCTAAGAATGCACATTTCACAGGTATTTTAATTTCACACATTAAATCATTTGTCAGTATTTAACATTATCAATATAATTCCAACTTACAGTACTTGTAGTACTTTTATTGCAAAGAATTAGAGTGATCTCCCCTAGCTATTTGATCTCATATAGGACGTATTGTGCGGTTACAAAAATCGATTCTGTGTGATAAAGCATAATTATTTTTTCACAAATATTGCATTATTATCATAATATATAGTAATATCTATCATTTCTGAGGGGTTTTCACCATATATATAGGGGTTTTTACACTATTCCACGGGGTTTTTACACTTTTCAGGGGGTTTTTACACTTTCGATGTACCCACGAAAAACTGACACTTGCTGAGTAATAATTCCATATGCGTTGTCTTTACATTTTTCGCTACCTCATCCGATCGCAAAAATCATCCTCATAAGTCAGGGTTTCTGTGTCCACAGGGTTTCTGTGTCTACATGTGTCCACGAAGAACCCTGACTTGTGAAGATACGCAAAAATATGAACTCGCATTTTTTTTTTGGGGGGGGGGGGGTAATCGCAATAATAAATGCACGCATTAATTTAAGAATTTACAGTATGTGGTCGATAATAAAATCTTATATTTGACAGATTTGTCCTTCGGTATATTTATTTGATTGACGGTGAAGTAATTTCTGTCATGGGTTGCTCGGTAAGTTTCGTTTCGTTATAATTTTATTAATTCTAGATTTTAGTTTACCACGTAAACATTTCCCGCGAAAAACAAGAAACTAGAAATCGTAAAGGAAAACAAATGAATTGAATATACTAGTAGGTTATGCATAATGATTTGGTTCACTTATAAGGAAATGTAATGTTCTGCCAATGTGTGCTCATATTTCCGATGCAATTATAAGAGTGTATCAAGAAAAGTGTAAATTGTGCATGTTAAAGATGCATCAAAAAAGTCAAAGTCAAAGTAAAAAAGCTTTATTTAAAGTCGGTTTAAAGCAACATACAAACACAAGCTCTAATGAGCTTTTATGCCGACATTACGTGTATAACAAGACATACACATTACAATAAAACATTCATAACACAAAGTATGCATTTCATGCATAAGCACATAATAAACTGGAAAAGTCACATATATATAGCACTACACATATAAAAAACATCGCCAGCCCACACACACACACACACACACCCACACATTTCACTCTTGTCTTATTATTGAATTAGTCATTTTTTATGTGTATAATCGTCCTCAGATCATTATTAAAATACAAAATCGTGCCATTTGCGCATATAACTGCTGGCAAGGTTCTGCAAAGCTGCTGATTAATATTAAATATATGGAACGTATGGTCCAGTTGACCCATTTCCAGTTTTACATGATTTATCTTTTACTGCCGGTTATTAAAACTATGGCTGTCATCACTAAAATACTAGGATATTGAATTTCGTATTGTTTGTCTATACCAATTAAATTTTCATCTAATTAATCTCATTAGTAGATGTTACTTAGGTAACAGGTGAGTTTGAATATTAGAACATTGATGTCACTGGTAAGTTTGTTTAATCAAGCTATACGTCAGCTGGGGTTCTACGTTAGATTTGCATCAGGTAAATGGGTAATAACAATGGGTTAATTAAAAAACTATCACATTTACACAGCAGGTTTTTTTTAATAACATCCTCACTCAGATATTGACACTTGTCATGCACCTGAAGCGTGAAAATGTATCAAAGACAATTCGCGATTTAAGTGGTGTTACCTCCCTTAAAGGGGCGTGTAACCACGATTTACATGTATGACTCGCACATGCAGTATATGCTTACCACTAACTTTCAGTGAGAAATACTTATTTCCAATGCATTAAAAACCATACGTTCAGTTTTATTTTTGGGTTCACACAATTGTTCATTTGACAGATAATATTATTGTCTAGAAATTCAACAACAATCGGAGGTGCACAATGCGAGTATTCAGTGTCAATTGTCATTCCTTTGAACACCTGTGATTGATTTAATTGACAGGTGGGTGGCCCCGTGTATCAAAAGCAACACACCTATTACAATCCAATCAATAGGTATGGCGGGAAAAACTTAACGATGGGAGGAGCATTCCTTCATAGACTTGAAATCACGTGTTAATACATCTCTACACGACTGCAATAAAAGGATACTCCTTTCTGGGTTGCAATACTTTTCTTAAACAAAATAAAAAAGGAAATAATCTTAAGCTATTTTATTTTCGACATATTCCACTAAACCTACGACTGCAATTTGGAAAATGCTTATCCCAAAACATGTGGGTAAAATATTCCTTGGAAGGTCGTATCCGAAACAAACAACACATTTTCCCATGGTAATTATTACAAAATTGCATGTGTACCTTTTCCAATTAACACCATTCACCTGTACAGGAAGCTTCTCAGTGGGACATTTTTTATTATAGGTACATGTAATCACTCAATTATCCGTAACTGATAACTGTCAACCTATTGAAATCTGTTCTCACATACATCAGAGACATATAATTACATGTACAAGTAATACATTTATGTCATTAACATTGCATGTATATTCGTTGACGTCACAATAAAAATCACCTTTATCTAACCGGCAGCCAGGTGTAGTATCTTGCATCAGGTGAACAGGTAATTAATTTCCTTGGGGCACAAAGTGGGAAAGTAATTTATCTAAACAATTTATTAGCACCTTATTAACCACAGTTCATTAGTTACTTAAAAATTAGGAGTTTTTAAATACACACTTTTATTTGACAAAAGTTTGCAAAGTCTGTACTGTATATCTGATACATATTTTATATCCCTTTTTATTTAATGGGGTTTTCACCTACGTAGGTGCCAATTAATTGTTTATTGAAGATATAGTGTGACAGATTTATGTTATAGCTTGTATACCAACTACAGTCTTACATGTAAACTAGAGTTATCGAACATGTTATCGGTAGGTGGTGCGCATATGGAAAGACGTGAATTGTCCATTTCAAAGTTTTCAACAATACAAACTGCGGCTGTATCTGTCTGCCAGTAATGTTGTACCCCTGGTGGGGACCTAGACATATTGCGTGTCTGCTGGAAGACTGTTAGTAAAGAGTAAAGACTAAGATAGGATAGAGTTTAAAAGAGATATAAAAAAAGGAAGATAAAAGGGTTATGTTAAAAAATAAAAATGTACTATGTTAGCTTATGGCCGCAGTTTTTAGTACCGTAGTGGACACTTAAATTGGAAAGTCATCAATTTAATTTCCTAACCCTTCTATAACTTTTGTTAAATTTGCAGAAAAAGATGCTTCAGTGGTTTCTATTCAATGTATCAGCCTTGTTGCCTAGATTTTTAGCGATGCATGCACATGTTAAATATACTGTTAAACGGTGATTGCATTATTTACTATCCTTCTGTTTCTTTAATTGTAATTACACGTTTATTGTGTAGTACCCAGTGATGTGTGTTATTTGGAGTTATTAAACGGAAATCAGCTATAAATGAATCAACACAGATATGTGATGAAGAGTGGCTTTACCTTCATCAGAGTTGAATAGAGGTGTAATAAAGCAATTAATGCTGTTAATTAATGTATATAAAAAACAAAACCAACTTATTTTTGTAGTAACATTTTTGTTATAATGTAATAAAATACAGATATGAAAACTGTTGTTGAGGGATTTCTGGACCGGATGTCAGTCTTAATTTCGGAATGAGAAAACTCTGTTTTTTTTGGCACCAGTTTTTAAGAAGCCAGAGCAGCCCCTGTATACACATATAAGACAAAGAACATTCGAACAAAATTAAGATTATAAAGAACAAATTAACCAAAAAAAAGTTAATATACCAAGGGTCTGGAAACGGTCATATTTGCCGGACATGTCCAACATTTACATTAAAATGTCCGACTAAGGTTTTGTCAAATCGGACATCCAAAAAAGTGATATTTAACTTGGACAATAATATAAATATCTTTTAGTTGATTTCAATATCTTTAATTTCTGCTAGATATAAATATTTTATTAAAAAATCAACGCTAAGGCTATTTCCTGTCACTGACACATGTGTTTATTGAGTAACCATTCACTCAAGTCAAGTGTTAATTATGTAATGGTTAACACAACAGGTGATAACCTAATTATGAGTACAGATCTGTTTCATCCATTTCGTAGAATATGTTAAGGCAACAGTATTTTGAAACAATAGGAACGAAGTGGTTGTACGTTATATTGCTTAGAAAATATGACTTGATGGAAAAACGTGTGGTCAAAATTGTACATCACGCATGCGCCAATGTACCTGACGTACATAAATCTTGGGAAAATCAATTCAAATTAAATTCTATTGAAATGATGAAAACAAAAATAAATATTTAATTCAAAAAATAATAACTTGTAAAAAACGTGGTCCATCGGAGAGTATCGTATAAAATTCAATTCTGTTCCGAACATGCTGTAATTTTGAAACAACTTCCTACTTCCTGTCAATGAAAATGTCTCACGAATGTTCATAAAAAACGTTGTTTGCTATTACTTTGTTGAATAGACAACATATCTTATAATAAAGAAATTTTAGGAAGCAGAATGTTTTCCTACGTATATTTCCTTTCTTGCACGGTGCATATATCATAGGAACCATACAAAACAGCAACTAATATCTACCACGGTCTTGAAAAAAAATTAAAAGACCTTTATTCTGGACTTTAAGGAAAAGCACATACATATCCCAGCTTAAACAAACGCAATATTTTTTATATTTTGACCGGTAAAATGTCCGACATGACTCAGGAAAATTTCCAGGGCCTTGTAATATACATATATACATATCTTCAAGATACAAGAACTTACAACAACAAAAACTTTAGCAACAAGAAGAAATTAGTTCACGACAGTCCACTAGTTTTGTTATTGTTTGTTTTAGATAAGACGGAGTGGAGAACTAGTAAGTCCAGCAACATGGTGATGCATGTAGAATTACAAGCAACTTGTAGCTCATTAGGATATATTGAAGGAAATAAATATGTTAAAGAACCAGATTGTCTTGGTAAGATTTTTTTAGACTTTTTACAGAAGTAAGCAGCATGTTCTGGTGGATTTGATCAGTAAAAATTGGAAAAAACCTTATGATAAAAAGATCCTCACTCATTCAGGCCATGTTCTGGTCCAATTTTGACTGTACAGTGAAAAAGTGAATGGATAAATCCATAATAGTAAATTTAAGAAGTAAAAGCCGTTTGAAAACTATGGCCTAAAAGAGTAGCCTCTGAAGAGAAGAGAAGGGCGGTAGTTGCTATTGATCTCTGGCTCTCTGGCATACCTACACTGAGGTTATAACCACACTTCTGACATGGCGTGCTTGACCCAAGCCTCAATAAACATAAATTGCCAGTTTTCCTGCAAATCTCCAGTTTTAACCATTTACTCGGAATTATTCCCCAAATAAAAACTTAGCTGAAAATATTGGATTTTCATTTCTCCTGTTATCATCTTTACCTGGAAAAATATATTCAATTTTAAACTAATTACATTCCATATGCATAAAAGATCTTAGTTTAGTTTGTGTTTTAGCCAATCAAAACTTGGTAAGTTTGCTCATGTTGATGTTGCTAGAGTCTTAAAGTTTAAAGTTTTAAGTCTTAGAGTTTAAAGTCTTAGAACATTTGACTTCAGTTTGTTTTGAAAAATCCAGGTAGGATACATGTAGGTATAGTGCCCTGGGGAAGTAAGTTCATCATCTACCAGAATGAGTGGGGAATTGAATATTCACCTTGGACAACATGTATCATAAATATGTGTTTTTTTCTAGTGGAGGCCACACATAATTCATTTTTAGATGCAGTGAAATTAATCCTGTATAAATTAAATCATTTGGGTAAGAAATTAAACCTGATTAATCAAACCATCTGGGCAAAAAATAAACCAGCCTAAACCGAACCATTTGGGTGAAAAATAACCAGCCTAAACCAACCTTTTGGGTAAGGAATGACTGGTATTGTTTGGAAAAAGCAGGTATTCTGTTTTTCAAATATGACGAACACTTATCTTCAGTTTATGCTGGCTATTTTTTCATTAAATGTTCTGCTTATACAGTTTGCATACAATAATTCAATTGATTTATGTTGAATTTTTCAGAAGCAATTAAGGACTTGATCAGGTTTTTAAAGCGTGAAGATGAATCTTTTGACATCAGACGTGAACTTGGAAATGCACAGATTCTACAAAATGATCTACTGCATATATTAAAATGGTATTCTAATGATGAGAAGTTATTTGATGTTATTATCAGGTGTGTATCTTGTTGGAGTTATTTGATTATTTTTTATTGGGCTAAAAAAAATATGTTTCTTCAAATCTTCTTGACTTAAAAAAACATTTTTTTCATTTTTCTAACAAAAAGAACAAAATTTGAATTTAAATTTAAAATTAAATGTTTATAGTATAAAGAAGAATAATTGCAAGACAATTGGTTATTTAACATGTATATAAGAATAACATGGTATTTAGGGTATTTGATTGTCTACTACAAATTCTCAGCAGCGTGTTAACACTGAGGTCAGAGTTTGAGCCTGATGTGCTAGACTCCAACTTAATTGAATAGTATATATTGTCCCAGTTCCTGCCATGGTTAGGGTTTTTACTGGGTATTCCAGCGTCCTGCTCCAATTAAACCTGGTCGACGACAAAAGTGTGGGGGAGTTGTTGAAACCTTATTAAGGCCATTCTATATTTTAATGTTTATTGGATGGTTCGCGACAAGTTACAAATCATGTTGATTGCCTATATAAATAAGATGATCGATAGGCTTTGGAACATCAAGGGACATTCAAGTTGAGAACAAGTAAAATCTCGCACACAACAACAGTATGTTTATTTTTAGTAGACTTTACTCTGTTAACCATTCCTACTTTGAATGGTTTATGATGTGGTCTCTTTGGCCTGGTTGGTTTATGATGTGGTCTCTTTGGCCTGGTTTATGATGTGGTCTCTTCTGCCTGGTTTTTTTTAAAGGACTGAAGTATATGAGGACATTACTTCAAAGATTCCAATATTTTGTGTTGATGCAAGTTCAAATATATTCCTGGAAATTAAATTCCAAGATGATTCATGCCTTTACAAATAATGTTTTTCTCTAAAAAATTGTGTAAATGCTATTTTGTAAGATGGTAAATAGTTGGGGTAGTGATATGCTTTTTCAAGTTTTCTTGTCTTAAGTGGAGGAAGTTTAGATTGTCCCCAACATACAGTTTGTGTTTCTGATATGATCATCACCATCACCACTGGTCACCATAGCAATAAAAAATGATAGTACTCTGGTTCCCTCATGTCCAGTGATATTTGTAGGATTTTTTTAGGGTGAGTCCTGGACTCCTCACTTTTGAAAGTGGTGAGTCCCAAAAAATTTTCATGAGTCCCACATATCGCAAATGAGTCCAGCTAAGTGCTTGCATACAACCGTTTTCTTTGATGACCATGTTATCCCATTAAAGAGAGACTTTTGTCTTACCTTGATACAGATGCTGACATTAATATTTCTTCCAAACAACTCATTACCCATCCACCCCCCCCCCCTTTTTTCAGATCCTAGTCTAGCAGATTATCTTATTGATATATACAAAAATTGAAAGTTTATAAGATAACTAATTAATGTTCATATTGAAGATATCTTTGTACCATTCAAGAATTCTTACTTTAAAAAAAATCGTAACTGCAACTGCAATGCAAGGTTCCGAACGTGTATTAAAATTTGAAACGAGTGTATTATCAACGCTTAATTTTAACCATAAAGAGTGTCCATCAACACTGCATGTTTATTGTTTAATAAACATCTTAATTAAAACACTCGAGTGATTACTACCTGCTGAGAATCGGACGACAGGTAAATATCAATCACCATTTGTAAGGATTCGTAATCACGCTTGGGAGACGGAATTAACATGATGGAAATTTGAACGTGTCTGACAACTGACACGGACGCGTTAGATGTTGAAAAGGCGCGTCCAGAACTGAAAAGACGCGTACAATACGCAAGTAGACGCGTTGCGAGGATCCCTGATGTCTGGTAAAAGTTTGGTTCCTTCATCATGTTTACCACAATAGTAAGCAGTAATAAACATGTAGCATCTGGTCCCCTCATAATTAGTCGCTACCATTTCTTACTGGATGCAATTTTTATTCTGTTAATGGTTGCGTCTCGTTTTATAACCCTAAATACCAGTAAGACTTATACCAGACGATACATCTGTGTAAAAAAGTTAACATAATTTTATTTGTATTTACAGATTACTGGTTAATTTAACTCAGCCAGCAATCCTGTGTTTCAACAACACTATTCCAACAGAGAAATCTATCAGGAATTATTATATTGAAATAGAATCACATTTACAAAGTTATAAAGAGGTAGGTTATATATGCATGAATAAATTCTATGTCTACCTGTAATACTTGGTTGTAATGAGACTTAGGCATTGTCTACCTGTAATACTTGGTTGTAATGAGACTTATGCATTGTCTACCTGTAATACTTGGTTGTAATGAGACATATGCATTGTCTACCTGTAATACTTAGTTGTAATGAGACTTAGGCATTGTCTACCTGTAATACTTGGTTGTAATGAGACTTATGCATTGTCTACCTGTAATACTTGGTTGTAATGAGACTTAGGCATTGTCTACATGTAATACTTAGTTGTAATGAGACCTATGCATTGTCTACCTGTAATACTTGGTTGTAATGAGACTTATGCATTGTCTACCTGTAATACTTGGTTGTAATGAGACTTATGCATTGTCTACATGTAATACTTAGTTGTAATGAGACTTAGGCATCGTCTACCTGTAATACTTGGTTGTAATGAGACTTATGCATTGTCTACCTGTAATACTTGGTTGTAATGAGACTTAGGCATTGTCTACCTGTAATACTTGGTTGTCATGAGACTTATGCATTGTCTACCTGTAATACTTGGTTGTAATGAGACTTATGCATTGTCTACCTGTAATACTTGGTTGTAATGAGACCTATGCATTGTCTACCTGTAATACTTGGTTGTAATGAGATCTGTACATTGTCTATAAAATGGCTGTAATGAGATCTGTACATTGTTTACATGCTAAATTTGGCCTTTATGATACCTGTGCATGGTCTACCTGTATAAATCTGCTGTAATGAGACCCCTGTGTATTGTCCGCTTTGTACTAGTCCAAGGCAGTGGATTCAATATTCATAGTCTTGGCACTAACTGTAACTGTCTGCACTTAAGCTTGTCAAGCCCATCAAAACATTGTTATTACTAGTTCAGTTTCACATGAAATTTTGAAGGAAATACAATTGTTTTATGAAGATTTGTACAAAAATAAGGATCAAGATGAGGGTTGTAAGTTACAAGATATTGTAGATGGACTTAATTGTAAAAATATAGAAAAACTTACATTAAAAGAACAAGAAAGCCTTGAAGGCTTGATTACAATACAGGAAGCTGGAGAAGTATTAAAAAAAATGAAAAATAACAAAAGCCCTGGGTCAGATGGGTTCACAGCAGAATTTTTTAAGTTCTTCTGGAAGGACTTACAATTTTACATAACTGAATCTTTAAATTATGGATATTTTATTGGAAATTTGTCAGTAACCCAAAAACAAGGTATCATAACATGTATTCCTAAGGGCGATAAATCTAAGCACTTTTTGAAAAACTGGAGACCAATTTCATTACTGAATACTGTTTACAAAATTGGATCAGGGGTAATTGCTGGTAGAATAAAAAATGTACTTCCAAAACTAATAAATACAGACCAAACTGGTTTTATTTCTGGTAGGTTTATAGGGGAAAATATAAGATTATTATTTGACATCCTGGAATATACCGAAGAACATGAAATCCCAGGATTGTTTTTATTAATAGATTTTGAGAAGGCTTTTGATTCTGTCTCATGGTCCTTTCTTAATAATGTTCTTAAATATTTTAATTTTGGAGATTCAATTTTGACTTGGGTTAATGTACTTTATAAAAATATCAATTCCGCAATAATCCAGGGGGGAAATCTTTCAAACTTTTTGAAATTGGAAGGGGTTGTCGACAAGGGGATCCATTGTCTCCATATCTGTTTATACTTTGTGCTGAAATCATGGCAAAAAAAATTAGAAGTAATGAAAAAATTAAGGGTATACAAGTTTGTCAAATTGAACACAAACTATCACAATTTGCAGACGATACATCTATTATTTTAGATGGCACTGAAGAATCACTGTCAGAAACACTTTTAGAATTAGAGTGGTTTGCTAAATTGTCAGGACTTAAAATAAATTTCTCCAAGACACAAGTCATTTGGATTGGTAGTAAAAAGCACAGCAAAGATATATTATGTACCAACTGGCAATTATCATGGGGCAATTCCACCTTTAAAATACTGGGTATAAATTTTGATGTTGATCTTGAAAAAATGATAAATATAAATTATGAACCATATATTCTTAAGATGAAATCCCTGATTCAGCAGTGGAACAAGAGAAGTCTTACTCCTGTGGGCAAAGTCACAGTAGTAAAGTCTTTAATTCTTCCACTGCTGAATCAACTGTTTATTTCACTTCCGAACCCAAACGATGATCTAATTAAAACAATAGAAAATATGCTACTTAAATTTATTTGGAAATCACCATTAAGTAAAGTAAAAAAGGAGGTGGTACAAAAAGAATATCAAGAAGGGGGGCTAAAAATGATTAATGTCAAAAGTTTCATACTGGCACTAAAACTAACATGGTTAAGAAGACTTGTTTTAAAAGATAGTAAATGGCAAAATATTTTCAAAACATCAGTTGATTTAAACAAACTATTAAGCTGTGGAAAATTTCATGTTGAAAGAATAATTGAAAAAATAACAAATAAGTTTTGGAAAGATGTGTTGTATTCATTTAAATTTATTATTGAAAATGAAAATGAAAACAGGAGAGGTTGGAATGACTTCCTTTCAAGTCCGATATGGTACAACCCACAGATACAAATAGGGGGAAGAACTGTGTTTCTGGAAAAATGGTTTGATAGAGGTATTAAGTTTATAAATGATCTATATACAGAAGAAGGCACACCTCTTACTTTTAATCTTTTCAAACAGAAATATAATATCCAGATAAATGTTATGGAATATAATAGTATTATTAGCTCTTTGAAAAAAATGTCAAAAATGTATCAAAATACTGAAAAAAACACAAGTATTGTTCTAGAAAACCCATTTATTCCAGTCACATTATTGACCATTCTTAAAAATGCAAAAGGCTCTAGAGATATGTACAGTGTTTTTAATAAAAACAAGAGTGTCCCAACTGCACAGAATAAATTCAATAAGATTTTTAACTTTACAAAAGAAGATTGGAAAAAAATATATATACTGCCATTTATCACTACAAATAATAGTAAACTACAGTGGCTGCAGTATAGGATAAATCACAATATATTAGTTACCAACCAGATTCTTAACAAAATCAAAATTATTGATAATTCCAAATGCACCTTCTGTGAACAGGAAGAAGAAACTTTAGTTCACATCTTTTGGGACTGTGAATTGGTTCAAAATTTATTCAAAGAAGTTAATACTTGGCTTAATAATGTAAATTTTTCAAAAAAGCATATGCTTTTTGGTAACACTGATAAAATGGTAAAAGGCAATGCGTATAATATTATCTTATTAGTAATAAAACAGTATATTTACACCACCAGATGCCTTAAAAAAAAATTATCTTTGAGTCTTGTAAAGTCCATGTTAAAAAACACATATGAGTTAGAAAAGATAGCTGCTACAAAAAAACAGCGCTTGGATGACTTCCACTTAATATGGAGTGATTTTGAAGATCTTTTCGCACCGACTTAAAATTCTAGATGTTTAATAGTACTAATTCGTTATTCATCTTTAATGCTTAACAAAAAAAAAAAACTTCTGCCTACATCAATCTGATAAAATCTCAGTGTGTCTACCCACACCCCCCCTTTCCAAAAGCACTTGACTTATAACTAATATAAGATTCATTCTGTGATACCAGTAAATACCTCACACGGAAAGAGTTAAGCAAAAATGAGAACACCAACCTCACTTTATTTCCTACTCTTAGCATACAAATTCATGTATTCTTACTTTAACATAACTTCTATCCTTCTTCTTAACTATAATAAAAAAACCATTGTCTTGTTACATTAAATATATAATATTAGTGTATTGACTTGACATAAACACAATATAAGGACCAATCTAATTAAAATTAAATCTTTCACTTGCTCCCCCCTTTTTGCTATGGTCGCTGCGTGTAGATCTAACAACATCCCATTACAGGTCACGTCAGGGGTCATATGCATTGATTTTCTGTTAGCCAATCAGAATCGTGCCTAGAAAATCTTAGGGTATACATTCGGAAGATCGGCAAATCGGCTTTTTCCATTCCACGCCAAAGTGTACCAAATGTAATACAATACGTCAACAAGATTGTTACCGAGATGTAAACACACCAAATTGAAGAAAATTTTCTTACAAATATGGAATCCACTGAATAAACAACGTCACGAAAGTTATACATACGATCCTAAAATCACAATGTGTTTTTTATTTGTGGAGTTTCATTCGTGCAAATCGAAGCTACACCAGCCGTACCAGGACCAGGTGGAAGTGAAATCGAACGGAACTCGGAAGCATTTTTACACACTGGAATCGGGCTGAAATGCTTTGTATTATTAAAAATGAAGGTAGATGTCCCACAGTTACAAAACTAACTGACAGCCTCCCATTTAAATTTAAACTGTCATCGACGAAGATATTGACGGAAAAACGGCTTTTGGATCATGCGGTTTATATCGGCCTTGAATATAGTTTATACTTGGATAAATACGTATTATTTTAAACAGGAACAGCAAATATCACGCACAGACATGAATATTTCTTTAAAAAATATGAAGGACATGGCTAAAAAGTGAAAAGGATTTAGTGACAAGAAAACCAAGTTGGTCATTAAAATGCGATGATTGCTTGAGACAAATCTGTTTGACAGTGCCTTTATATGACTTGTTACTTTATATAATGTTACACCATCATAAACCAAAAGACCCATTCATTGCCTTAGAGATCACTCTAGACATTATGCATTTTTTTATTGTTTATTTACAATTATGACAGAATAAACACCTTACCTAAACTTTGTGTTCATATTAGAAATTGCTTCAGTTACTGAAATTTCTTCCACTGAACCATGTAGCTTACACACTTCCTATAGTAAAACTTTCGGCATATCCTTTTTAATTTCCCATTTGACAAAATTAGTGTTCCAGATGTGATTCGATTTCAAATTCATGGTAGGGTATGTTGTCCTATTTGAATTTTTTTTCATGCTACTTTCATCAAATTCATGACCTTCAGTTATTAGGAGGAACCTGAGTACCTAGAGAAAACCCCAAACCTTCTGCTGCCTTGTGAATTAAGGTTGTCGTCAACCACGTAATCAATAGTAGATGTACATTCAAGAGTCAACCCCTGTTTTACTTTGCTAAAAAGTAAAAAGGAGGAAACATTTAATTTTAATTTGATGGAGTCAAGTTTTCATATTTCTTGTTAACATATGTACACAAAATGAATTATAGGCCAAAAAGACCAATCCAGAATGACTACCTTAAGCAGGCACAGGTGGAAGGATTCTTAATTCTCCTTTAAGGTAAACTAAAGTTGTAATATTCACGTGCAACACATTTACAACATGTACATTACTAAAATGTGAAATATGGCAAATGAATGTTAAATATATGCCTATACTAGTTTAGTTTCCACAATGGAGGTCAAATGCCCCAGTCTCTGGCTTCAGTGCATCAAGTATTCGTCTACATTAATTTATTTGCAGTACACGAGTAAAATGTGTTTTGTTCCCATTGGGGACATACCGATTTTTGGCTCGTTTTTTCGTCCACCCAACCTCAGGTTTACTTTTGCATTGAAGCATTGTTTAGGAAGATGACATCACATCTTTATGATACTTGGCACACAGTTACAACATAATGATATCTCTTCACTGGCCAATTTTTGTAGTGTTGTGCCAAATATTTCTAGCTTGAGTGAACTTAGAGAAGAAAAAGGGGTGTGTTTACCAATATGTGTTAAGCCAGACTTAAATGTCATCGAGACACATTTTCTCATTTTCAAATTGTATTCAGGTGTATGCAATTAAAGCCCGACTTGACAGAAGTAATAACTTTCAATTGGTAATGTAGTATACACAAGTGCAATTCCGCCTACTGGTCTGGAGTATCTTTGTTATGTGCATTTCTTATTTTTAGGGGTCTTGGTCTTCTCTTGATTACAGAGCCCTTTGTGGCTGAGTGATTAACAGTCATTTTACTATTGATAAAGTGCCTGTCAACACTGAGGTTCTGGGTTTGAGTTTCACTGCGGGAGGGTGTGCTCAACTCCAATCTTAACTGACAAGGATTTATAGTTTTCCTGCCTTTATACCAATTATTGTCATGGTTACTTAGGAACTGACCTAATCCAATAACTTTAATGTAGTACTCATCATGAGCTTACACTGGACCAAATTTGATTTCCCCCTAGGTCTTAAGCTTACAAGATATAAAACAAATATAGTGTTTATGTAGTCGCAAGATTCCTATGTTTCAACTCCAGTCCCCACAGGCAAGACAATAAAAACTGGAAACTGATATAATTGAAAATTTGTTGAAACTGACGTTATATCCCAGTTGGTTACATGACTGTTAACACTGGGGTTGCGGGTTCGAGTCTCATTATGGGTGCGCTCAAATCCAATCTCAATTTACAAGGATTACTAGTCTTTCTACAAAAGGTCAGGGTTTTCATCATGGTACTTCAGATTGCTCCACCAAAAAAACTGGATGTGACTATATAACTGAAAAATTGCTGCAAGTGGCATTAAATACCTTTCAAATAAACAAACTTATTTCTACAAGTAAATTTGGTATGGTAGTTGATAATCATAAAGGTACATACAATTACATGTATTTGATGAAAAATGTTTGCTTGGTACCAATAATTGGTATATGGTTTCATACTTTGTTTATTTAATGTTTCTGCTGGACTTTGTCATATCAGTGAAAAAATTTTCTGAATATTAGTAAACAATATACAATCCATACAAGTAATTATATTTTATTATTGATCTGCATCATCATCAAGTAATACTGAAGATTTGTTTTCTTCATCTTGATAGCCAGACTAGTTGTACTCTCATTTATCATCATCAGACTGCATACGACATTAGAATCGGATGAAACATATGTTGCATTCTTTGCAACTGCATTTAGCAGGCATTCCACTTTCATTTTATTCCAAGGTCTTTAGTTCAGATGTACACTGCATTTATAAAATTGTTTGTCAAAAAACTATCATACAACAGTTTTTGTTTTCAGGATATTTTTTAATTTCAAAGTCAGTTGATGCAGATGATAATTTTAATATAAAATAAAAGCAACTGAAGAATTCCAATTTCTTCCTGTCCATTGTACATTGTCCATGCATAAAATATAGGTACATGTATATCACTTTGAAGTGCAACAGATGATAGATTTTTAAAATACCATTCTTTAAGGTACTGTCATCCATCTACAGTGTAAAAGTCATGACACTGACATCTCAATATACTGATATTTTTTTTCATTTCAACTGTTTAACTCTTTTGTGAGTATCTGTGCATAGTACATGTAGCACTTTGGACCAGAACAGAAAAGCCAGCTATAATCATCTTCTTCCCTGTAATAAGAAAATAAGAACTTACATTTCATATAATAGTCTGTAAAGTAGAAATTCTTTATGTGTATCAATTTTATTCCCTATTATTCAGTCAACTGCATACCTTTAGAGGAAATGGTTCAATAATTTTAATTCAAAGTTACAAATTGATGAGCACCTTTAATCATAGCCAATGAACCAAGTTTACAAGTTGTCCCTATGCTGTTATAAATCAAGGTACATGTATTTATCTAAAAATGGTCACATCATAAATGTAAACCATATTGAGTATTGTGAATAAATATTAAAATGCAAAATTTTTTAAACTGCATGCACTGCACTCTTTGAGCAAAGCTTTTTCAATTCTTGATATTGCATTTTAATTACTTTCATACAGAATATAAGAATGCATCTATGAGGTGTGGTTACTTATAAATAACTATCCACTTTATGAAGATCTATACAAGTTGAAACTTTTATTTACAAGATACATTTTACTAGTAGATTAAAAAAAAATCAAGATGTAAACATTCCACTTACCAAGTTGGCATCATGTGAAACTCATCTAATTTGAACAGAAACTTGGAACTTTTGAAAATTGCTTCTCCATACAGGGTCACCAACTTGACTCGACGATGCACAAATGATATCTATAAATCCGTCTTTGATATTGTGATATGTTCAGCCATCTGAAATGAAATTGTTGGTCATGTTAATTTATACATGTATTAAGTGACTTTAATAACTATATAACTATTTTATTTACAGTATTGATTTTCACACACTCTCGGACAAATAATTTTTAAAAATGTTTGCCAGTATTCAGAAAAAAAAATCCACAACTTTTTTTAACAAATGAGATGGCGTTTCATTAGTGGTGATCAATGTACCTTCAATTTTTTCTGACAGTCAACCAAGCCATGAATGACGATTAAAACTGGAGCAACAGGATGTACAATGAATAATTAATGTCTACCAGTAGTTTTATTGATAGTTTTTGTCAAATGATTAATATTAATTCCCCCTAAGATCTCCTAACCACGTTAGTTACATGTATATACTAGTGCTATTTTACCATGTTGTTTTTTTATCATATGTAATTCCCCTCCCCCTTTTTTTCTTGTTCGTGCCTTATTGTGAAAAAAGTTCATATTTCGTATTTAATTTACGTACTGACCTTTCTATGTTGCCTTTAGGTTTTGAACATCTGTTTACTTGATTCCATAACTTGAATCCATATGATAAGCAATATCAAAAGCAGACCAACATAGCGCGATGACGATTTGTTCATCTTTCTCTTCATTGGAATGTAAATGATACAAATTGAAGTGGAAAGAATTTCCCTAACGCTTTTAGAGGAACGGCAACGCAATCCTTTTCTTTCTCTAAACAATCCAACATCATTCTTTGAGTTCTCGAGTACTAAAATAGTTGTAAAACTTTTCAGACCGCAAAATGCATCGGACATCGCCATTTTGACAGTAAAGCCTAGTGTGATATGCAAACCAGTATTTGATTGGTCGAATCACTCAACTCGAACTGAAATTTGATTGGACGATCAAAATTAACAATTTTGACCCCTGACGTGACCTGTAATGGGATGTCGTTAGATCTTACAACGCAGCGACCAATAACAAAAAGGGGGGAGCAAGTGAAAGATTTAATTTTAATTAGATTGTATAAGGACGAGGCTTAGAAACGGGGTAAAAAGGCGAGGCTCTGCCGAGCCTTTTTTCCCGTTTCGTGCCGAGTCCTTATATTGTGTTTATGTCAAGTCAATATACTAATATTATGTTTATCCTGCAATCTATCCTAAAATTTTTACTCCCAAAGTTTTTTTTTAATTTTGAATAAAATTTATCTTAAAATTGTACCCTTATTGCGCCTCTACGTACTATGCGCAGTATTTTGGTAATCAACATGATTGACGTAAATTGAGTGATGTGTCACACGAACGAGTTCTGCTGTTCAAGGTAAATTATGAATAAAATGTAATGCAAGTGACAAGTTTAATAAAACAATTATCAACAGAAATAACAATAAGATATTATTTTCAATATCACATAAGTTGTACTGTATTATGAAGCTCGTCGATTCGTCGTACCAACTTTTCCTGCATGTTTAATGGCGGTCGCACATGTAGACGTTCATGGTCTGGATTTGCAGGGTTGCGCCATAAAACATAGAATTCAGCCTGTTTGACGTGTTTGTTTGCGCACAGAATGTTGCAGTGTCCACTCCAGGGACAGAGGAAACTGGTGCATTAACGGATTCGGATGAAGCGGAGGTAAAAATACCAGGTAAGCATGACTGCGAGTGCGATGTTGAAGTGTGTGACGAAACCGATGTGTTGCTGAGAACATTTGAAATTTCTTTATGTTTGTCCTCATTAATCGAACTGTAATTTCTGATCGATTGTACATTTTTGTGACCCGATATTTGCATTATGTCAGTGTCTTGAATATTGTGGTCTTTAAGCTTTTGCACAAGATATTTGCGCGCGCTGTGGTTTGTAAGTCGCTTATTGGCATCCAAATTTCCCTTTTGTTGCATTTTTTTAACTATGCTGGCTAACTTTTTAACACCAACGCGTTGACGCACGAACCAAGGTTCATTGTCAGCTCCTTAAGTGGTATGGTGCGTGTTGCCAAGTAAAATGGGTCGTTTTCATTGGACATACCGGATGGTCGCTTAGAAGCAAACTTCTCATAAATAGCAATAGGATTTTTTTCATCCAAACATTCAAACATTTTTGGACTAACTTCTCGTACATCATTAATATTTTCACCAGTACGAGTTTTTGTTTGTCGTTCATTTAGTTCTAAGTATTTTTTTCCATCGGAAGAGGTGTGCAAAGTTATGTCTCCCCATCTGAAAAGAAAAGTTTTTCAGGAAAATGAATCTGTGGTATTGCTCAAAATCCTTTTTTTTAAACAATTTTACGTTCATAATGGGTTTTTACACCTTTTTCTACTTTGCAGACCATCGTGTCCTTTTATATATTTGTTTGTGCAAAAAGGGGGGGGGGGGGTGGGTGGGATCAGAGAAATATTTATGATTTAGGTCACTGTATTATTAATAATGGACCACATTTATAATGCTGATTCATGGTAGATAAAAACAGTTTTAAAATGATGCAACATAAAATAAATATGACAAAGATTTATTTGTGTTGTAGATTGATTGTTTGTTTTGTAATATCAGGATTTAAAATAAATGACAGGAAATTTTTACCGAGTTATCCTCCCTCCCTTGCAGTTTCTGTTCATATCTCTCAATACCATCATTAGTAACATTTTGTACATGTATATTGATAATTCTTTAAATGCTTCCATTTTTTTTATTAATCATGAATCAACACTTGTCCGCTTCTAAGAAACACCTGTACCAAATGTACATTCTCAAGTAATTACATGTGTACTACTGTCAATGAATGTGCTGTATCAATGTCTAACAGAAGTTATGAAAGATCAAGTGAAAATTTGTTCTTTTTATATTTTTGCAGGTTGTTAAGGAACACAAAATTCATTATATGTACACATAATGATGTAGAAAATCAGGAAAAGAAATTCATGTCATCAGGAATCATGTGTGCTACAGATAATGTAAAGAAGGATAGGCCTAATGCAAACGAAAAAGTAATGACAGCAATTAATGACCCCTGGACAGGAAATATTTACAGTACTGAATGGTTTTATCGTTATTTGGAAAAATGTTATATCGGATATGTTACTGGGTTTCAAATTTGAAATATGCTTTATTCAAAAGTTGAAGGAAGTTACTACATGTAACACCAAGAAATCAACATACTTGTAAGATAATGTGTTTTAATGTGGTATGATATGAGGAGTATTCATCATTCATCAGTGCTATTCATTATTTGATTGACACGAAAGATGGAATAATAAAGTGTAAAAAAAAATAGATAACATGTTGAACATTAATAATTGCCTCCTTTTAGACTCATATTTCAAAATTGTAGGCTGGAAAACAGAAAACTAATTTAAGTTTAAGGATGGTCTTAAATACAAACCTCAAATCATAATGTTCTTTCACACCTCGTAATCCGAAGTGAACAGTGTTGTTCAGCCAAAGGGTGTTCAACATTGCTTCTGGTGACATCCCACCCAACAAATTTTGCTGATAGAGGGAATTTAATTATATATCTGTCAGCGGCTGTGCCCGCTTTGGCTTGTTACCTTTCCCTTCCTTTTTTAGTACTTTTAGTTTGGTTTTTAGAGTTTCTTTTGTTAACTGGAAATGGTTGTCTTTGTCATTTATGATAGAATGGCCATATTTGTGTCGTTTAAGTTTCCTGTCTATACTTGCAACAATACCTTTTAGAGTACAGTCAAACCTGTCTTAGCGACCCCCTCCATATAACGACTTCCTGTGTTATGCGACCGTATTTATTCCTCCCGAGCATTTTCCCATTCATTTTACCTGTATATAACGACTCCCTGTCTTACGCGACTAACGACCGTCTTTTCCGTTCGTTTTGACCAAGAAAACCTGTCTAAAACGACTCTCGGGACTGTTAAAATCATTAAGCAATAAATAAACCCTGTCTGACGAAAAGAAGATTCGTAGACCATTGGCAAGGTTCTTCGAAACGGAAAACTAAAGTATGAAGCGATCAAAAACTGTTTTATTATCTTACAAGCGAAGTTCAGATTCCCTGTAAAATTTGAAAAGTCGTCAATGTCGACATTCGATTTTGTTGCCATTCGGGTTGGAAATGATGATGTTTCTCATAACGGCGTGTTTATTGTATAATCACGCCATTTTGTTTTACAAAGGGAAATAATCAATACGAAACCGGTGTACACTGGTTCTAAACCGACTTGCACTTTCTTCATAGAGCTTGTTGTTAAAACTCAAGGAAACTGGTAAAACCGGTACAAAGAAAAATACAACAACTAAATGGGGGAATAAAGTTGACCTGCGTTAATTCAATCGGCAATCAAAACGCTCATTATTGTTGTATATTTTGTACTTGTGTTATTTACATAAAATAAATGTCATATTTTATTGTTTACTTAATAAAACAAACAATGCAGGTCTTCAATTAACTCTTTCACATGCTGACAACATGACTTTGTTTATTGGTCTGCAAACATCATGACCTGTGTATAAAGACCCCCTGTCTTATGTGACCTTTTTCACAATTTCCCTTCAAAGGTCGCTTAAGACAGGTTTGACTGTAGATGGCTCAAATTGTTGCCCATCCTTTTTACGAACTGTTATTAAAAAATTGGCCAGTAGACTGTCCAGTTCACATGGAGGAATGTTTTGTATTTCTCTATTTTCATTTTTCATTTTCAAAAATTTTTGGACAAGTTTAATGTCATACATTGTTTTTTTAGCTGTGTTTCTGTTTTCATTTAATAGGATATAGTTTTGAATTTCTTCTTCAGTCATGTCAATATGGTTAGAATCAAACTGATTTGATGTAGCAACTTCATTTTGGATAATATGGTTTTCATTTGAAGGTGTTTCAACATTGTTATTGACAAATGCATTATCAGTTAATTCTGGTAACATTTGAACTGCAGTTTCAAGATTGTTTAACTGTTCAGTGGAACTACTTGTACCAGTATGTTCTGATGGAATAGAATGAATTTCTGCAATTGTTGTTATTATGTTTGTTTCGGGTAGATACAAAGGAATGTCCAAAGCATCAATTTGTAACAATGTGTTTTCCAAGTCTTCATCCATGGAAATATCTGACCAATGATCCATTGGTGACCATTCTATCTGAAAATGTGCTACTTCCTCGAAATCTGACACGTTGAAAATATTTCACGAATTTGTTGCACATCACAAGAGCAGACGATTTTTTTATATTATTTTTTTTATTATTAAAAATTATATATATTTTTTGTCAACTTAATATTAAATTAAATGCCATTTAGTAGAGAAAAAATCAACAAAGAGGAAGATAATATATTTATTAATGGATTGAAACAAAAACACGTATTTGCACGATTGCAAAATTACGATTTGTTTACATTTGGCTAGAAAGGTCAAACAAGTACACTACTGCAATACACAAAAGTAGTTCCTCAAGTGGGCGTGGCTTAAACTCGTTTCATAGCCAGTGGCAGTGAAACACATATAAATAATAAGACAACGTATTTAAGCTGCTCTAATCGAACGATTGCAGGATAAATTGCTGTATTGTATATGTTATATGTAAATATTAGTACTATGTGTATATATATATATATATATATATGTAATTTGCAATGGAACAAAAAAAAAAAAAAAAAAAAAAAAATTACTAGTTCAGTTGTACCATCCCTTCATGTAGCATGGTCAGCAGAAAAGCAGTAAGGGCATTTTTGTAATGTCTTTTATCTGTAAGACCTTGGGCATTATTTACATATTATATTAGGCACTAAAATAATTAATTTTAGAGTTAATATGGTCTTTGGTATACAGTGTGGGCTGGCATTACTTTATTTTAATATTGGTGCCTGAAAAAAAATCTCTTGTGCATTCATCTCCTATAGATGCATAGCAAATCAAGTTATGATTAATGTCTTTGTCCATGAAATACTGCAATTGGATTGAACAAGAAACAGATAGTTATCATATTATGTTTTTTTTTTCTGTAAATATAGTAAGTTCTCCAAGTAATATTAATTCAATTGATGTAACTTAATTTAATGATATAGCTTTTTGATATCATTGTAGGCATTTGTTGATGAAGAGCTGTTTAGTGTTCTGACTCAGAAGTTAGGAGATTTACTTAAATTGGTTTGTATTGTATTTATCAAACTAAAGAAACAGCCAAACTTGCTCAGGCCTGAATTAAAATATTGTTTTTTTACTGTTTTCCGACAGACATTAGACAATCAGCCAGACTGACAAAATCTTCTAATTTTGAATTACTTTTTTGAAATTTCAGGATTAATTTCACATCAAGCGTTCATGTGACAAATTTATACAGGGTGTACTCGCCTCCAATCTTAATTTACAAGGATTGCCAGTTTTTCTACAAAAGGTAAGGGATTTTCTCCATGTAGGCCAACTTCCTCCCCAAATAAAAGCTGGATGCAATGAAATTTCTGAAATTGGTGTTAATCATCATTCAAGCAAACAAACAAAAACAGTTTCAATATCCTGGATTGCCGTAGACAGCTTGTCATTTATGAAATATCATAATCATAAAATGTAGTGCCAGAAATACCCAAAATCGTTCCATTTTTCTACAATTTTATGACATCTCAGACAAGATTGAACACTGAAATAACCGGACGACTTCGACTTTGCTTTTGAGGCGCTGTAGGGTGACTTCAGGTCCCAGTAGGGGGCGACAAGTCGCCCACTTCGCCCAGTGTGGTGAGCCCTGCCTACCGACCTAAAATGTCTAAAGGTATAGTCTGCTTCTTAAAGAATTCTTAAGTGTTGAAAGTGTTCCCAAATTAGGTCAGGTTATCAAAAAATGTCTCTGCCTGAATATATTTTACCACTAATGCAATATTATTTCCCAGTCAGAAAAACTGCATCAGGGTGTACTTAATACGTACACTGTATGATACTTGATTTTCTTGTTCAAATCAATTCACTGAAATTCATGGTTTTTGCTGTGAAAAAGTAATACAGGTTTGTTTATTGTAGGACTGGGAGCATCGACAAGAAGAAGACCGTCTGTTAATAGAGAGGATCCTGATCTTAATAAGAAATGTCTTACATGTTCCTCCAAATCAGGATAGAGAACAGGTATGTTACCTTAACAGCTTCTCCCAGAGTCCAATCTATATTGAACCATTCCTGTGATTTTCATCATTTTGGCACAGTAGAATTTGTCTACTGGGTCATTTCTGGTGCATATAGTTTTCATCTATGAAATGGTCCACAGATAAATTCCAGCATCTGAAGATTGTTGTTTTTCTTCCAGCAAGCAATATTTCAGCTATATTCAGGATGTTAGCATCTGAAGATTCAATAGTGGTATCGCCACTGTTCATGACCAGGTGATTCGGGCCATACACTGTACTGGTCTTGAGGACCTGCTACTGTACATTGTTGGGGCCTCTGTGGCCGAGTGGTAAAGGTAGTTCGTTTGCTATTAATCATGTGGTCTGTCTACACTGAGATTGCGGGTTTGATTCTCGCTGCAGGCAGGGTGTACTCGACTCCAATCTTAATTGACAATGATTGCCAGTTTTCCTACCACAGGTCGGGGGTTTTCTTGGGTACTCCGGCTTCTCCCCCAATAAAAACTGGACGCCATGATATAGCTGAAAAATTGTTGAAAGTGGTGTTAAAACACCATCAAACAAACAAACTGTACATTGTTAATATTTTAATTGATTTATTTCAGAGAACAGATGATGACGCCACTGTTCATGACCAGGTGATTTGGGCTATACACTGTACTGGTCTAGAGGACCTATTACTGTACATTGCTAGCTCTGATGAAGAGAGGCAGTTCTCAATGCATATCCTTGAAATAGTCTCACTTATGTTCAGAGAACAGGTAAGAGTCACTCCATTAAAATTGGAAAGGTAAAAATATTCACTGCTAGGGCTAAGGGCTATTTCTATAAAAAGTGGGAAGTTTAATGTATATGGTAAAAATGAATACTTATTTTTGGACATGTGGTGTACATGTATGTTATCAAAGTTTATAAGTACATTTGATAAAGCCAAAATACCAAAGAAAATTCTTTCTTGTAGTCAGTTTTCGTCAGTTTTGCTTTTCCATGTCTCTCTTGACATTGCAGGACTTAACTATGCTCATCATTGAATCACATATCACACACCATTACTTGGAGAACATCCAAACATTTAACTACCAATAAACTGATGTTTGAATTTAACCACATTTTAAGATCATAAGTAAACATCACAGAATCTACTTTGTCGTAATTAATTAAAACAAGATTTTTGTTAAATAGTTAAATCTCCAAAATTAAGCCAGGTTAATAAGAGATATATGTTCAGAGATAACATCATCGTCAATCAACTTTTATACTAACAACCATGTTTTAACAAATTGTTTAAAAATTATAGAAATTAAAGAGTTTAATTTAATTCTTTGGACATTTTTTTTTTAATTTTTAGAATCCTGAAACTTTGGCAAGTGCTGGGGTCCAGAGGTCTGTAACAGAGAAGGAAAAGGATGAGAGGTTATCTAACATTACTTGTAACATTTAATAAACTTATTTTATATAGTTCTATAAACTTTTGTTCCATTTCAGTGTTTACAAATACTGTATTAATTATTTAGACAGTATAAGAATGGCATAAGAATGTGCAGAATAGGTTTTATTATTTACATAATCATATGTTCAATCTCTTCTTATTATCTCTTAATGATATATAATTGTTTTCAGGTAAATTGTGCAAAAAGGTAAAAACCATACTTTACAATATAGTTCATGTTGTAAGTGATAAAATGGCAAATTTAATATTAAAGAAAATATTTCAATAACAGTTTTTCGTATTTGTTAAATCCTTCAAGATTTAAAAGATGTTTTTATGCCCCCGCGACGACATGTCGGGGGGCATTAAGTTTTACTCATGTCCGTCCGTACGTACGTACGTACGGACGAACAAATTTCCGTCAAGCTTTTCTAAGGCCGTACATGAGAACAATTTTAAATTTGGAAGAGTGGTTCAATATCACAAGTTGTACGTCCTAAGCGAATTTCAGACCTGTCGGACAACTACTTCCTGTTTGGGACTTCATTTGTACGTAAATACGACCGTCTGTATGTACAAATTTCCGTCAATCTTTTCTCAGAAACCGTACATTAGAACAATTTGAAATTTGGCAGTGTGGTTCAGTATCACAAGTTGTACGTCCTAAGCGACTTTCAGACCTGTCGCACAACTACTTCCTGTTTGCGACTGGGCCGATATGAAAATGTGTTAACATGAGTATGAAAATTTCCGTCAAGCTTTTCTCAGAAACCGTACATCAGAACAATTTGAAATTTGGCAGGGTGGTTCAGTATCACAAGTTGTATGTCCTAAGCGACTTTCAGACCTGTCGGACAACTACTTCCTGTTTGCGACTGGGCCGATATGAAAATGTGTTAACATGAGTATGAAAATTTCCGTCAAGCTTTTCTCAGAAACCGTACATCAGAACAATTTGAAATTTGGCAGGGTGGTTCAGTATCACAAGTTGTACGTCCTAAGCGACTTTCAGACCTGTCGGACAACTACTTCCTGTTTGCGACTGGGCCGATATGAAAATGTGTTAACATGAGTATGAAAATTTCCGTCAAGCTCTTCTCAGAAACCGTACGTCAGAACAATTTGAAATTTAGCAGGGTGGTTCAGTATCACAAGTTGTACGTCCTAAGCGACTTTCAGACCTGTCGGACAACTACTTCCTGTTTGCGACTGGGCCGATATGAAAATGTGTTAACATGAGTATGAAAATTTCCGTCAAGCTCTTCTCAGAAACCGTACGTCAGAACAATTTGAAATTTAGCAGGGTGGTTCAGTATCACAAGTTGTACGTCCTAAGCGACTTTCAGACCTGTCGAACAACTACTTCCTGTTTGCGACTGGGCCGATATGAAAATGTGTTAACATGAGTATGAAAATTTCCGTCAAGCTTTTCTCAGAAACCGTACATCAGAACAATTTGAAATTTTGCAGGGTGGTTCAGTATCAAAAGTTGTACGTCCTAAGCGACTTTCAGACCTGTCGGACAACTACTTCCTGTTTGGGACTTCATTTAGCGGGGGCATCCGTGTCCCATGGACACACTCTTCAATTTTTTATGCCCCCGCGACGACATGTCGGGGGGGCATTAAGTTTTACTCATGTCCGTCCACGTCCTAAGCGAATTTCAGACCTGTCGGACAACTACTTCCTGTTTGGGACTTCATTTGTACGTAAATACGACCGTCTGTATGTACAAATTTCCGTCAAGCTTTTCTCAGAAACCGTACATTAGAACAATTTTCCGTCAAGCTTTTCTCAGAAACCGTACATGAGAACAATTTTAAATTTGGAAGAGTGGTTCAGTATCACAAGTTGTACGTCCTAAGCGAATTTCAGACCTGTCGGACAACTACTTCCTGTTTGGGACTTCATTTGTACGTAAATACGACCGTCTGTATGTACAAATTTCCGTCAAGCTTTTCTCAGAAACCGTACATTAGAACAATTTGAAATTTGGCAGTGTGGTTCAGTATCACAAGTTGTACGTCCTAAGCGACTTTCAGACCTGTCGCACAACTACTTCCTGTTTGCGACTGGGCCGATATGAAAATGTGTTAACATGAGTATGAAAATTTCCGTCAAGCTTTTCTCAGAAACCGTACATCAGAACAATTTGAAATTTGGCAGGGTGGTTCAGTATCACAAGTTGTATGTCCTAAGCGACTTTCAGACCTGTCGGACAACTACTTCCTGTTTGCGACTGGGCCGATATGAAAATGTGTTAACATGAGTATGAAAATTTCCGTCAAGCTTTTCTCAGAAACCGTACATCAGAACAATTTGAAATTTGGCAGGGTGGTTCAGTATCACAAGTTGTACGTCCTAAGCGACTTTCAGACCTGTCGGACAACTACTTCCTGTTTGCGACTGGGCCGATATGAAAATGTGTTAACATGAGTATGAAAATTTCCGTCAAGCTTTTCTCAGAAACCGTACATCAGAACAATTTGAAATTTGGCAGGGTGGTTCAGTATCACAAGTTGTACGTCCTAAGCGACTTTCAGACCTGTTGGACAACTACTTCCTGTTTGCGACTGGGCCGATATGAAAATGTGTTAACATGAGTATGAAAATTTCCGTCAAGCTCTTCTCAGAAACCGTACGTCAGAACAATTTGAAATTTAGCAGGGTGGTTCAGTATCACAAGTTGTACGTCCTAAGCGACTTTCAGACCTGTCGAACAACTACTTCCTGTTTGCGACTGGGCCGATATGAAAATGTGTTAACATGAGTATGAAAATTTCCGTCAAGCTTTTCTCAGAAACCGTACATCAGAACAATTTGAAATTTTGCAGGGTGGTTCAGTATCACAAGTTGTACGTCCTAAGCGACTTTCAGACCTGTCGGACAACTACTTCCTGTTTGCGACTGGGCCGATATGAAAATGTGTTAACATAAGTATGAAAATTTCCGTCAAGCTTTTCTCAGAAACCGTACATCAGACCAATTTGAAATTTGGCAGGGTGGTTCAGTATCACAAGTTGTACGTCCTAAGCGACTTTCAGACCTGTCGGACAACTACTTCCTGTTTGGGACTTCATTTAGCGGGGGCATCCGTGTCCCATGGACACACTCTTCAATTTTTTTTTCCTGATCTAATAAGAAGAAGTAAAGATGTACATAATTGCATATTAATGCCCGCTTTACCAGTATCTCGGTAGTATGAATAGATCCGCTTAAATTTTTATTTTTGGATTGTTTTACTATCTATAGGGTAAGCCTAGTATTTTTATTAATTCATTCTATTCTTGACATAATAAAATGTATTTACTTTAATTTCTTTTATTAATTAGTTATTTAATTTGATCAGAAAAAGACATTTAAAAATGTTGTTATGTTATATTACGTAATGTATTTCATCGCTTCAATTGTATTTCTTGGATTATTTTGTGATTTATATGTTGAGCTTCATAATTTTTTATGCATTCTTATTATAACATGATAAAGTGTAAATTTTTTGGTTTCTTTTATTGATTACTTAGATAATTTGACAATAAAAGTGCATTTTTAGATTTTGTTTAACGCACTTGTGACCACTCATCCAGAAAACTTATTTCTGGATTATTTCATAATTTATTAGGTAGAAAATGGAACTTTTACGCAGAAAATTAGTCATCTTGAACATTAAATTTAATTTCCCCTGGTTTTGTTTATTGACGGTTTCGAAATCCCAAACTCTTGTGAACGATTCGTGTGTGGTAGTGGTGGTTTTAGGGAGGGGGCAGAGACATTTCTGTGATGTAATTGTATATTAGATGTGCCTTGTTTATTTTCTAATTGATTATTTATTACCTGACACTGAACTCTGATGAAAGGTAAAATGAAAGATCAATCAGACTGGCATAATAAGCCGCTAAAATGGCTAAATTTAAATTATGATTTTGATATATATTATATATAGCCTGTTGTTTTGTTTGTTTATTTGTTACGTTCTCTGTACCAATTGTATTATTGGCTGTGTGAGAAGAAACTATATATTACAAAATGAGATTTTCAAACAGGCATGTTACTGAATCAGTAAAAAAAAGAAGGGGAAAAGAAATTTCTCAATAATAAAAAAAGCACAAAAGATATAGATTTTTATTTAATTCAAGATTTAAAAATTTTGATGTTAAGATATTTTAACAAAGCAAGTTATATATATATAATAATACAACAGAAAAAAATTCAGTTATGTTCGAATAAAGGTCATCAACAGTTTATATTGTTGAAAATAATTGTTAATAATCTCATCAATTGTTTTGCAAAATAAGACTCTTCTTCTAATTGTTTTTTTTTAATTTTAAATTCTGAAAATTTTATAAAGTTCTCAGCAATGTTTATGCACATGAATGCTAGTTTGACGTTTGAAATACTTTTAATTTCCAATCTTTTGAAACAATTTTAATTACAGTAAAATTAAATCAATAAAAGTTGTAGTCCGAAAATCCTCTGCCGTCCAACTCTTTTTTTTTTTTTTTTGCGTGGGACCACGAAAAAAAAAAAGCGTTGGACGGCAGAGGATTCTCGGACTATAAAAACTTGTCTGTATGTTTTCTTTGATTTTCCGAGGACGAGATAACTGCCGATCTTACATTAACATTTTCCCCCACAGAACCACTTGACTATGGTCAATGTATTTTTATTGGTAAACATATATTTGTCCTTCCAAAACTTTGCTTTTTTTATTACAGTACTCTTCTTAAAGGTGAGATATTATAATCAAGATGATTATTGTTTGCCTTTCACAATCGTCTATATTTGCATCCCTTTACAACATATGATGAAATTTTAAATAAAACAAATTGAAAAAAAAACTATTAAACCAAATGGGATACACCTATAACATATAAATCGAACATCTCTGGATATGGGTTTAACCCATATCTTTTCTTGTTTATATTGATAGTATAATTGTGACTTTGAGGACTTTTTGCTTAACTACTGGGGACTAAATTTACTGTCAATGGCACTCAATCCATGAGTGTCAAAATGTGGCTGAAAAATTGTATGGTACAGGTGTCAGTTCTCAAGGTTCAATCCACAGAGCTGCCCGGTACGTCCCTATGGGATTCACACTTGTAGTACAGAAAGCCCGCCTGAGGATCATTGCCACCCCATATTCTCCATCCCAACCTCTTTACTTCTTATTGGCAGTTTACATCAAGTCCTCATTGTTGCATCCTATTAAACTCAATTACTAAAATGTTCATTAACAATACAACAAAAATACTGCTTTCTACATGTGAAGCAACCATTCAATAATTCATATTAAAAAACATATTCAAACAAAATACAGTATATTGTTTATTTTTTACAGAGAGTTAGAAATGGTCAGAGAGCAAGAAAAACTTCAGAAATTGTCAAATGTGAAAAAGTTCAGTTCTAGGTAAGACAAGTTAATATGAAGTATTTGAAGTTTTAAGACAACAACAGAGATGTGAGTTGTGAAATGATGGGAATAGTTACTGTATTCAAATAACATTAGTTTAATACTAATAGTAAAAAAATTTGCTACTTATTTTATACTTCAGTAGTCCACTTTGAAAATTTCCTCCCATGAGCAGCCTCTCACATTTTCTTGCGATTTTAGCTCACATAACCAAAAGGGTCATATAAACTAGTGTTACTTTGTGTCTATCCATTGTTGTCTGTAAACTTTTACATTTCAATCTTCATCTCTGAAACCTCTGTGCTATTGAAATCAAACTTGGGAAAAGTGCTGTGCTTTCTGAACATAAAATGATCAAGAACAGCAAGCATGTTAGAAATGGCCTAATGGTAGCCACCTGTGATCATAAATGTTCCACTCATTATGGTGTTTAGCAAAAGCTTCTTATGGAAGTGGCCTGTTGGTAGCCACCTGTGATCATAAATGTGCCACTCATTATGGTGTTTAGCAACAGCTTCTTATGGAAGTGGCCTGTTGGTAGCCACCTGTGATCATAAATGTGCCACTCATTATGGTGTTTAGCAACAGCTTCTTATGGAAGTGGTCTGTTGGTAGCCACCTGTGATCATAAATGTGCCACTCATTATGGTGTTTAGCAACAGCTTCTTATGGAAGTGGCCTGTTGGTAGCCACCTGTGATCATAAATGTGTCACTCATTATGGTGTTTAGCAACAGCTTCTTATGGAAGTGGCCTGTTGGTAGCCACGTGTGATCATAAATGTGCCACTCATTATGGTGTTTAGCAACAGCTTCTTATGGAAGTGGCCTGTTGGTAGCCACCTGTGATCATAAATGTGCCACTCATTATGGTGTTTAGCAACAGCTTCTTATGGAAGTGGCCTGTTTGTAGCCACCTGTGATCATAAATGTGCCACTCATTATGGTGTTTAGCAACAGCTTCTTATGGAAGTGGCCTGTTGGTAGCCACCTGTGATCATAAATGTGCCACTCATTATGGTGTTTAGCAACAGCTTCTTATGGAAGTGGCCTGTTGGTAGCCACCTGTGATCATAAATGTTCCAGTCATGATGATGTTTAGCAATGGCTTCTTTGTTAATTTTAGAAATGTAAAAATCTAGTATCTTCTGTGTTGCAGCCAAGGTAAACCAGTATATTCTACAGTAACTAACCAGTTACTTCAGAAATTCCTAGACTTTTGTCTTTAATGGTAATTACAAAGTTTTGTATGCGTGGAACAATATGCTTCATAATTGGATTCAGGCAACACATTTTAACTGGTAAACAGTAAATCGTCGAAGATAGTAAATATATAACAGTGTTCCAAAAGTTGACAAGCAATTTTGAAGTCATTGGCATTTGCTTTTGTTTCACAAACGAGTGGGACCATTGTAAATAAAAATAAAAAAAGTATGATATTTGAAATTCTAATTATTGATTTGGATTTATAAAACATTTTACAGACATTCCAGATTTGGTGGGACATTTATTGTGCAGAACGTGAAGTCCATCAGTGATAGGGAAGTTATCTATCATAAACCACTCAAAGATGTCAATGACATGACCTTTGACTCTACCAAAAAACCAAAAAAGAAACCTAAAAATAGACAACCTATAAAAGGTCAAGAAGTAAGCAGACGGTCAACATTAAGCATACGCCTAGGTCTGAAGGAGTTTTGTATACAGTTTCTAGAGAATTGTTATAACCCATTGATGTATGCTGTTAAGGTATGATATAGATTGTGTAAAAAATCAAATTTCACTTTGTCATAATGTTTATACCCCGGCACACAAAGGGTATGTTCATTTCTTCAATATTTAAATCCACATGCATGCAGGGTGCACTGAACTCCAATCTTAATTGACAAGGATTGCCAGTTTTCTTACCAAAGGTCAAGGGGTTTTATCCAGGTACTGCAGCTTCCTCCCCCCCCCCCCCCCTAAATACAAACTGGGCTCCATGATATTGCTGAAAAATTGCTAAAAGTGGTGTTAAATAACATTCAAACAAACAAACAAAATATAAATGCCTACAGATCAGTGCTATTGCTGTATGTTGTGCTTACCGTAAAACGGTGTCTATAGTCCGCATTATCTATTGTCCGCACCCCTTTCTTGGACCAGAAAATTGTGGAAATATTCTTATATGCAAGTATGATCTGCACTTACAAGTTTTCACAAAATTCTCAAGATGAAGACATCCAAGTCCAACTTGGCCACACTTCTTAACAAGTTTTTACTTTAATATAATTTATTCTCTTTTTAAATATCATTTATGTTTATACTTTTATTAATTTCTAGTGATTGTAATAAATTAAATAAAAAATAGTGCATTCTCATATCTTTGTTAAAATGGAAAATCACACATTTCGAAACCAAAATAATTTGTCAACTTTAATTCATCAACCAAAACAAAGAAAACAAAAAGATAACACGTTTTATTTTAATCCCTGAATGATTGCAATCAAAACATTGATCTTCAAACACTTGAGGTTACATAACGACGCCATTTGCATTTTACGCAATACAGGTTACACATTCGCCCTATATAATTAATATAATATTACTAAAAATAATTTAAGTAAAAATTATTATCATAGCAACGTATACATATGGAATTTTGTAAAAGAATAATGTTAGAATAGTACAGCATATGACTCTACAACAAAATGGCGACTGCCATTGACAACAATCAACGGAACGAAAAAAACTCAATCGAGTCTGTATCTATGTATAATCCGCACCATTCCTTTCCAACTAAATTAAAAGAAAAAACTGTGGACAATATGATCCTAATTACGGTAATAGGCAAACCTTAGCAAATGTTACACATTTTTTTTATCATGCACTTGTCCCAAATTTCTGCTTATCTATGTTTTCCATCATGTCTCTCTTAGAAATTAATACAGATGGAACTCATTATTAAGCTTTATTGTTGTAGGATATTTTGGCAAGGGAGAAAACCCAGGACCATGACGAGACATACTACATGTGGGCCATGAGATTTTTTATGGAGTTTTGTCGTCACCACAGTAAACAAGTAGATTTAGTCAGGTGATACGTTGTTTTATTATACTCATGTGTGTACGCTGTGATTTCATTGGATAAGACAAGGGTAACATCCTACAATGTCATGTTAGCCAGCCGGTAACTTTTTTTGTAATGTCATTCTCTTGTTTAGGGACTCCTTGTGAAGATTGTGGATCAAGTGTGTGCTTGTAATTGACATGTTTTTATCTTCACACAAGCAATTAGTTGACATTGATCCGGCAGCAGAATTTTCTGTCAAAAGTTTTGCAGTGGCCGATATTTCAAATATACTCAAAGAAAACAACAATTACACACTGTTTGAACTTATAAAGTACATTTCATGTACAAATTTCACAACAAAATCAATTAGAATTCTAAAACATTTAGTATAATAAAAAAAAACCACACTGAACTGATATCTCCAGCAGTCTATGTCAGTGTAGAAATCTGTTCATTTGGGCTTATGAATCTTACAAACATAATATTCTAATATTTATTACTTATAAATTACAGTATTTATCTCCCTTTGGGTATATCTACCAATAGGCAAAAAAGTATCTGCAGTTGAACATACATCTCATTGATTAGACAGTAGTATCCTTTGTCTTAACAGCTTTATTGATAGGAAATGCCACATTATACCACAGTTTATTAATGCTCCTTACCACAGGTTAGAAATGAGCCACAAGCCCCACATTTCTTTCTGTCGCTCAGGCTCATACAAAAAAGTCAGAATATTTGACAATATTCTGACATGTATAAATCTGATACAATGCTTAATCAGTTACTATTGTTTTTAAGTGAGACAATGTCTGTTACAACCTTCCATTATATACAAGTGCAGCTGTTTCAGTATTATGAAATGATTATGATGGAGAAGAAGGAAGCATTAATTTGGGCTAAGAGGTAATTAGAATTTAAGATTTTGACAAGGATTACCAGTTTTCCTGCTAAAGATAAAAGCAGCATTAAACCTTATTTAAAAAAAATTATTAAGGCGTGTAGCACCAGCTAGAACACTGTTAAGGTTCATGCCAAAAGGTATGCAAAAATGTGATGTCCGAGTTTGAATGATGGCAGTTGTTACTAAAATTAAAACATTAATACATAGGATAAACAACAAAACCAGCTCAAATTTAAACTGCACTATCCCGAAGATGAGTACTTTAACATATATTCTGGATAATTTTCTGAATATGAATATAAGGCTTATTTAAAAAACTTTTAAATCTTCTTGGAAACCACAGCGCTAATTTTAATGAATCTTTTATGATGATATTGAAACGGTCCTATTTCGAAGTTATATAGAATAGTCCCCTAACAATATATATTGATTTTATTATTGATTGTGGTTATTTTGAGTGCTGTGTCAAATGCAGTTCAGGTGAGCTATGACAAGCACCTGGGAGTCTTTGGTTTAATTTCTCTTTGCCTTCAGGTGTGGGTATAGGTACATCCATGAAAGACAACCCTAGGAATGGAGTGTATCTAAGCATCTATACCACGTGCGGTTCAGATTGTATATGAGCCCTATCTCCCTTCATGAATTATCAGTGTGTATCTACAAGGCATTGAGTTGTATCTAAGCATCTATACCACATGCGGTTCAGATTGTATATGAGCCCTATCTTCCTTCATGAATTATCAGTGTGTATCTACAAGGCATGGAGTTGTATCTAAGCATCTATACCACATGCGGTTCAGATTTTATATGAGCCCTATCTTCCTTCATGAATTATCAGTGTGTATCTACAAGGCATGGAGTTGTATCTAAGCATCTATACCACATGCGGTTCAGATTGTATTTGAGCCCTATCTCCCTTCATGAATTATCATTGTGTATCTACAAGGCGTGGAGTGTATCTAAGCATCTATACCACGTGCGGTTCAGATTGTATATGAGCCCTATCTCCGCTCATGAATTATCATTGTGTATCTACAAGGCGTGGAGTGTATCTAAGCATCTATACCACGTGCGGTTCAGATTGTATATGAGCCCTATCTCCCTTCATGAATTATCAGTGTGTATCTACAAGGCATGGAGTTGAATCTAAGCATCTATACCACGTGTGGTTCAGATTGTATATGAGCCCTATCTCCCTTCATGAATTATCAGTGTGTATCTACAAGGCGTGGAGTGTATCTAAGCATCTATACCACATGCGGTTCAGATTGTATATGAGCCCTATCTCCGCTCATGAATTATCATTGTGTATCTACAAGGCATGGAGTTGTATCTAAGCATCTATACCACATGCGGTTCAGATTTTATATGAGCACTATCTCCCTTCATGAATTATCAGTGTGTATCTACAAGGCATGGAGTTGTATCTAAGCATCTATACCACATGCGGTTCAGATTGTATTTGAGCCCTATCTCCCTTCATGAATTATCAGTGTGTTTCTACAAGGCATGGAGTTGTATCTACACATCTATACCACATGCGGTTCAGATTGTATTTGAGCCCTATCTCCCTTCATGAATTATCAGTGTGTATCTACAAGGCATGGAGTTGAATCTAAGCATCTATACCACGTGTGGTTCAGATTGTATATGAGCCCTATCTCCCTTCATGAATTATCAGTGTGTATCTACAAGGCGTGGAGTTGTATCTAAGCATCTATATCACGTGTGGTTCAGATTGTATTTGAGCCCTATCTCCCTTCATGAATTATCATTGTGTATCTACAAGGCATGGAGTTGTATCTAAGCATCTATACCACGTGTGGTTCAGATTGTATATGAGCCCTATCTCCCTTCATGAATTATCAGTGTGTATCTAAAGGCATAGAGTTGTATTTAAGCATCTATACCACATGCGGTTCAGATTTTATATGAGCACTATCTCCCTTCATGAATTATCAGTGTGTATCTACAAGGCGTGGAGTTGTATCTAAGCATCTATACCACATGCGGTTCAGATTGTATATGAGCCCTATCTCCCTTCATGAATTATCAGTGTGTATCTACAAGGCGTGGAGTTGTATCTAAGCATCTATACCACATGCGGTTCAGATTGTATATGAGCCCTATCTCCCTTCATGAATTATCAGTGTGTATCTACAAGGCGTAGAGTTGTATCTAAGCATCTATACCACATGCAGTTCAGATTGTACATGTATATGAGCCCTATCTCCCTTCATGAATTATCAGTGTGTATCTACAAGGCATAGAGTTGTATCTAAGCATCTATACCACATGCGGTTCAGATTGTATATGAGCCCTATCTCCCTTCATGAATTATCAGTGTGTATCTACAAGGCGTGGAGTTGTATCTAAGCATCTATACCACATGCGGTTCAGATTTTAAATGAGCCCTATCTTCCTTCATGAATTATCAGTGTGTATCTACAAGGCATAGAGTTGTATCTAAGCATCTATACCACATGCGGTTCAGATTTTAAATGAGCCCTATCTTCCTTCATGAATTATCAGTGTGTATCTACAAGGCCATGAGTTGTATCTAAGCATCTATACCACATGCGGTTCAGATTGTACATGTATATGAGCCCTATCTCCCTTCATGAATTATCGGTGTGTATCTACAAGGCATTGAGTTGTATCTAAGCATCTATACCACATGCGGTTCAGATTGTATATGAGCCCTATCTCCCTTCATGAATTATCATTGTGTATCTACAAGGCATAGAGTTGTATCTAAGCATTTATACCACATGCGGTTCAGATTTTAAATGAGCCCTATCTTCCTTCATGAATTATCAGTGTGTATCTACAAGGCCATGAGTTGTATCTAAGCATCTATACCACATGCGGTTCAGATTGTATATGAGCCCTATCTCCCTTCATGAATTATCAGTGTGTATCTACAAGGCGTGGAGTTGTATCTAAGCATCTATACCACATGCGGTTCAGATTGTATATGAGCCCTATCTCCCTTCATGAATTATCAGTGTGTATCTACAAGGCGTGGAGTTGTATCTAAGCATCTATACCACATGCGGTTCAGATTGTATATGAGCCCTATCTCCCTTCATGAATTATCAGTGTGTATCTACAAGGCGTGGAGTTGTATCTAAGCATCTATACCACATGCGGTTCAGATTGTATATGAGCCCTATCTTCCTTCATGAATTATCAGTGTGTACAAGGCGTGGAGTTGTATCTAAGCATCTATACCACATGCGGTTCAGATTGTATATGAGCCTTATCTCCCTTCATGAATTATCAGTGTGTATCTACAAGGCGTGGAGTTGTATCTAAGCATCTATACCACATGCGGTTCAGATTGTATATGAGCCCTATCTCCCTTCATGAATTATCAGTGTGTATCTACAAGGCGTGGAGTTGTATCTAAGCATCTATACCACATGCGGTTCAGATTGTATATGAGCCCTATCTCCCTTCATGAATTATCATTGTGTATCTACAAGGCGTGGAGTTGTATCTAAGCATCTATACCACATGCGGTTCAGATTGTATATGAGCCCTATCTCCCTTCATGAATTATCAGTGTGTATCTACAAGGCATTTAGTTTTCATATTAGTTTATCAAACTGATTATATTCATGCTGTAATTTATTTATATTAAGTGCTTTGATTGGATAAAAACACTTAAATGGCGTCTTCTCAGATAATTTATATATCGATATTTCCTCTGAGCGGACTTCTCTGCCCCAATGATTTCTAATTAAATCGATTGAGATTTCAAATAAAATATAATATAAATACAATTAAGTGTTTCATTTTGTTTTTTTCCTATCAATATTCTACAGAACCTTGATTCCTTTGGTACTATGTTTTTCCTATCCCTACGCTTTCCGGCCTCGATACGTTTTGAGGTCTAGATTGGTTTCTGTAACTGTTTTTGCTGTTTTAAAAATCACAACGGTTATTTCACAGAATTATAAGGATTAAACACTGTGTTTTAGGAAATTATCAATGAGTAAACTACGGTGACTCCCTCACAAACTTGACATAATATCCTTCTGACTTTATTGATAATTTCCTTTGTTTGTGAGTGAGTTGCTGGAGTTTACACATTGATAATTTCCCAAAACCCAGTGTTTAATCCTATATTAATACCTATGACACAGGTTTATGTTATTAATAAGGTTCAACAAGTCATCAGATCTGTTTTCTGTAAATAAAGTGATTTCTATGACACTTATTAACCTTAAAATAAAGCATAAACAGTAGAACCTGTCAATCATGTTTAACAAATAAATACTGTGAAAGTTGACATATTACAAATATATAAACAGAGTATAAGTTTACCTGATTAACATCTAGCTTACAGCCTAAGTATAATTTAGGGGACATAATAAGTTAGGGTTAGGGTTAAGATAAGTAGTAGATGTATCCAAAAGTAGTGGGTTGACTAAAGTATACTTAGGCCTAGCTGACTATAGATTTTTACAGTGGAGGAAGTTATATTACCAGCATAAATGATAAATTGAAAAATCATCAGGGCTACACTGGGTAGTTGAATAAAACAAATATGATCTAATGTTCTGGTTTTATATCGTATAACATTCAGTATTGCATGCCATAAGAAAAACTACCATCTATTTTCTAATTAATCAAGCTTACAGAAACTTTGCTTGTATTAACAAAAATGATTTGACTGTTTGTAGGGTACACTTGGCACTGAAGGCATATCAAGAACTGCTTTATACCTTGGATATGATGGACAAGTCAAAAAATACACAGCTGATAGAAAGTTCAAAGGTTATTAAGAGTAAGTTAATCATATTTATAAAGTTTCAGATGTGTTTAGAGGGAAAAACTTACTTTAAATGTTACTTAAATAAATTTCTTAACTTCAACAGGCCTTTTAATTGATATCAAATTTAAACTTTCATTACACTTTAAAATAATTCCAACATCTTGTTGTAAAATTAATAATACTGGTATTAAAAACTTCTTTAAACTGAAATATAAAACAAATAGTTAATTAACAGCTTGTACTTAAATACCACTTACATTAAGGAACTTCCTTGTTACTTAAGCTGTCAAAAGTCAGTAAATAACATTAATCTCGATTTTAAGAAAACTCGTCTGACCAGGTCACCATATTTTTCTAGTGGCAGTGTGCCCTATTTGTCCAACCCATTTTCTCCATTACTTTATGTTTAACATGTTGCCCTGAAAACAGCTGAAATGTACTTGTTGACTAATTCAACTAATCCTAGATTTCATTGATGTACCATATTTACAAAAAATGCATAGATCTAATCCTAGCATTCTTTAGTGTATCTAGTCTACCAAAAATACAAATTCTGACTGGATTACTTTTTCATAAAAATATGGTAAAAGCAGATTAACTGTAACACCAGTTTTGGTGCAAAATGAGCCTGACTGACTTCGTAACAAAAAAGCCATAGTTGGTTAAATATTCCTGTTATAACCAATCAATTATTTGAGAATTCTGATGTTGCTATGGCATATGTGAACCAAAAAACAGCAAAAATTTGACTTGAGTTTGTTTTGAGAAATCTAGATCAGTTCTAACCAGATTGCATCATTTTAATGCAAATGGCAAGGCAGGTTTATTATACCCCCCGCAAACTTGTTTGGGGGTACATTGAAATCACCCTGTCTGTTTGTCTGTCTGTCTGTCCGTCTGTCCACATCCCTTGTAAGCACTTCTCCTAAACTGCCTCAGATTTTGATGAAACTTTACATGAAGGAAGTACATCATATGTAGATGAAGAATTTTTGTCGCTGTCGAATATTATTCAGGGGAGATCATTGGACTTAGACTTTTTAAATATAGTATTCAGTGGGAGACCTTGTAAGCGCAACTCTCCTAAACCGTTTGACAGATTTTGATGAAACTTTACGTGAAGGAAGAACATCATATGTAGATGTGGATGAAGAATTTTTTTTTCTGTCTGATATTATTCAGGGGAGATAATTGGACTTGAAAGCAAAGCGGGGGGTATCCCTTTGTGAGCATGCTCACAGTCCACACTTGTTTTTATAATGGTTTTGCATTCTTCAGTAATCAACCTTTATGGTGTAATTAGTAAAGGACTTGTCTCAGGAGAGTAAACTTATTTTGATCCCTGGATGTTAAGTTCATATAACATTTGGTATGACATGCCACAAGAAAACCTTGATTCCTGTATGTTAAGCTTTCAAGCAGGTAGGACAAGGACTGTAAAGCAAAGGGCAGGCTTGTAAAGGTTTGTTCTCCACATAATATGTAGTTTTGTGGGTACCAGTTTTAGGGTTAGTAAGTTGACATTTTGTGGATAACTATGCAATTGATTTTTTGTTCCTATCAAAACAATCAGAGAATTGTATTTGTTGACTATTGAAATTCATGCATTGCCAGAAAATTAGTATCCAACAAATTATAATATTTTAATTTCCTTAAAATACTCAATAGCCGAGCAACATTTTCCATTTCAAATAACCGAACTTGGTATTTCAACACGTGACTGATTGTTGATGTCCTAAATAAGTATTGATGACGTTGACTAAACATGAATTCTTCTGCAAAACAACAAGTGACGACACTAATAATTATGAATTGTCTACTATTGATCACATGGTCTGTCAACACTGAGATTGCGGGTTCGATTCTCACTGCAGGCAGGGTGTTCTCGACTCCTTAATTGACAAGAATTGCCAGTTTTCCTACCGCACGTCCGAGGTTTTCTCCAGTACTCTGGCTTCCTCCCCCAATAAAAACTGGACGCCATGATATAGCTGAAAATTGCTGAAAGTGGTGTTAAACACCATAAAACAAACAAAACATCTTAAATTTTTAATGTTTTTACATTTTGAATTTATTTTCAGGTAATATATTCTACATGATGGAATTCAGGGATATATTTCTTACTTTATTAAAAAAGTTTGATCAGAGTAAACAGTCACGGTAAGTCAGTTACCCCAGATATACCAACATTGAGTAAACAGTCACGGTAAGTCAGTTACCCCAGATATACCAACATTGAGTAAACAGTCATGGTAAGTCAGTTACCCCAGATATACCAACATTGAGTAAACAGTCACGGTAAGTCAGTTACCCCAGATATACCAACATTGAGTAAACAGTCATGGTAAGTCAGTTACCCCAGATATACCAACATTGAGTAAACAGTCACAGTAAGTCAGTTACCCCAGATATACCAACATATAGTAAACAGTCACGGTAAGTCAGTTACCCCAGATATACCAACATTGAGTAAACAGTCATGGTAAGTCAGTTACCCCAGATATACCAACATTGAGTAAACAGTCACGGTAAGTCAGTTACCCCAGATATACCAACATTGAGTAAACAGTCATGGTAAGTCAGTTACCCCAGATATACCAACATTGAGTAAACAGTCACGGTAAGTCAGTTACCCCAGATATACCAACATTGAGTAAACAGTCATGGTAAGTCAGTTACCCCAGATATACCAACATTGAGTAAACAGTCACGGTAAGTCAGTTATCCCAGATATACCAACATTGAGTAAACAGTCATGGTAAGTCAGTTACCCCAGATATACCAACATTGAGTAAACAGTCACAGTAAGTCAGTTACCCCAGATATACCAACATATAGTAAACAGTCACGGTAAGTCAGTTACCCCAGATATACCAACATATAGTAAACAGTCACGGTAAGTCAGTTACCCCAGATATACCAACATATAGTAAACAGTCACGGTAAGTCAGTTACCCCAGATATACCAACATATAGTAAACAGTCACAGTAAGTCAGTTACCCCAGGTATACCAACATTGAGTAAACAGTCATGGTAAGTCAGTTACCCCAGATATACCAACATTGAGTAAACAGTCACAGTAAGTCAGTTACCCCAGATATACCAACATATAGTAAACAGTCACGGTAAGTCAGTTACCCCAGATATACCAACATTGAGTAAACAGTCATGGTAAGTCAGTTACCCCAGATATACCAACATTGAGTAAACAGTCACGGTAAGTCAGTTACCCCAGATATACCAACATTGAGTAAACAGTCATGGTAAGTCAGTTACCCCAGATATACCAACATTGAGTAAACAGTCATGGTAAGTCAGTTACCCCAGATATACCAACATTGAGTAAACAGTCATGGTAAGTCAGTTACCCCAGATATACCAACATTGAGTAAACAGTCACGGTAAGTCAGTTATCCCAGATATACCAACATTGAGTAAACAGTCATGGTAAGTCAGTTACCCCAGATATACCAACATTGAGTAAACAGTCACAGTAAGTCAGTTACCCCAGATATACCAACATATAGTAAACAGTCACGGTAAGTCAGTTACCCCAGATATACCAACATATAGTAAACAGTCACGGTAAGTCAGTTACCCCAGATATACCAACATATAGTAAACAGTCACGGTAAGTCAGTTACCCCAGATATACCAACATATAGTAAACAGTCACAGTAAGTCAGTTACCCCAGGTATACCAACATTGAGTAAACAGTCATGGTAAGTCAGTTACCCCAGATATACCAACATTGAGTAAACAGTCACAGTAAGTCAGTTACCCCAGATATACCAACATATAGTAAACAGTCACGGTAAGTCAGTTACCCCAGATATACCAACATTGAGTAAACAGTCATGGTAAGTCAGTTACCCCAGATATACCAACATTGAGTAAACAGTCACGGTAAGTCAGTTACCCCAGATATACCAACATTGAGTAAACAGTCATGGTAAGTCAGTTACCCCAGATATACCAACATTGAGTAAACAGTCACGGTAAGTCAGTTACCCCAGATATACCAACATTGAGTAAACAGTCATGGTAAGTCAGTTACCCCAGATATACCAACATTGAGTAAACAGTCACGGTAAGTCAGTTATCCCAGATATACCAACATTGAGTAAACAATCACGGTAAGTCAGTTATCCCAGATATACCAACATTGAGTAAACAGTCACAGTAAGTCAGTTACCCCAGATATACCAACATATAGTAAACAGTCACGGTAAGTCAGTTACCCCAGATATACCAACATATAGTAAACAGTCACGGTAAGTCAGTTACCCCAGATATACCAACATATAGTAAACAGTCACGGTAAGTCAGTTACCCCAGATATACTAATAGTTGAGTTTTAAAAAAGTGATAGTTGGAGGAAATCACAGTGGCAAAATTGTATTGTCTTTTAAAAGTATTACAAGACCCACATACTTTCATTAAGTTTTGCAACAGTATTACTTCTTGAAATTCCCTTCTCTCTTTTTATAACTAACATGCATGCACAAACATTTCAAGGTAATGATAAAGTTCAGTCGAACTTGAGTAGCTCGAACTCTGATTGCTCAAACACACAGGATTTCTATAACACCTATAAAAGTACAGAACTTTTCCCCTATATAAGCAATTTAAAAATGCTTCCATTTCTTGAAATCCATTTCTCGAAAACTCGAACTAAATTAGCAGTCCCAATTGTAAAAATCCAATGTACAAACCATAAATAACTAGAACAAAATATAATTGACGGCTTGGGCGATTATTTGGTTGTAAAAGGTGTGAAGATCGAAGCCATACCTGTTAAATGCCAAGCTGATCTTAAATGATATAAGCCCTAATAATTAACATAACTGTGATCAAATTGTAGTTATGTAGGCCTTATGTCGATAAATTTGTTGAAATAGGTTTTAATTAATTACAATATACACCAAGAAATTGCTATAAAATCCTAATGGGGTCATTGACACAAATACGTACTACAATCTTCTTATTAATACTTGTGAACAAAATAAAACAAGGAAATTAACAGTAAATATTTTTTTAACAAGAACATAAATACCTACATAAAAACAAGATTTATATATGCAATACAATGAAGAAACACATTTGAGTTAATCCAACGTGACAAGAAATTAATTGAAATATATAAACCGATATAAATTCCGTTTCGCTCATGAGCCATTTCACAAGACCCCGGTTTCTTGAACTACCGATTTCTCAAACAATATTCGTCGACCCCTTTGAGTTTACGCCTGTACTTCTAATGAACAACAAAAACGTGTTGATGTGAAATGTAAGTGTCCTGCCAGTTGATCATCAGTAAAAATACAGTTAAAAAGCCTGCTTAATTAATCCAAATGTTTTAAACACTAATTTTTGTATACTGTAGGTTACTAATTTTTACATTTCTTTATAGAGCTTACTTGAAGGACCTCATAGAAACAACACATCTTTTTCTTAAAATGTTAGAACAAGCCACAAAAAGTAATATGCATCTGGTGGTACAGAAAAAATCCAAAAAGGGAAGAAGAGTCAAAAAGAAAAAATCAGTTGCTCCAGGTAAGATTCATGTTGGAAGGCATTCAACCAAACTTAAACAAATTTATTATTATGAATGGTTAATATTAACTATATAACAATTTCATCTGAAAAGTTTGTTGTTTGAAAAAATATTCATTTTCAGAATGAAAATCGAGAGAGTAGATAACTTCTTTTATCCACAACTTTTGCACCTCTTAGAAAAAATTCAACCAAACTTGTACATAATTTATTAGCTATTTATTATGCTCTGCGATGAAAAGTCATCTGGCCATACTAATTTACCCTTGTCCATTCTTTGGTCTGTCCAGATAAGCTTGTCAACAAACTTTTTCTACAGTTTTATGACAACACCATAAATATTGTGCAGAATGTTTGTATAAATAATGATGGTGTGCAGGGCCAAAGGATTTAGATCAAATTGGAGATGTTTGGACTATGTAGGTTGCATGCTATGTAGGGTACATTTTTTGTCTGGCTATCTTCTTGTACAGCTTTGAAGGTACAGCATTTATATTTGGTAGAATATTTGAACACTATGGAGGTGTGGAGGGCCAAAAGAATTTTATGTTTGTGATATATTCTTTAAAGTACAGCTATTTGGATAGGGCAGACCAGCTAAGTGAGATAAGGGTACATGTCTTGTCAATTTTTGTTCAGATTTTTTCTCAGGCAGTTATATAACTCATACATAACAGGCATAGAATTTAACTTTTTTACCCACAAGCAAATCTTTGCTTGTGGTCATTTTTTTCACAAGCAAAATTTGTAAGGTTGAGAATTTTTAGAAGCAAAAATTTTCGGAAGTAAATTACAACCGGCATGGCCGAGATTCTAAAAACTAATCTAACACATCTCCGTGATGGCGGAGCACCACCAACAGCGCTAGGTGGATGAAAAAGTCCAAGAGTTGCGAAAAGAAATAGAACTGGTTACCGGAACACATCCAGACAACAGACGGACACAGTTTAACTAAGTAAATAAACATTTCTCGGCCGTAAACACAGGCAAATGGAAATAAGAGAGTATATGAATTTTTTTTTCACGAAACAAGTGCCTGTGGCCGTAAACTAACAAAACTGGACAAATTATCGTAGACGCAAAATTTTGCCCTTTTCCTAATTTCCCAGACGCAATTAACATATTTCACACGCATTTTGCATCTTAGCGTCCGTTAATTTCGAACACTGACACAAATGTCCAGTTATAAGACCTAAGCTTTGCTGCCATTGTTTATAGGTAGGATTATAGGTTAACAAAGTTTTGATTGAACAAAACACCCACAACATAAAACTATTTAAGGTAGTGTTAAACACAGCAAGGCTATAAAGGACAAGAATTCATTATGCCCAATTTATCTTCCATATGTTATATTTTTTTATTGATAGCAACTGACCCAGAACCTGATATGTCACAACAGGAGCTTGATGATAAGTGGGATGAGGTATCAGAAGAGTTATCTGCCCTGTTACAAGGACGAGGAGATATTCCTACAGATATTTCACCTTTTGATGCAGCATCAGAAGTACAGGAAGAACAACAAAGGTAATGTATAATATCTGTACTAAAATGGGGGGTGGGGGTGGCCTTGGTGGCCAAGTGGTTAAGGTAGTTAGTCATCTACTATTGATCACATGGTCTGTCAACACAGAGGTTGTGGGTTCAAGTCTCACTATGTTCAGGATGTACTCTACTCCAGTCTTTATTGACAAGAATGCCAGCTTTCTCTGGGTACTCCAGATTCCTCCCCAATCAAAACTGGACACCACAGTATAGCTGAAAAATTGCTGAAAGTGGCGGTTGAACACCATTCAAACAAACACAAATTTGAAGATTTTACACTTTGTTCTGATCAAATGACTTATATGACCATCATGATGAATCTTATTTTATGATGGACTGGAATATTTTTAATTGTCTCTGAAATCAAAATATTGCAATTCTTCTATACTTAAGTAAGCATTTGGTTCTGTTGACCATGCTATTTTAAGCAATAAGCTAACACTTTTTGAATTTGATAACAGTGTCATTGCTTTTTTCGGTTCTTATTTTATTGTAAGTACACACAAAGTACCACTTACTATAGTATAAGTTCTCTGTCTAAAAAGATAGAAATCAAATTAGGATTTTTTTGTTTCAAAGTTGGTCTACGTTTCTTTTTTAGGCATAAATGATTTCCTTTTACATACCGTAATTAGGGTGGTATTGTCAGGGTCTTTTTCTTTTAATCTTAGTTAGAAAGGAATGGTGAAGCTTACAATACAGACTCGATAGAGTTTTTTTCGCCCCATTGAATGTTGTCAATGGCGGTCGCCATTTTGTTGTTGTGTTATATGCTGTATTTTCGTACTATTCCAACATTATTTTTTTACAAACTACCACATGTATACGTTTTTTATTAGTTTTAGTTATATTATATTAATTATATAGGACGAAAAAAGATTAAAACGGATACGAAAATAGCAGATGCGTAACCTGTATTGCATAAAATGCATATAATGTCGTTATGTAACCCCAAGTGTTTGAAGATCGATGTTTTGATTGCAATCATTCAGGGATTAAAATAATCTTTTTGTTTTCTTTGTTTTCATTGATGAATGAAAGTTGACAAATTGTTTTGGTTTCCAAATGTGTGATTATCTGTTTAAACAATGATCAAAATAGACGCTATGAGAATCAATGCACTATTTTTTATTTTATTTATTACAATCACTAAAAATTAATAAAAAGTATAAACATAAGTGATATTTTAAAGGAGAATAATTTACATATTACAGTAAAAACTTGTTAAAAAGCATGGCCAAGTCGGACTCAGATGTCTTCATCTTGAGATGTTTTGTGCAATTTTCTGATACAAGATAGGGGTGCGGACTATACACAGCTTTTTATGATAATTTGTTAGACTGGTATATTCACTCATGATTCTCCAATCCTTATATCTGGTGAAAACAGTCTAGTACTACAAACAGTATCAACTGGGGCACAATCCAACAATGATGTGACAATAACTGCATGTTTATATTGTGAAAAAACCAAAATATGTGATTATTGGAACTAGACAAAAAACCTCAATGAATGGTTTTATTCTCAAATTTTGAAGTTTCACAAAATTCAATTGGTAAAATATATTTGGAATCAAAATTGATTCTCATCTGAACTGCAATGGTTTGAACAGTAACTGCACCTTTCTATTTTTATGTACCTGTAGTTCAGTTATGTTTTATCAAAGTAGCATTCTTATTTATCAACAAAAACATTTATGTAGCAGCTCCTACTAGGTCATTGTTGGAAATAAGGAACACATCTAGGATAAGGTTCTTTTATTTTGCTGACATCAGGAGAAATTTAATTAACAAAATTATAACTGTGGAAAGAAAATACAATCATTAAGATTTACTGAGAAAAGTTTGAAATTTGCAGTTACATTCATTATAATTTCTCATCAGTGGTATTGTATTGACAATGATTGTTAGGGCACCACCACTTGGTGGCAGATGCTCTATAGTCTGTCTGTCTGTCTGTCTGTCTGTCTGTCTTTGTTAGGGCACCACCACTTGGTGGCAGATGCTCTATAGTGATCAGTCTGTCTGTCTGTCTGTCTTGTTAGGGCACCACCACTTGGTGGCAGATGCTCTATAGTGATCAGTCTGTCTGTCTGTCTGTCTGTCTGTCTCTCTCTCTCTCTCTCTCTCTCTCTCTCTCTCTCTCTCTCTCTCTCTCTCTCTCTCTCTCTCTCTCTCTATCTCTCTCTCTCTCTCTCTCTCTCTAAAATAATTTCCTGGTTTTAACTCTTTTTTGTCTCTTGATGTAGGCTTTTGATATTTAGTATATGGGTAGATATTATCAAGGCAATGTGTCACATGCCATCGTTGATGACCTTTGAACTCATGGTCAGCAAGTCCCACGGAGGATAACATCTCACTGATATCCAATTTATAACAAAATTTTCACATAGAAATTATAATTTACAAGATTTCCAATGATGCTTATAACAGCTACCATGTATTTATTGCTGTTGTTGAAGAAGTTTATAACATTTAATATTTGCAAGCAACCTAAGCAAAAACTTAATGCTAAAATCGTGACACTATGTGATATGTGGTACGCTAAATAACAGATTAAACAAATCCACAAATTTACTTTATAGTACTTTATTCACAAACTGTTTATGAAGTGAACTAAACGAAATGAAACACAAATATAAATATTTTTTATACCCCCGCAGACTTCTTTGGGGGGGATATATAGGAATCATCCTGTCTGTCTGTCTGTCCGTCTGTCCGTCTGTCCACATCCCCTGTAAGCGCTTCTCCTTCTAAACCGCTTCACAGATTTTTATGAAACTTTACATGAAGGAAGTACATCATATGTAGATGTGCATGAAGAATTTTCGTCGCTGTTGGATATTATTCAGGGGAGATAATTGGACTTAGACTTTTTAAATATAGTATTCAGTGGGAGACCTCGTAAGCGCAACTACTCCTAAACCGCTTGATGAAATTTAATGAAACTTAGCATAAAGGAAGTACATTTTATGTAGATGTGCATGAAGCATTTTTATTGGCGTCAGATATCATTAAGGGGAGATAATTGGACTTGAAAGCAAAGCGGGGGTATCCCTGTGTGAGCGTGCTCACAGTCCACACTTGTTTATTCTAAATAATAAAATAAATATTTACAGTAAAATCATGTAAGAAATACAAAATAACTTTCTACCAAAATTAGCTTATCTGCTGTTGTTTTTAATGTTTGTGATTTTTGAATGAATTATGATCTAGTTTGTTGCTGTCAATCTTTACTTCAGTGAGGGCACTAGTGAAAAAAGTTAATATTATAAGTATCAGAATTATTGGACATACGTGTATGTCATCATATAGCCAAATGTGGCAAATAAAATCGTTTGCTTTTTACACCAGTTACTTTTTAGTTCATATTCTTAAAGACCTCAAAATATTTATTAGTTTGTTGAGTAGACGAGATAAACCCTGCTTGGAACCTCGTTTATTCTGATATGTCTCCATTAAACAAATAAAATTATTTAAATAAGAAATACACAGCTTTTACCTGATATGCTGTATTATTTTTTTTTTTCAGAATTGATGCAATGATAAAGATACAGGATGTAATGAGAGACAATAAACCAGGGGAGGCAATCGCTCTCATTAGGTCTGCCAGGTAATACATATAAAAACAAATAGCAATACTCAGTATAAAACATAGTGCACCTTAGACCTTGGAAAAAAATCTTTAATGTGGCTGTTACTGGAATTGTATCACTTAGGTTGTTGTTAAAAAAAGGCTTGCAGAAATATTTTAAAAATTTTTTTATTTACGTCAAAATATTGAAAGAATGACTAGCTACGCCAGCACGATTTATAAATTTACATGGTTTTTTTTTATCATGTCTTCCAAAGCAAGATTTTATTACTTATTTCTGTCATGTATTTTCATAACAAGTGCACACTTGAGAATGAACAAAAGTTCTTTAGCAACCAAAATGATCTTTTATCATTAAATATCTATGTATTTTATTAAATTGTTAAATTGTGGTACTTTTTATGTATTTGCTTCCCCCACCCCACAGAGATGCATGCCATGATACATTTTTTAAAATAGCATTTTCAAGACATAAAACAAGATTAGATCAGGTTTCAGGGATTTAGCTAGGATTTTCAGACCATGTCCTTGTCATGTAAATATGTTGACCTCTGTGTCTTTTTAATGACCAACCAAAATTTAGCACAAATTCTTTAATAATACATGGCCATCATATTGTAAAAAATAACTTTAAAGGACACCTAACATTCAATACAAGATCATTTCAGCTATATATAGCACCAACATTTAAACAACAAACACTTCATAACACTGCAATTCAGCATTGGAATTGACTTCTTACTTTCATCAAATCATCACCAAGATACAAATACTTGTTAAAGAAATTAAATACTACTAGAAATGTACCAGTGAAAGAAATGTTAAACCTCATTATAATATTTATTATTTTAATGATTGAATACCTATTAATTAATTCTACTATACCACTCATGCTAATTCTTGACCTACTTCAAACTGATATTAGTAAAATGACCCAATTTGAAGTAAGCAGAATGACTTGAATGGGTTATCTTTGGTTTTTAATTGGGGCTCAATTTGTGGCGGACCCTCTATAGTGATCAGTTCTTCTGTCCAAAAATATTCATGTCTGTGCATTTTTATCTTTTGAGTTACGCTTTTGATACTTGGTATGTGGGTAGATAATATCAAGGCAATGTGTCGCATACCATGGTTGATGACCTTTTACCTTGACCTCAAGGTTGGTGGAGCCCACAGAGATGGATACCATCTCACTGATATCAAATTTCTTACCATTTCAAGAAGTGAATCCAAAATTTAATTAAATAGTGATAATGTTTACTGTTTAAGTTAAATATGAATTTTTCAAGCACTTGTGTGTATTGTAGTAGATGTTGCAACTGAAGTATATTTTATGTCAGACCTTTCAATCATATAGACCATGTGATGCACTATTGCCATCACTTGGTGTGTAGCATTGCCAATGTCATTAATTGTTTTTCTTCTCCTCTGAAAACCAACAGGCAATTAGGACCAAATTATGCCTCAATTTTCCTTATGGTGTCTACATAAAAATTATGGCCACTAGGCTAAAATAGCACATTTGGGTATAATGACTTTGTTAAGTTTATGTAAATCATGGAGATAGTTAAACTTTGTAGGTTGCATGCCATATAGTGGTACATGTTTTCTCTGGCTATCTTTTTGTACAGCTTTGAGCAACAGAATTTATATTTGGTAGGATATTTGAACACATAATGGAGTGTTTGCAAACCAGAAAACTGAGATAAGGGTACATGTCTTGTCTGGCTATCTACTCCTTCATCTTTAATGCTACAGTGTTTATATTTGGTAGGGATAGTTGAACAAATAATAGAGGTGTGCAGTGTCATTGGATTTTCATTATTGTGAATTATTCTTTAAACTACAGATAGTTGGACTTAAGCACACCAAATAACTGAGATAGGGGTTCATGTCTTGTCCAGCTATCTTCTCTGTCTTTTTTAGAGCTACAGCATTCATATTTAAAAGCATGGGGTATGCATTATTATGTTGTGCAGGACCAAAGGATTTTGATTTTCATTAAATTTTCATAACATTAGAGATAGTTTTATTTGGTAATTTGCAGACCATATAGCTGAGATAGTCATTCATTTCTTGTCCAGCTATCTTCTCTTTATTTTTAGAGCTACACCATTTATATTACAAGGATGTTTGTGTCAATAGATAGTGATCATTATTTCTCATCTTGTGTTTGCATTGTCTATGTTGTCACCATATTTTTCTACTATCCACAACTTTTCCAAAACCAGTTCTAAGCTTTGAACCAAACATACACAGTAATTTTTTTAAAAATACAGACAAACTTAGCATAATAAAATTTCCATATTGTGTAATTTTTGTGATATTTGCAGGGAGATTTGGCCAGAAAGGGATGATTTTGGTGCAGAAAATATTTCACCAGAAGAGGAATTCATGGCACTCAGAGAAATATTTATGGCTAATTTACCAAGTAAGTACGAAATAAATTACAGAGGATTTTATGTTTAGTTCAAATAGAGGAGTTCAACAAATCACAACATCCTTGAGGTTATGTGTGGATGTTCACCACAGAGGTGTTTATCTTGGGATGTATACAGACAGTTTAGTGCTTTGATGTTACATTTATAGGGTTTTATGTTCTGAAGGTTTGTTCAAAGGGTTTTAAGTTTGAAAGCAAACTTTATAAGTACTTATGTTAAAGTGTTCATTTTAGATTTTTGTTGTTCAGATTGTAAATTCAGAAATATTATATATTAATGCTAATCTTGTGGCAGGGATCATTTTTGTCTGAAGTGTCTTGTCAAAGGTGTAAATTCACTTAAAGGTAGCTTCGTTTTTGAGCAATTTTGGCTAAATTTTCATAAAATTTATGCTCTTTAGGGTACCACAATCATTTACATATACATATATATATATATATACAGATACTACACATCTTCAAAGGATTCATTTAAAACAATGTGTTTTGTCACATTTTCCAGTTCTACACAGACTATTTTGAATGATACTTTCTATTTGCCTTTAACTCTGCTTTAAAAGGGGGGAGGTGGTGCGGCATTTGGCTTTGTTGTAGAATATGTTAAAAGTTATCTACTGGGATTAAGTACTTTAAAATGAAGGATCAAGTTCAATTTTCAGATATTCAGCACAATCCCATATGTAGTTTTTGAGTAAGGCCAATTTAAAACAATTGTCAGAAATTGGAAGTTTTCACAAGATTACTTCAAAAATGAATTTGCACAGCTCTTTTCAGTACTATAAAATGAAGAGCAAGTTGAATTTTCATCAAAATTTTATTTGTTGTTTGAATTGGTCCAATTTAAAATTATTTTTATAGGTCCCTGATTGTAGGGAGAAATTGTGCAAAGCTGAACCAAAATTAACTGAACTGTATTATACATCTGCTATTTAAAGATTTAAGACAGAATTGTCTAAACAATGTATAGCGAAATTCCCACACCCTGGAGAAGGCTTTCATAATGTGAAATATGTGTCTGCAAAGGGATGTTTCTTTGAATTGTATGCTGAACTGTTAATCAAATAGTAATTCAGAATTTTTAAAACTAAATGACCAGACATATATCATTCAGATTTCAAATTAGAAATGATGGAAAACTTAATTGCAGTGTTTTAACTAAAAATAATTTAAAAAAAAAACTTCCAGTGTTGAATCAAATGCAGTGTTTATGACAAATATGTTTTCAGTTGGTCTTTTTGCCAAACACTGCAAGTCAAATTTAGTGAACATTAATAAATGATACAGAATATTAAGGGGTCAAGAGCATTTTGATAGAGTAAAGTACCTCCATTTCTTCTTTACAGGAAACTCTGAAAATTCAGGGTTTGCACAGTGCATTTGAACCTATTAGTTTTCCCAGTGTTGAACCATATATCAGTGTTATTGAACAAAAACAAAGTTTATATTCGCTGATTATCATTACTTTGTGGTACAAGTGCTATTCATTATGAACCAGTTACAATATACCTTATGCTGACTATGCAAATCTGTCTTATTTTATAAAGAAAAAAGTCCTGTAGACACCAATTTTAATTAAGCTGGGTTAAGATATCCACTTTCAGAACTGTAGCACCACCCACCAAGTAAGATGGATGCTATAGTTACCATATTAATGTACGTAATAAGGGTGATATTGTCCGTGGTCTTTTTCTTTTAATTAAAGTGGTAAAGAAATGGTGCGGATTATACATAAATACAGACTGGATAGAGTTTTTTTCGACCCGTTGATTGTTGTCAGTGGTGGTCGCCATTTTGTTGTTGTGTTATATGCGGTATTTTCGTACTATTCTAACATGATTCTTTTCCAAACTTCCATATCTATACGTTGTAATGATATTAATTTTTACTTCAATTATTTTTAGTAATATTATATTAATTATATAGGACAAATAAAAATTAAAAACAGATACGAAAATAGGGGATGTGTAACCTGCATTGTGTAAAATGGCATCGTTATGTAACCTCAAGTGTTTGAAGATCGATGTTTTGATTGCAATCCTTCAGGGATTAAAATAAAACGTGTAATCTTTTTGTTTTCTTTGTTTTCATTGATAAATGAAAGTTGACAAATTGTTTTGGTTTCGAAATGTGTAATTATCCGTTTTAACAACGGTCAAAATAGACGGGCGATATGAGAATGCACTATTTTTGTCATTAATTTATTACAATCACTAGAAATTAATAAAAGTATAAACATAAATGATATTTTAAAATTAAATAAATTACATAACAGTAAAAACTTGTTAAAAAGCACAGACAAGTCGGACTCGGTCGTCTTCATCTTGAGATGTTTTGTGGAAACTTGTAGGTGCGGATTGTACATGCATATAAGAATTTTTCTGCAATTTGCTGGTCCAAGAAAGGGCGACTATACACAGCTTTTTACGGCAATCTCACCATTTTGAAAACCAAGTAGCACCACCCTTAAAGCCAGATAAATGTCACTGTATCAGCCTCCAAGGTAAAGCATCATCAAAACTGGACTGATTAGATCCTCCAGACCATGTTTGCCAGAGAAAAACTATCAGATGCCATAGGACCATCCTCCAAATGATCTGTATGCCTTACCATACTCTAGTCTAAACCACACTAATGGCATAGCACCTGTCACCAAACCAAATGGATGCCAAAGGCACCATTCTCTCAACCATATTTTCCAGAGGACAACTATCCAAATCAAATGGGAGCCATAGCATCACTCTACACTATAGATTGATGCATCAATGCACCATCCAACAAACCAAGTGGATACCATAGCACCAATCTAATTAAAATTTATCTTTCAATTGCTCCCCCAGTTTTGTTATTAGCAGCTGCAATGTAACACAGTGACCAATTATAAAAACGGGGGAGCATGTGAAAAATATAATTTTAATTAGAATGCCATACCACCATCCTTCAAATCAAATCAATAACGTAGCAGCATATAAACTAAATTGATGTGTTAGCATCATCCTTTTTAACCAGCCATAGAAATATCTTCCAAACCTGATGATGCCATAGCACCATCCTTCGACCAAATAAATGCCTTAACACTGTCTTCTAAATCAAATGGATGCACCATCCTCTAAACCATATTTGTCAGAGAAAAAACATCCAAAACAGATGGATATCATTGGACCACACTCCACATCAGTTGGATACCATAGCACTATCTTCCAAACCTGATGGGGGACTCAGTGGCCGAGATTTAGGTAGTTAGTCATCTACTATTGATCACATGGTCTGTCAACACTGAGGTTGGGGATAAGAGTCTCAGTGCAGGCATGGTGTCCCCGACTCCAATCTTTATTGGCAAGGATACCCAAAGCATTTTGGGGTTTTCTTCTGTAATTCGGCTTCCTCTCCCATTAATAACTGGATACCATGATTTAACTAAAAAAATCCTGAAAGTGGTGTTAAACACTATTCAAACAAATTCCAAAGATGGTTGCCATAGCAACATCCTTTAAATTATATTTGCTGTGAGTAAACCATAATATAGCTGAAAGTGGCATTAAACCACATTCAAACAAACAAACTCCACCTCCTTATTGCCTCATTCCTAGTAAGGAAGTACATGATTAAGTACCAATATTTTATTTATTTTTTTACCATTGGGCAAATTTTTTTAAGGAAATGCTATGCTTTAAAATGTAATAAAATAATAATTAAGTGATCTGATTTAAATTACATAAATATAAATTATATCACAACAAAGATCCATGGGTAACAGTTTCGAAAATAATTTGATGGGACCAACATTAAAATGATTTCAAGAGCTGTCATTATCAAAAGTAAACACTTTTTCATCAGTTATATCTCGTGTAGAACTTACTGAGCCTCGATCCCTCCGAGTAGAGTTTGGTGGAGGGAGAGGCGGGGCTGTTTCACTGTCACTTATCACATAAAATGTTACATCATTATCTGGGAAGGAATCGGTTCTATTAATAAAACCTCTTTTCTTTTGATGACATTTTAAACACGAAACAACTGTTACAATCACTGCAAACAAGACAACAGAAATTGTTGCTGCAACAGTTATCAGCAAGATTTTGTCGATGTGTTCGTTGTATGAATCTCTGTCATGTTTAGATTTAACGAGATCTTTCCTGCCATGTATAGAATTATTGTTTGTTCTTTCTATGGCAGAGCCAGAAGTGGTTAGTTCAGTATCGGAGCTATTTATATCCATCATTTGATTGGTTTCATTAAAAACGTCTGTATCGTTTAATGAAATGTGATTGATTTCGGTGATTTGCTGTAGACTGTGTCCTCTTGTTGGTATGACAACAGGTTTGAGTGTTGTGGGAACAAACTGATCAGACTGCAGACTGAGGATAGATTTTCCACTGAGTTCTGGGGGAGAGTAACATTGAAGGTCATCCGCATTTTGGAATTTATGCTTTTCCATCTCGATCCACTTCCACAGCCAGAGCAGACTGCGATCACAGTGGAATGGATTTCCTCCTAATCTTATTATATTAAGTCTGGGCATGTACTTCATTAAGTTGGAACTTATCTGTGATAATTTGTTATCCATAATATTTATGTCTTCCAATGTGAACAAAGATCTCATAAGATCCTCTGACTCTAAAATCACACTTGTTAGTGAAGGACTGTCTTGTAAGTCCAATATTTTTAAATTTGTCAGATATTTAAACAGGTTTCCAGGCAGTGTATGTTGACTAATCAGAATGTAGGACATGGTAAGCTTCTGTAGATTGTTTAGATTACTGAATGTCTCTGTTCCGAAGGAGTCAATATCCATTCCAGTCAGTTCTAAATGTTCCAACAATGGCAGTGATTTGAAGGCGTAATCAGGGAGATGATTGACAGGATTGCCACCCAGGTGTAAATTGATAAGATTTTTTATATTTTCAAAAGTATCCTGACCAATAGTAGCAACCTGGTTGTTTTTTATGGACAAAGTTTCAAGTTCTGATCCAAATGGAAAATCATCTGTATGAAGTTGTGTAATATCATTGTTATCAAGATGCAGTTTTTTGGTACTGACTGATGGCATTGGAATTTCTAATAGTGAGTTGAAATTGATCCATAACTCAGAAAGACTATGTAAACCTGTGAATGCATTCTGCTCAATTGTCTCAATTTTATTTTCAGATAGAAACAGATTCACTAATCCTTCTACTCGTTCTATTTCTTTCCTTGTTATAGAAGTGATATTGTTTTGATCCAGATACAGAAACCTTGTCAAAAGTGGCAGCCCTTTAGGGAATGTATCTAATGAGCAGTTGATTAACTCTATAAAAACTAATAGATTGTTTTTCACAAATAATCCATCTACGTTACCTACTGGGTTGTGTGACAATGATATGTATGTTAGCTGTGTTAAATCGTAGAAGGCTCGGTCCTGAATGGCGACAATTTTGTTTGATCCAAGCAATAAGTAACGTAGGTTTGTCATGTTTTTAAATGTTTGACCAGTTAAAAGACTTATCTGGTTGTTAGATAGATCCAATCTATTTAGTCCAATCATGTCATTGAATACTCCGTCCACATTCGATAATTTGTTTCCTGAAAGAATGAGGTCTTGGACCTTAAACAAATCCTTGAACGATTTCTTGTGTATGGTTTCAATCTCATTATAACTAATGTCCAAGGAACGTAGGTTAACTAGACCATTGAAATCCCCATCTTTTATCTTCGTTAGTTTGTTAAATCCCAAATTTAATTGACGCAGCAATTTAAACTTAGCAAAAGAATTTGTTGCCAATGTCGAAAATACATTTTTCTTTAGATCAATTGATTTCACAGCATTTGTAATTCCTTCTGGAATTTCTGACAAGTTTGCTTCAGGGCATTCATATGTTCTTCCATCACACCGACAATTGACAGGACAGAATATTGTGTTTCCATGACAACCATGGTATATCAGCAAGAATATAACAGTCATGTGAACAATACCTGCCATGACTGAAAATGTCTGTAGTTATGTGAATTATACATGTATAATAAGGTATTTATACAACTTCCTTTTGTTAATTAACGTTTTACTGGTAAAGTAGTGATACTTGATTTTTCGTGACCAGTTTAAGATCTACTTGACAATCTTGAAAGCAATTATATTATCTCATTAATTTTCAATAGTTCATATATCATTTTATTTTGCGGTAATTGGGTACTTAATAGTGCATGTGTTTTTTAATAAATGGGAAGGGAGGTATATATGATCTGATGGGAAGACATTTAACTTGGCAAGTTTGGCTTGTGATTGCGTGTACTACAAAAAAGGGTTAACCTGGGGGAGAATGGGTCAGAGTAAGCCTTATGACATAGTACTATGTAAGTTTATAAGCTAATTAAGCTTGTCAGAGTAAGCCTTATGACATAGTACTATGTAACTTTATAAGCTAATTAAGCTTGTCAGAGTAAGCCTTATGACATAGTACTATGTAACTTTATAAGCTAATTAAGCTTGTCAGAGTAAGCCTTATGACATAGTACTATGTAAGTTTATAAGCTAATTAAGCTGGTCAGAGTAAGCCTTATGACATAGTACTATGTAAGTTTATAAGCTAATTAAGCTTGTCAGAGTAAGCCTTATGACATAGTACTATGTAAGTTTATAAGCTAATTAAGCTGGTCAGAGTAAGCCTTATGACATAGTACTATGTAAGTTTATAAGCTAATTAAGCTTGTCAGAGTAAGCCTTATGACATAGTACTATGTAAGTTTATAAGCTAATTAAGCTGGTCAGAGTAAGCCTTATGACATAGTACTATGTAAGTTTATAAGCTAATTAAGCTTGTCAGAGTAAGCCTTATGACATAGTACTCTGTAAGTTATAAGCTAATTAAGCTGGTCAGAGTAAGCCTTATGACATAGTACTCTGTAAGTTATAAGCTAATTAAACTTGTCAGAGTAAGCCTTATGACATAGTACTCTGTAAGTTATAAGCTAATTAAACTTGTCAGAGTAAGCCTGATGACATAGTACTATGTAAGTTTATAAGCTAATTAAGCTTGTCAGAGTAAGCCTTATGACATAGTACTCTGTAAGTTATAAGCTAATTAAACTTGTCAGAGTAAGCCTTATGACATAGTACTCTGTAAGTTATAAGCTAATTAAACTTGTCAGAGTAAGCCTTATGACATAGTACTCTGTAAGTTATAAGCTAATTAAGCTGGTCAGAGTAAGCCTTATGACATAGTACTCTGCAAGTTATAAGCTAATTAAACTTGTCAGAGTAAGCCTTATGACATAGTACTCTGTAAGTTATAAGCTAATTAAGCTGGTCAGAGTAAGCCTTATGACATAGTACTCTGCAAGTTATAAGCTAATTAAACTTGTCAGAGTAAGCCTTATGACATAGTACTCTGCAAGTTATAAGCTAATTAAGCTTGTCAGAGTAAGCCTTATGACATGGTACTCTGTAAGTTATAAGCTAATTAAACTTGTCAGAGTAAGGCTGATGACATAGTACTCTGTAAGTTATAAGCTAATTAAGCTTGTCAGAGTAAGGCTGATGACATAGTACTTTGCCAGTTAAAAGCTAATTAAGCTTGTCAGAGTAAGGCTGATGACATAGTACTTTGCCAGTTAAAAGCTAATTAAGCTTGTCAGAGTAAGGCTGATGACATAGTACTCTGTAAGTTATAAGCTAATTAAGCTGGTCAGAGTAAGGCTGATGACATAGTACTTTGTAAGTTATAAGCTTATTAAGCTGGTCAGAGTAAGGCTGATGACATAGTACTTTGTAAGTTATAAGCTTATTAAGCTGGTCAGAGTAAGGCTGATGACATAGTACTTTGTAAGTTATAAGCTTGTTAAGCTGGTCAGAGTAAGGCTGATGACAGTACTCTGTAAGTTATAAGCTAATTAAGCTGGTTGGACAAAGGCTGATGACAGTACTCTGTAAGTTATAAGCTAATTAAGCTGGTCAGAGTAAGGCTGATGACATAGTACTCTGTAAGTTATAAGCTAATTAAGCTGGTTTTTCTAAGGCTGATGACAGTACTCGGTAAGTTATAGGCTAGTTAAGCTGGTCAGAGTAAGGCTGATGACATAGTACTCTGTAAGTTATAAGCTAATTAAGCTGGTTGGACTAAGGCTGATGACAGTACTCGGTAAGTTATAAGCTAATTAAGCTGGTCAGAGTAAGGCTGATGACATAGTACTCTGTAAGTTATAAGCTAATTAAGCTTGTCAGAGTAAGGCAGATGACATAGTACTATGTAAGTTATAAGCTAATTAAGCTGGTCAGAGTAAGGCTGATGACATAGTACTCTGTAAGTTATAAGCTAATTAAGCTGGTCAGAGTAAGGCTGATGACATAGTACTATGTCAGTTATAAGCTAATTAAGCTGGTTGGAGTAAGGCTGATGACATAGTACTATGTAAGGTATAAGCTAATTAAGCTGGTCAGAGTAAGGCTGATGACATAGTACTCTGTAAGTTATAAGCTAATAAAGCTGGTCAGAGTAAGGCTGATTACATAGTACTCTGTAAGTTATAAGCTAATTAAGCTGGTCGAGTAAGGCTGATGACATAGTACTCTGTAAGTTATAAGATAATTAAGCTGGTCAGAGTAAGGCTGATGACATAGTACTCTGTAAGTTATAAGCTAATTAAGCTGGTCAGAGTAAGGCTGATGACATAGTACTCTGTAAGTTATAAGCTAATTAAGCTGGTCAGATTAAGGCTGATGACATAGTACTCTGTAAGTTATAAGCTAATTAAGCTGGTCAGAGATTTGATTTAAAATGGAAACCAATGGGAAGAATGTTTAAAAAAATACTTTTTATCTGACCAGTTTTATTCAGTGAATGGTCTGTTACAATGGTTTTTTCCAATTTATTGCCTATATAAATGAGGTGATCTTTGGAGTAACTGTTCTTAGTACAAGAACTGTTCACGGCACCAGTGCACAACTTTGTAGAGGAAACTAGGATTTAAAATGGTCATTATCACATGACATATAGAAAATGCTTTCTTTGTTGCCTATATAAATTAGGTGATCATTGCAGGCTCTTGAAAGCCACAAGATCTCTTATTATTGTAAAGAAAATTTATATTCTTTCTGCTTCCTAGCCCAATCACATCTTGGTTTTCTGTTCCAACGGACGAAACATATTGAGCTCAAACCAAAAAGTTATCAATTTGTTTCTATTTTTAGTTTCTAAAAAAATGTATACTATATAAAAAAAAAGCTAAGAATGTCATAAATTACAGGGCTGTGAAGTTGTGCAGATCAAAATGTGTGCACTGACGCTGTGAACAGTTGATGAGCTAAGAACAGTTACTCCAGTGTGCTAGTGTTGTGAACAGGAACTGTAGTGTACTAGTGCTGTGAACAGTAACTATTGTTCTAGTGCTGTGAACAGTTACTTCAGCCTGCTAGTGATGTGAACAGTTACTATAATGTTCTAGTGATGTGAACAGTAACTGTAGTGTAGAAGTGATGTGAACTGTAACTGTAGTGTGCTAATGATGTAAACAATTACTGTAGTGTACTAGTGCTATCAACAGTTACTATAGTGTTCTAGTGCTGTGACCAATTACTTCAGTGTACTAGTGGTGTGAACAGTGCCTGTAGTGTGGTAGTGATGTGAACAGTAACTAGTATAGAAGTGATGTGAACAGTTACTGTAGTGTGCAGAATAAATTGATCAAATATCACTTAATTAATCATTTTAGAAGAATTGTTGTAGTATATGTTCTTATTTATTTTATAGGACAGACAAGGGAACCAGATCACACTGTAGAGAATGTTGTTGAAGAATTTGAAGAGGGTGGTGCTGATGGTAAGCTTTTAGATAGATACCCATTTGTAGTCTATTTTTACTGGGTGCTGTAAAGATTAAATAGTTGTCAGAGTAATAATAATTATGTTTTAGATTATGTAAAAAAAATCAAAGTATAACACTTTAACAAGGAAAAAGATAAAATAATTTGCCTACCTACCTACCTATACCCTACAAACCTGTCAGGAAGGGGAAACAGATATTAGACGCCAATGTGATACAGACGAGGTTAGATGGAGAAATATAATCAGCTCAGGCCACTTTACCACAATGGAGGTAAATTTGTGTTTTGGGATCAAAACTATGAATTATTGTTATTCAACACAATTCTCTTTACAGTGGAAGAGGAAGAAATGGAATCTGTTGCTACATCTGAGCAAGAATTTGACTTTAAACAGTTTGTAAACAAGTAAGTAATGATCATTAGCAGACAAGATATTAGGACAAGAGTTAAAGTTTTGTTGAATATATGTTCTTAATGTGGCCCTGCTTGCATCATTTTCATACAAAGACATGTCGTATTATGGGAACACCCATAGTGGGCATTTGACTCAAACAGTTGTTGTCAGATCTTCATGAAAAGTGGAGAAAATGTTTATTGGCATAATATCTCAGCCAATTTTGATAACCAGTCAAATTGTTTTAGCCACTTCAGAGTTATTGCCCTTTATTTATAAAAAAAATTGCCTAATTGGTTTACTCTTACTGAAATAGTTGTTAGTTGATCTTGATGAATGTTTGTGGAATAATTGGTGTCTAAGGTATTAAATTGGCTGGTTATCAAGTTCATTATGGTAATAAGGGTTCCAATGATTTAAATGCTCAGAAATTTTACTATTAATGTGGCAGGTTATCAAATCCATTATAGTAGTACATGGTTCCTAAGATATAATCGACACCTCTGCAAATATTCCATAATTCCTCGGTATTAAATTGGCTCGTTATCAAATTCATTTGGGTTATAAGGATTCCTGCAACTTAATACATGTACACACATCTCTCTCTCAAACTTTTAAACCTTTTTCACAAATTTTCAACAGGCGTATTTTATGGCAATTTGCCACTTGTTCACTTTAAATTAGAAAATTTGTTTATACCGCCACCTTTGAAGAAGAGGAGGGTATACTGGTTTACCCCTGTCCTACTGTCCGCAACATAACTTTCAAAACAACAGTTTTCTTAGCAACTACTTACAAGAACTACTTTAAATGTTTATGTGTGACCTTACCATGTGGTCCTATATTGCGAGTACTGATTTCAGGTCTGTCGCATATCTACTTCCTAGTTAGTTCCATATTTAAAATTACACTGACATGCTTATACTTTAATATAATACCCTGCAGAATAATATTGACCAGTATTCGGGGCAATGATAATTACTGATAAAACACTCATTATAGTATATTTATAAACGTTTGCATGACGCCCATTAATTAGACTTACATTTGATTCTACTTTTATTTCAGATTTTCCAAGGCTGAGATATTAAAAGCTTATGTGCTGTTACTGACTGACTTCCAGAAGAATTCGACACACACAAACCACTGCATAATAAAAATGCTCCATCGTATTTCTGTAGACTTAGGTTACATAGGAATGGTCTTTCAGGCTTCCCTCTTCAGAGTTTTTCAACAAATTTTGCTGTCACCTCTGGCTAAAGCATCACGTTATAAGGTAAATTCAGTGATTTTATTTTTTCATACTTTGTCTTATGTATCTTTCAACCTTAAGCTCACTTGACTCTAAGTCGGGGTGAACTATTGTTATCTCTTTGTCCCGCTGTCTGTTGTTCTTCAGATTTTCATACCATAATTTTTTCTCTGAAATGACTTGGTCACATAAAGCGAAACCTTTTAGGACTGATGTTTGTTAGGTCCTCAATAAACATACTTCATTTCTACATGGTTGTTTAAAAAACATGGCTGTGATTGCACATTCTTGTTCTGATTTTGCTGAAATTCTGGTACTTATTGTCCTGAATACATCTGAAATATTACAAACTATACTTGATTGCAGTGAAAATATGCTGATCTTTTGGCGGGGTAGCACAAAGTACAAACATAGGTTATAAAGTGAAGTCATTAGGCTGGCTGGGAAAAAGGCTTAGGGTACTTATTTTGTAAATTTCTTATACAGCTTTCAACCCAGATCCATGAAACTTCGCAGAAAGATTGCACCTGCTATAATGACATTGTCCCAGAAATTTTCCCCCCACTTTTCCAGATTTGGGAACATTGTTTAGCAAATTTTACAAAGAGTGTACTATTCTGTGTAATCAACTCGTCTTACAGATTTGAACCCAGATCCCTGAAACTTCACAAAAGAATGGAATTGTTTCAATGAATTTTTTCCCATTTTAATTGAATTCAGACAGACATTTTTTGGCAAATTTTATAAAAGAGGGTATCTATTTTGTGTAATCATTTCCACCCACATATTTTAACCCATATCAACACAAATTGAAGTTGTGCACATGCTATTATGGGAAATTTTTTTCACCTTTTTTTTTATCACTTTTGAACTTTATGTAGTCCCTCTTACAGCCTAAAACTTGACAAAAGGATTGCACACATACAAAGTGGTGCACCTGCTATTATGGAATTGTTCATGGAATTTTTTCCTAAGTTTATTATTAATTAGTCATTTTCAACTGATTTTGTCTGATCAACTACTCTTACAGCTTTAACCCCAGATCCCTTTAACTTAAAATTAAGTTGTGCATATTATCTTATGAAATTGTTCAAGGAATGTTTTGTCATTTTTGTAGGGGAACTTTTAAATGATTATGGTAGGGTTTTTATGTGGTATTTTATTACGCAGACCATACATTTTCTTTCATCTTGTAAACCTTTCCCCATTTATTAAGGTACTTGCCTTGCAACCCTGCATTTCAGACTTTTTTGTTGTAAACTATATAAAACCTTTGTAGCAAAAACATGAGGAAATAGTCAGAGCATTTTTGCTATTGGAATTTATGGGTTTTTTTGCACCTCATGTGAATTTTTATGTAAACAGATTTTTCTCCATACATTACCTGGTACATTTTTCTCCATACATTACCTGGTACATTTTTCTCCATACATTAACTGGTACACTTTTCTCCATACATTAACTGGTACATTTTTCTCCATACATTAACTGGTACATTTTCTCCATACATCAACTGGTACATTTTTCTCCATACATTTACTGGTACATTTTTCTCCATACATTACCTGGTACATTTTTCTCCATACATTACCTAGTACATTTTTCTCCATACATTAACTGGTACATTTTTCTCCATACATTACCTGGTACATTTTTCTCCATACATTACCTGGTACATTTTTCTCCATACATTACCTGGTACATTTTTCTCCATACATTAACTGGTACATTTTTCTCCATACATTAACTGGTACATTTTTTTCCATACATTACCTGGTACATTTTTCTCCATACATTACCTGGTACATTTTTCTCCATACATTAACTGGTACATTTTTCTCCATACATTACCTGGTACATTTTTTAAATAGGAAATATCAAAATTTGCTGAGTTTGTTGTTGGAAAATTTGTACAGTATGCTGAAAACAACAAGAAATTATTTGTGGAAATGTTGTTCTGGAAAAGTGGGAAAGATGCTGTGGAATGTGTTGAGGGATATGGTTCATATAACAGGTATGTATTTGAGGTATTGTTGTAGTAACGATAGAATAATAGGTAGGTATGAATAAATATGGTTCTTTTAACAATTAGGTGTACAATGATATTGTTCTCATCACAAATAAGTGTGTAAAGGGTCATCCATAATTGTCAACATTTTTCACAATTCTGCAAAGAGCACTTTTTGAAAACCCTCTCTTTCCCTCCAAGAGTACATCAAAATTTTTTGCAAGTCTGCACATCCACATGCTGGGTTATTAGTTGATATATTACTTAGCCATTCCTATTATACCTTCTTGCGATTGTTTCAAACGTCTTTAGCAAATATATAGTATAAGATATTTTTCACATTTTTCAGGCTTTTACCATATAGCAGTATAATTGAGACTTTTATTCACCAATTACCAATGTCACCAGTTTGTAACCAAACTGTCACTCTGCAATTTGTCTGATTTTGTTCCGTGATCACCTTATTGTTCCTGGAAACTAGTCTGGTATATTCAATAAGGTTTATTTGAATGTTGCAGAGTGGATGATTTTTGTCATTTATTGAAAAACTTGTTTGCTCTTTTTCTTTAGTTTGTTTTCTCTTTGTCCAATATACCACTTTTCTATTTCTTTTATTCTACTTAATTTTTTTCATAAAACTAATATATTTTATTGTAAGCAACAACCAATGTGGGAAAGTATAAACAACACAACCAGGAAAGAAATAAAAAATATATAAACATTATTGAAACAGTTTTATTGTATAATTTTTTGCTTTTCATTTTTAAGTTTATGGTTTTCCTGGTTTTTGTGCTTCAACAGCTGGTCTATGTTTTGAGGATAAAAAACATTTACAATTGTCCAGTGACTGCATATGAACATTTTTTCAATCAGTTTCACAGTCAAAATTTTAACGGCCAACCATGATACTCCGTAATGAACCGTCATTAGGATGGCAAACAAAGAACCTCCATTCTTTAATTGCCCTCATGATTACAGCGGCTCGTGGTTGAGCATTACAATTTTGACAATAAAACTGATTGACAAATGTTTATGCGCTGTCCTTGGATGTTTGTAAATAGGCTTTTTATCTTCAATTTAACCAACTTAGTTTACAGAAGGCCATGGAGATTTGTCTTTCCAAACGTTTGGACGACTTTGAAAATGTTTCAAAAGCCGAAAACAGTTCCTAAACTTTTCTGGTTTTACCAGGTTAAAAACAAAATGCGTACAGAAAAAATGTTAAAATTGAAACCCCCTCCCCCTTATTGTGCGCTTTGCAAACTTGTGAGAAATGTTGACAATTATGGATGAACCCTAAATATATTGATTATATGACAGTTGGTGTGTAATTAGCTCAACTGACCCAAATGGTCAGTGTTAGCTACTCTGTTTCAGTCGTCGTCAGCCCTAATCTTTTCAAATTTCACCCTACTCTCCAAGACTACTTGCCCAATTAGAACCAAACTAGGCAGGAATGTTATTGTTTGGTGCCTAACAAAGATTGAGTTTTTTGGTGCTGACCAAATATTCAACATGGCTGCCAGGGACATCAATATGTTCTGATTGGCTGAATTTCAAAAATCTTCTTCTTTATGAATCTGAATTAAACTGTTACTGTTTCATCTTTTTATATTAATTTCACAGTCTTTTCAATTCTTTTTTACCAGATGGCAGAATCACGTCTGTATACAATCTGTTCTGTACTTGGTATTTTTAAGTTTTAAAGAGCATTACACTTTACCGTAACAATATCTCCTATTTATCATCACTTCCAATACATGTACTAAAATAAATCATTTATTTATTATAGGATTAAACACCCGGTTTTAGGAAATTATCAATGTGTAAACTCCGGCGACTCACTCACAAACTAAATAAAGTCCGAAGGACTTTATGTCAAGTTTGTGAGGGAGTCGCAGGAGTTTACACATTGATAATTTCCTAAAACACAGTGTTTAATCCTTATAATTCTGTGAAATAACTGTTGCGATTTTTAAAACAGCAATAACAGTTACAGAAACCCATCTAGACCTCAAAACGTATCTAGGCCGGAAAGCGTAGGGATATGCAAAACATAGTACCAAAGAAATCGCGGTTCTGTAGAATATTGATAGAAAAAAAAAAAATGAAACACTAAATTGTATTTATATTATATTTTATTTGAAATCTCAATTGATTTAATTAGAAATCATTTGGGCAGAGAAAACATTGTCCCCTCTCCATGACGATACGCTAGGAGGACGCAATCTTGTTTACATTGGATACTGAAAGTAGTCCGCTCAGAGGAAATATCGATATATAAATTATCTGAGAAGACGCCATTTAAGTGTTTTTATCCAATCAAAGCACTTAATATAAATAAATTACAGCATGAATAGAATTATTGCAAGGTAAGCCTTAGTACACATGTGTGTTGTTTACAAAAGACAAATAATGTGAACAATACAAAAATTACAGAGAATAGAAAAGGTTATGTGATCTGAGATTATTGATTAATATTCATCGTTGTTTAATTTTCAAAGTCGTCGTTATTGTACTGCAATATTAAATGTAGCACAAAAATACAATTTTTTTCTTTTAATTGGAAGAAAATGTTTTTCTTTCACATGTTTTACATGTATACCATCTGAAAATCTGTCATTCTAAATACATTTACAGTAAAGCTAAAGTATTGTGGACAGAGGACCAGGAGAATGAGATCAGAAGTTTATATGAAGAGTACAGTCAGATAGAAGATAATGGTTTGTATTGTTACACACTCGATGCTCTCTATTGTCATCATTTCGCATCCATAGATACCAAATTTAACTTAGCTCTGCCAGTGGTTCCTACAAATTTAATTTACAGACGTTTTTAATATCACTAATTTACATTTGCTATTGAGAATTTTCAAAAGAAATTTCACCTTAGTGGTATTGGATACATTCAGTTTTCAGCTCATCAGGAGAAAAGGACCATGTGAGTTTTTGTCTTCACTTGACATCATTGTCTGTCATTGTTTATACTCCGCCTTACAAATAGATGGGACGTATTATGTGATACCCTCTGTTTGGATATGAATGTCTGTCTGTGAGTCCGTGCCCGTGTGGTTTCCTGATAATAACTTGAAAACATGTCAACGTAATTTGTTTAACTTTGCACAGCTGTCAAGTACTATAAAATTAGGATCAGCTTTAATTTTCAGCACAATCCAATTTGTACTTTCCTAATTGGGCCAATTAAATTTTTTTTGGCAACAGTTTGCAGCTTCCAAATGATAACTTGAAAACATGTCAACAGATTTTTTGTAAACATTGCACAGCTGTTAAGTACTATAAAATGAAGATCAAGTTGAATTTTCAGCACAATCCCATGTGAAATTTTTGAGTTAGGCCAATTCAAAATTATGTTTATAGGTCCTAGGTCCAGGTAAAAATTCTGAGATGGACTGTTGTCATACTAAGTTGTTATAAGCTGATTTGTAAGTTGGTAAAATGTGTTCTTGGATATTAAAAACAATGAAGCATGGTATGGTATCATTTAATGTCCCATTAGATTTTTTCAAACATATTCTCGGAAACTGCTAATATTTTGATCATCAATACTAGCCCTATTACTCTAATCTATTTATTGTCCAAAATTATCAGATGACTCCTGCCTTTTCATGATGATTTTAGATACAATATTGTGTTTTTGATGTATAAATTAAAAAATTATAACCAATAGTGAAACTGTTAAATGCAAAAATGATCTGAATGACAAGGCCAGTGCCTACATTGAAGTTTTTGAATTAGGTCAGTTCCTCAGTAATAATGCATGGTAGGATAAAAATATTTGGTGTTTAGGCTGCTGATAAATAGTACATGAGAGTATAATGGGTGTCACCTGACCATGACCACCATTTCAAGGGTGTCCGTCCGTCCGTCTGTCCGTTAAATTTTCTCTTATTTGCAAATCCTCCTACACCACTGAATGGAATTTGATGAAACTTACACAGAATCCTTGTCACATAGTGCCATTGTGCAGGAGATATTTAGCAGTTTGATTGGAATGATATTTGGGGTTTCCCATAGAAAAACATGAACTTTGTCATTGACCTAAGGGGATACCCATCTCTTATGTGCAACTCCTCCTACACCACTGAATGGAATTTGATGAAACTTACACAGAACCCTTGTCACATAGTGCCATTGTGCAGGCGATATTTAGCATTTTGATCGGAATAATATTTGGGTTTTCCCATAGAAAAACATGGACATTGTCATTGACATAAGGGTATACTCATCTCTTATGTGCAACTCCTCCTACACCACTGAATGGAATTTGATGAAACTTAAACAGAATCTTTGTCACATAGCGCCGTTGTGCACCTGATATTTAACATTTTGATCGGGATGATATTTGGGTTTTCCCATGGACATTGCTATTCTTTGAGGTGGGGGAGGGATGGGGGTTCCCACGTTTTATCTGCAACTCTTCCTACACTAGATTAAGTTTCAAGTTCATTATTAAGAACACGTGCATTTTTGAAGAAATCATGAAGCGGGGTGTATCAATGGTGAGCATTGCTCAGAGTTTTTTTTACTCTAGTTTTGGATTATTTTAGTTGAATGGCAGGATTAACCATGTGGGCAACTTAGTCTCCATTGGGTTCTAAATAGTATGTTTCATGTGTTTGAAATTATATACTTTTTTCACAGAGAAAGACATAGTTGAATGTGTTATGGAGCGTTTGACAGACAATAGTAAAACACGAGGACAGGTCATCCGTGAACTGAAAAAACAAAATCTGATAACAAGTGCTAAAGAATTAAAGCGTAATAAGTAAGTCAAGCAGGGGAGATAATTAGTTTGTATTTTCCATGTTGAGAATGTGAAATAGAGTATTGCTGATGAAATTTGAAGAAGGCAGTTGTTTGCAACGGTTCAGTATACTTTAAGTAAAGAAATTAATAGATTTAGGACACACTAAATTAATGTCTTGTTCTTTGGATTTTTGTCATTTTAGAATGGAGATCAAGTGAACTATAAAATTTTATGTTATTTAGATTTTCAAAAAATCATTGGCACAAAGAAAAATTTGAAGCTAGTGATATCTTTTTAGAAATAAGAAAATGTACTTCCTTGAATGAGTATATTTTAATTTCAATGTTCATTTTGTTGTTTAATCTGAACGGGTATACTACTGGTCAGAGAGTAGTTCTAGCCAATAAATGACAGAAGCAATTCTCGCCATTTTGGTGACTGTGCCGTTATTTTTCCATAACGATGCCAAAGGCTTCAACTGATAGATTTCACTATCTTCCATCCAAAACAAATTATGTTTATCAATTTAAAAATACCAATTTTTCACAAAACTGTCAAAAGATTGGGTGGCGGGAATTACTTACCTTTGAGAACTACTCAGTGACCAGTATGCTTACCTAAAGTCATCCATATCATTTACATGAATTTATTTTGTCATTAGGGTTCATCATTCAAAGTATGCACAATAAATTATACCTTTAAAACAATTCAATATTGTATAAGACAACAACCAAGTCAAACAGTTATATTCCAACTCTAAATAAAAATGAAAAAACTTCACTTTATTTAAACACAAAACATCCATCCATTCAGTCATTTCATTTTCATTGTTCATGGTGGTATATTGTTAATGATTTTTTTTCTTCTTTTTTTTTTGCAGAATTTTGCTTTTGCTCAATTTTACAATTTTTTGTATCTTTATTTTATAGTAATTTCAGATTAAATTAACTTAAATTTATTTTGGAGTAGAATGACTTATTTATTGCTCTAAATACAGTAAAATGTGATACAACATTATAAAATTGCAGTCCATGCCAAAATTTGTACACTTGACACTTGAGAATAAAGCAGTACTGGTTCTTATTCATTATAGAAGGCATTGAACATCAATCAATCATATCTTACTCAATGACTGTACACTGACATATTTTCAGAGGTAAAAAGCTTGCTGGGCCATGGACAGAAGAACAAGAAAATGAATTAGAAAATCTGTATAATGAATTTAAACAGTCCTCAGGTAAACTAAAGTTGTGTAAACATATAGATTTTTGATCTGTTTATTTGTTTGTCCCAGCCACAGTTCACTTTTGCATTGAAGCTTTTTTATGCCCCCCACGACCACATGTCGGGGGGCATTAAGTTTTACTCATGTCCGTACGTGTACGTACAAATTTCCGTCAAGCTTTTATCAGAAACCATACATGAGAACAATTTAAAATTTTGCAGGGTGGTTCAGTATCACAAGTTGTACGTCCTAAGCGACTTTCAGACCTGTCAGACAACTACTACCTGTTTGGGATTTCATTTAGCGGGGGCATCTGTGTCCCATGGACACATTCTTCGGTTTTTTTTATATGAAAATGACTGCACATCTTCATTAAACTTGGTGCACAGCTACAAAATGATTTGATCTCTTCACTGGCAAAATTCTGTAGGCTTTGTCAAATATTTTAGGCTTGAATAAAAGAGGGGTATTAACCAATATGTGCCAAGTGGGACATAAGTGTTGCCGAGACACATTTTCTTGTTTTTATGATGTTGAAAGATGACATCACATCTTAATGAAACTTGATACACAGTTAAACATGAAGAGATCTCTTCACTGGCGTAATTCTGTAGGGCTGTGCTTTAGTGAAGTAAGGAAAAAGGGTTGTTAACCAATATGTGCCAACATTTTTGTGCTATTGTTATAATTGTTACTATCATTGTAGTATTGTTTTGCTTTGAAATTTAAAATTATTAAATGAACTTTTGTAACTGCATGGTATTTGCATAAAATATGAAGTGGCTGAGTTAATGAAAATTCTCTCATGCTGTTTAAAAAAAATATTGAAACATTTATTGACTCGTAGTGATATTTCACCTATATTCAGGACACGAATCTATTCCATCATGAATTAGACTTAATAAATATAAAAATTTCTACTAACACCCAATAAATGTTATTACTGTTGCCTTGTTGCACATCTCCACCCTCTCTACATCACAATAATTTTTGTACTAGGGAATGGATGAACCTTTCAATAGTCTCACTTGAGTTTTGGGCTTCAAGGACCATATCTAGTATTTTTTCTTTGACACTAACATCTGATGTCTCACTTCACAAGAAATAGATACCAAGGGTGGGAGATTTTGACGTGTCTGATAGTTTTTTCTGTTTTGTTTTTAGCTGATAATTGTTTTTACAAAGCTGTGCTTTAGTAAGCTTTTTTCCATGTCTATGGGTCATGCTGTTGTTTGTCAGTAGTTACAGAGGTTTGTGTCTAGTATGAGACAGTGTAAACTGTACTGTCGATATCATGATAATGTTGGTGGATAATTTTCCTAGGAAGTAATTGTTAACTACTGATGACAGCATGTCAGCACCAAGTTTTGAACTGGAGCCTGACTTGTGTCAATAATTGTTGGATTAAACCTTGATTTACATCAATTTCCAGTTTAACTATTACTATACAAATTCCAGAAGTCCTCACTGGGTAATCCAGCTTCCTGAAAAATAACTGGACACCTTGATTTTTATGTGTTTGAAATAGGCTGAAGACTTCAAACAAACAAAGATACATACTGTAAAAAGCTGCGGAAAGTCTGCATTTACATATCCTCACCCCTTTTTTCGACCAATCAGGGTGTACAAATTTTCACAAAGGGTCCAACTTTTAAAAGTTCTAACGGTAACGTGTAATTTATTCTCTCTTAAAATATTATTATACCCCCCGCAAACTATTTTAGGGGGTATATAGTAATCACCCTGTCTGTCTGTTTGTCCGTCTGTCCACATCCCTTGTAAGCGCTTCTACTCCTAAACCGCTTGACAGATTTTGATGAAACTTTACATGAAGGAAGTACATCATATTTAGATGTGCATGAAGAATTTTCGTCGCTGACGGATATTATTCGACTTGAAGCGAAGCCGGGGGGGGGGGGGGGGGGGGGGGGGGGTCCACAGTGCATTGTCATCTATTTTGAAATTGTTAATACTAATACTCAACATAGTTTCAAACCAAGCCAATTTGTCAACTTTTATTTATCTTCTAAGCAAAAAAACCAAAAAAGATTACACATTTTAATTTCATTCCTCAATGATTGCATTCAAAAATGTCAATCTTCAACAACTTCACGTTACTCGCACTGGCTACTAATAACGCCATTTCAGTTTATGCAAATCATGTTAAAAATCTGCTAATTTTGTATCTCTATTAACTTTTATTCGTCCTATATGATTAATATTATATTAGTATTAGCATTTTCAATCAAAATTAATATTCATACAAAGTGTACATATAAAAGTTCATAACAGAATCTGGTTATTATCGTACGAAAATACCGCATATAACACAACAACAAACTGGTGACTGCCATGTAGTGACAACAATCAACAGGTTGAAAAAATCTGCTCAGTCTATATTTACGTATAATACGCACCCTTTATTTCCAAGTAAGATTAAAAGAAAAATACCACAGACAACACACCCCTTTTTTCAGCATCCTGATATCTGCATGATACTCATAAAGTTGGGCTACTTAAAATTTTGACTGTCGACATAAATTGGATTACTTTGAATGATTAAACAGTATTAGTCCAGTTTAATATGGATCGGTTTGTTGTATCTGCACTGGTCCATGGTTACACCCATACTAGCTAGTAGCAGGGAAATCTCTTAACATCCTATAACATATAATGTGACCATTCAGGTAAGGCATGGTTTAACTTTATGTTATTAAATTTACAGATCCTGTTGGTAACATACTGTCAGCGATGACAGTAAAGAGGTCTAAACCAAAGGTCATAGAGAAACTACTTAGTCTGGGACTTGTAAATGATCGTAAGGAATTATACAAGAAAAGGAGCAAGAAATCAAAAGAAGGAGATGATGACAGTGATCCTGGCGACACCTATGAAGAAGATGGTGGTTTTGTTGTCAGAAGTGACAACTCTGATAATGATAGAAGTGGTAAGAATCATACAGATGTTTTGAACAGTGAATTATGTAGTCTCTTATACAAGGGTTCTTTTATTTGATTATACTAAATGCCAACCCACTTGGAAAAATTTGTTTGCTTGCATTTTTTCATCATTCTATATTTTACCTTTTTATTACGAAAATTCAGTAGGAAAAATTTAGATTTGATAACCTGTCCATGTTTTATAATATGCCTCTGTTGTTAAGTTGTTACAAATCATCCTTGACTTTTGCTATGGGAATTTTACATAATAAGTCAGCCATTTTTGTTTCTAAAGGGACCTTCCGATGTTTACAAATGTTCGTCTGCTTTTGTGACATTCAATGGTATTCGTACAAACCACGAGACTTTCCCTGCCTTAACTGCAGACAACATCAACAATCGATTGTTCCTAAAGTACACTTCCGTACTAATTAAGGTCAAATTTTAGTATGGAAAATCGACCTTTCAAAATTTAAAAACAGTCATATTTCAAAACGCTGAATATCTCGAGGAAATAATTATTGATTTCAAAAAGTACCCTTCTTGATCTGCAAAAGGAGCATAAGCAGAACCATGCCCGGTAAGCAGTTTTCATTTTTCACGCAAAAAACCCTCTTCACAATACATCAACACATATAATAGGCTTGGCGGTTTTTCTACCAAAGGTCATGATTCTAGTAGGTATTATGTCTTTTTCACAAATTAAAAACTGGATACCATTATATAGCTAAAAAATGCTGAAATGATAAAATTCCTTTGCAAAATAAACAAAATCTAACAATAAAATGCTTCTGATGATCTTGAAAAGTCCTTTTGTTATGAGAGTTTGCTTCAGTCTTGAAACCTTAATCCATGAAAAACATGTTCTTTATATCCAAAAACAAATTGTGGCATAAATACAAGAATGATTTTAGTTTAACTAGCAAATGTTTTGTAATAAATTTTTACCAACTTGTAGAATAGTCATATGCTGCTAAAGAGCAGTGCTGTCCTTTTTAATAGCTAGGCCATGGAGAGTCATTTTCAGCTTTTTTATACTAACCATAAGCAGTCTTTCTGACATTGCTGGTAAAAAAACAAAAAGACCAGAGAAATAAAATCCAGATTAGTTGCACTGTAAGTCCGGGATAAATTCCAGTATTTTTTTACTCTTCAGTATCATTATCATGTGTTTTTCGCTATAGTATGCTAGTGCTTGCCCTGGAAAATCCAACAGAAAACAGACTAAACTAGTACAATAATGTAGAGTAAACTGAAATAACTAGGATAGTTTAATTAGCCCAAACATTTGTTCTGATTTAAATAAATGCTTTTCGTATATTTCGTATCCATTTGAAAAAATAGTTTGGTCTGGTAAAAGTTCATTTGTCCCCGATGAAAAATATATAACTGGACTGGATGTCCTAAAAAAATTGAAATACATTTGGAAAGACTGCATAAGTAAAATAATGCTGAAACTGCAATAAATTTGTCACAAAGATGTCAAATTGTTCATTTGTTGTGCATGTTGTATTTGCAATTGCTAACTTTAATGCCATGGAACATTCAGCAAGATTTCATAATGATTGTTAATTTAGCAATACATGTTGTTGCTAATGCCTTATTTGTGGAGTGGAAGAAGAACTTGAAAAATTATCAGTGTACCCGTAATTGTGATTTTAATTTTAATATTCATCAAAACAATACACAATTATTGGGATGCATTTATTTTTATTTTTTGAGGGCCTAGATGGCCGAGTGGTTAAGGTAGTTAGTAATCTAACGTTGGGCACTTGGTCTGTCAACACTTTGGTTGTGTGTTCATGTTTTATACCTGGCAGGGTTTGCTTGACTAGAGTCTTAATTGACAAGGATAGCCAGTTTTCCTACCAAAGGTCAGGGGTTTTCTTGGGTACTCCATCTTTCTTCTCCCAAAAAAAATTGCTGAAAGTGGCACTAAACAAAATTAAAACAAACAGACAAACGATCTTATTTTACCAGAATTTCCAGTTTTCCTACAGAAAGTCTGGGTTTTCTCCTGGTAATCTCTGGCTTACTTCCTCCCATAAAACTGAATGCCATGATGTGGCTGAAAGTGGCATTAAACACCATTTAAACATTCCTTTTACTTTTCTAACAGAGTCAGAGTCTTCAGAAGAAGAGATGGAATCATCAGACACTGATGATGATGATGATGAGGGTAGCAATAAAGAAAATGAAAACATTGTCAAAGAGGATAAGTCATCTGCTGCTGTAGATATGACGATCATGCTTAGGAATCTTGTACAAAAAGGTAAACTAAATTATTGTTTGCCTCTTTACCAGCAATTAAAAAAAAATGTCAAATACATCTGCAGTCAACTTCCACATACTGTGGACTAGTAGACCTATAGTCAACATAGCCATACTGAGGAATGACATAGACATACTCTGGATTAGTAGATCTGTTGTCAGTACAGACATACTGTGGATTAGAAGATCTATAGTCAATACAGACATACTGTGGATTAGTAGATCTGTTGTTAACATAACCGTGCTGTGGCAGTCTGCGAAATTAGCACAAGTCCGCTGGCCCCTGGCCAGTAAAAATCCTTTCAGGCAAGTGAAATTTTGATAAAATTTATATTGAATATATAGGAGAAAATCCAAAAGTTCAGGATTCGGGCAAGTGAGTTGCAAATCCTAATTTCAAGCACTGCTGTGGATTAGAAGATCTATAGTCAATACAGACATACTGTGGATTAGTAGATCTGTTGTTAACATAACCGTGCTGTGGATTAGAAGATCTATAGTCAATACAGACATACTGTGGATTAGAAGATCTATAGTCAATACAGACATACTGTGGATTAGAAGATCTATAGTCAATACAGACATACTGTGGATTAGAAGATCTATAGTCAATACAGACATACTGTGGATTAGAAGATCTATAGTCAATACAGACATACTGTGGATTAGTAGATCTATAGTCAATACAGACATACTGTGGATTAGTAGATCTATAGTCAATACAGACATACTGTGGATTAGAAGATCTATAGTCAATACAGACATACTGTGGATTAGTAGATCTATAGTCAATACAGACATACTGTGGATTAGTAGATCTATAGTCAATACAGACATACTGTGGATTAGTAGATCTATAGTCAATACAGACATACTGTGGATTAGTAGATCTATAGTCAATACAGACATACTGTGGATTAGTAGATCTATAGTCAATACAGACATACTGTAGATTAGAAGATCTATAGTCAATACAGACATACTGTGGATTAGAAGATCTATAGTCATTACAGACATACTGTGGATTAGTAGATCTATAGTCAATACAGACATACTGTGGATTAGAAGATCTATAGTCATTACAGACATACTGTGGATTAGTAGATCTATAGTCAATACAGACATACTGTGGATTAGTAGATCTATAGTCAATACAGACATACCGTGGATTAGAAGATCTATAGTCAATACAGACATACAGTGGATTAGTAGATCTATAGTCATTACAGACATACTGTGGATTAGTAGATCTATAGTCAATACAGACATACTGTGGATTAGTAGATCTATAGTCAATACAGACATACTGTGGATTAGAAGATCTGTAGTCATTACAGACATACAGTGGATTAGTAGATCTATAGTCATTACAGACATACTGTGGATTAGTAGATCTATAGTCAATACAGACATACTGTGGATTAGTAGATCTATAGTCAATACAGACATACTGTGGATTAGAAGATCTATAGTCAATACAGACATACTGTGGATTAGTAGATCTATAGTCATTACAGACATGCTGTGGATTAGTAGAACTTTAGTCAACATATCCATACAGTGAATTAGTAGATCTGTTGTCAGTACAGACATACTGTGGATTAGAAGATCTATAGTCAATACAGACATACTGTGGATTAGTAGATCTATAGTCAATACAGACATACTGTGGATTAGTAGATCTATAGTCAATACAGACATACTGTGCATTAGAAGATCTATAGTCATTACAGACATACTGTGGATTAGTAGATCTATAGTCAATACAGACATACTGTGGATTAGTAGATCTATAGTCAATACAGACATACCGTGGATTAGAAGATCTATAGTCAATACAGACATACTGTGGATTAGTAGAACTGTAGTCATCACACTTATACTGTGGATTAGTAGATCTATTGTCAGTACAGACATACTGTGGATTGGTAGATCTATAGTCAGTACAGACATACTGTGGATTAGTAGATCTATAGTCATTACAGATATGCTGTGGATTAGTAGAACTTTAGTCAACATATCCATACAGTGAATTAGTAGATCTGTTGTCAACACAGCCATACTGTAGATTTGTAGATCTGTTGTTAACATAACCGTGCAGTGGATTAGAAGATCTATAGTCAATACAGACATACTGTGGATTAATAGATCTGTTGTTAACATAACCGTGCAGTGGATTAGAAGATCTATAGTCAATACAGACATACTGTGGATTAGTAGATCTGTTGTTAACATAACCGTGCAGTGGATTAGAAGATCTATAGTCAATACAGACATACTGTGGATTAGTAGATCTGTTGTTAACATAACCGTGCAGTGGATTAGAAGATCTATAGTCAATACAGACATACTGTGGATTAGTAGATCTGTTGTTAACATAACCGTGCTGTGGATTAGAAGATCTATAGTCAATACAGACATACTGTGGATTAGTAGATCTGTTGTTAACATAACCGTGCAGTGGATTAGAAGATCTATAGTCAATACAGACATACTGTGGATTAGTAGATCTATAGTCAATACAGACATACTGTGGATTAGTAGATCTATAGTCAATACAGACATACTGTGGATTAGTAGATCTATAGTCAATACAGACATACTGTGGATTAGTAGATCTATAGTCAATACAGACATACTGTGGATTAGTAGATCTATAGTCAATACAGACATACTGTGGATTAGTAGATCTATAGTCAATACAGACATACTGTGGATTAGTAGATCTATAGTCAATACAGACATACTGTGGATTAGTAGATCTATAGTCAATACAGACATACTGTGGATTAGTAGATCTATAGTCAATACAGACATACTGTGGATTAGAAGATCTATAGTCAATACAGACATACTGTGGATTAGTAGATCTATAGTCAATACAGACATACTGTGGATTAGTAGATCTATAGTCAATACAGACATACTGTGGATTAGTAGATCTATAGTCAATACAGACATACTGTGGATTAGTAGATCTATAGTCAATACAGACATACTGTGGATTAGTAGATCTATTGTCAGTACAGACATACTGTGGATTAGTAGATCTATAGTCAATACAGACATACTGTGGATTAGTAGATCTATAGTCATTACAGACATGCTGTGGATTAGTAGAACTTTAGTCAACATATCCATACAGTGAATTAGTAGATCTGTTGTCAGTACAGACATACTGTGGATTAGAAGATCTATAGTAAATACAGACATACTGTGGATTAGTAGATCTATAGTCAATACAGACATACTGTGGATTAGTAGATCTATAGTCAATACAGACATACTGTGGATTAGAAGATCTATAGTCATTACAGACATACTGTGGATTAGTAGATCTATAGTCAATACAGACATACTGTGGATTAGTAGATCTATAGTCAATACAGACATACTGTGGATTAGAAGATCTATAGTCAATACAGACATACTGTGGATTAGTAGAACTGTAGTCAACACACTTATACTGTGGATTAGTAGATCTATTGTCAGTACAGACATACTGTGGATTGGTAGATCTATAGTCAGTACAGACATACTGTGGATTAGTAGATCTATAGTCATTACAGATATGCTGTGGATTAGTAGAACTTTAGTCAACATATCCATACAGTGAATTAGTAGATCTGTTGTCAACACAGCCATACTGTAGATTTGTAGATCTGTTGTTAACATAACCGTGCAGTGGATTAGAAGATCTATAGTCAATACAGACATACTGTGGATTAATAGATCTGTTGTTAACATAACCGTGCAGTGGATTAGAAGATCTATAGTCAATACAGACATACTGTGGATTAGTAGATCTGTTGTTAACATAACCGTGCAGTGGATTAGAAGATCTATAGTCAATACAGACATACTGTGGATTAGTAGATCTGTTGTTAACATAACCGTGCAGTGGATTAGAAGATCTATAGTCAATACAGACATACTGTGGATTAGTAGATCTGTTGTTAACATAACCGTGCTGTGGATTAGAAGATCTATAGTCAATACAGACATACTGTGGATTAGTAGATCTGTTGTTAACATAACCGTGCAGTGGATTAGAAGATCTATAGTCAATACAGACATACTGTGGATTAGTAGATCTGTTGTTAACATAACCGTGCAGTGGATTAGAAGATCTATAGTCAATACAGACATACTGTGGATTAGTAGATCTGTTGTTAACATAACCGTGCAGTGGATTAGAAGATCTATAGTCAATACAGACATACTGTGGATTAGTAGATCTGTTGTTAACATAACCGTGCAGTGGATTAGAAGATCTATAGTCAATACAGACATACTGTGGATTAGTAGATCTGTTGTTAACATAACCGTGCAGTGGATTAGAAGATCTATAGTCAATTAACACAGACATACTGTGGATTAGTAGATCTGTTGTTAACATAACCGTGCAGTGGATTAGAAGATCTATAGTCAATACAGACATACTGTGGATTAGTAGATCTGTTGTTAACATAACCGTGCTGTGGATTAGAAGATCTATAGTCAATACAGACATACTGTGGATTAGTAGATCTGTTGTTAACATAACCGTGCTGTGTATTAGAAGATCTATAGTCAATACAGACATACTGTGGATTAGTAGATCTGTTGTTAACATAACCGTGCTGTGGATTAGAAGATCTATAGTCAATACAGACATACTGTGGATTAGTAGATCTATAGTCAATACAGACATACTGTGGATTAGTAGAACTTTATTCAATAGAACTATTCTGTAAATCTGTTATCATCACAGCCAGTAATAAGGAGGAGGACGTCATATTACTCCACAATGCATTAATGTCCTTTATTTCTTTTCAAATTCAACCAAAACCAATAATTTTCTTCTGAATGTCATTTGGCCCCCTGATACATGTATACCACCTAAACACTACTATTGTCTATTTCAGGCTACAAGTTACAGATATTGTGGATACAGAGAGCTCTTCGGAGAGTTTTGGACAGTAGAAGTAAGTCATAATCCTGCGTGACTTTACTATTTCATTAAAATTAAACCATGCTAGTATTTATTTTTACCATCTAGAAATTAAGATTTGGAAAATATTTCTAATTTGGAGAACATAAAATTCAAAAATATTATTTTGTCTTGAATGGAGATGGCATCTTTCATGTCTGGTTTCAAAGTGACAGAATGTTTATGTTAAAGAACATGTTTTGACAATAAGATTTCTTTCTGTAGAAGGGTCTAATTGAGAAACATGCCTGATTTCACTTAGATTATCAAACAATCAGGCCTTTCTTTTTTTATTTCCCGCAAAGAATTCTCAATAACATTTCCTATGTATAAGTAAAAGATATGAAATTCAATTAACAATTTGTCTACTTTGTAATTTGGAATCATGCCTCCAGTATTGTGACCAGTTGATCAGTAAATAAGATTAATTTTCTGTATTGTTTTTTAGGTTCACAAGTTTCAGTGCCAATAGTTCCTTTGACCGAGGAAAATGAAACAGCAATGGAAGATGAAATGTTTTTATCTTTTCTAAAGCACATTGGTATATCACCTCCTACAAATGAACAGGTTTGTACATGTGCAAAATACATAGTTATTAATTATGAGTCAGATGCTACAGTTTTTCAGCTGACCAGTTTTTATTGGGGAGAAAACCAATGCAATTATTGGGAAACCTCAAACTTTTCCAGGAAAATCTTGGCAATAGTCAATTAAGGTTGGAGTAGATTGATTGATTGATTGGTGGTTGTTTAACATCCAGCAAGGTTGGAGTAGAGGATGCATTGTCAATTAGAAAATCATAGAATAGATTGTACCATGCATACTCTCTGTCTTTGATGTTGTAAGTTTGAGTCCTTGGTTGGTCAAGATGAAGACATTAAAACAATTTTCCAACTAAGCACACAGCATTAAGGTGGCATGGTTAAGATTGCTGAAAGTTGTATGAGATCTACCAGTAATTAGCCATGTTTGTGCTATCTAGCACAGCATGTTTTTGTAGTACAAAGTAAATACATGAAACTATGTATAACAGAGTCCTATTATTGCCATGATATAACTGAAAATTTCTTAATTAAAGATTCTTTACATTTTATTAAACGAGGTGCATTTTTTCATCCCATTCCCATCGAAGGAAGACAGCCCTGAGAAGAGATGTACCAAGTTTCATGAAATTTAAATAATATGTTTATCGCTGTTTTGTAGCATTGTGACATCACAGTGTTTACTCAAACAAGGTCTTGACAGCCAGGTGAGATGGGATAATACAGCTAAAAAAAATCGAAGGAATGTACTGCAAAATATCGATAATAGACCTTAAACAACATAAAGTACCATACATAATTATATAATGAATGTAGTTGATAACTATTGTATGTAAAGATATTTGTATTTTATTTAACATTTGTCAGCATTGATTGGTCATCTCTCAGCAGGTATCCTGCTTCCTCCCCTATAAAAAATGGAATGCCATAGTGTAGATGAAAGCCCATTAAAGAAAGCAAATCACAATTTTCTCATAAATGTACATATTATATATTAGGAAGCTTTCTGGAGGATTCCTGCCGAATTAGAAGGTGACCGGTTAAAACAGTTAGTTGATGGATTGACGATTGATGATAATGGAGAGCCTGTGAATGCACACCTGATTGAAATTCAGAAAGTTAGTACAAGAGACAAGAAAGGGAAAAAGAAGGGTAAGAAAGAGAAGAAAAAGAAAGACAAGACAAGAAAAAGCAAAGATCAGAAAAAGAAGATTGACAATAAAGAAACAAATGAAACTAGAAAGGAAGAGAAACAGAAGAAGACAAAGAAGAAGATGGACATATTACAAGCTTTGGCTGATAAAAGGAAAACTAAACAGGATATTAGAAGGTCATTATCATGTTATGTTTTTAGAAACTTGAAAATGTGAATGATAATTGCTGAAAGTATGTGTTATAGTCGAATTTCAGTAGCTCCAACTCGGATCGCTTAAATACCCAAAACTTTTTGAACACCTATAAAAGTAGGGCACTTTTCTCTTGTATAACCAATGTAAAAATGCTTTGATTCTTGAAAAGTAACTAAATTAGTAGTCCTAATTTAAAAGTCTATTGTAAAAACTGTGAATAACTCTGAACTACAAATATATATGGTTTGGATGATTCATTTGTCATAGACCAAAGCCACACCTGTAAAATGCCAAGTTTGATCTTTGATGATTTAATGCCTAACAATTATGTCATTGCGACCTAACTGTAATCAATTAGTATATATTAATGCCTTTATCTGTAAATTTGTTAATTAATTAAAATATATGCCAAGAAATTGCAATTAAAAATCTGATTGATATCAATATCATTGAAACTGACGTATAATAATACCTATTCACATACCTTATCAATACTGATGCACAGAATTGAACAGTTAACATTATTATTTAAAAAAACATAAATACATACAAAAAAACTAGATTTACATGTATGTAACCAATGATTGAAGGGTAGCATCCCAGAATGCGGATTCCCAAATTGCTGACAATCAAAAGCTAAACTATATATTATTAATGATTTTAGAAAACATAATGTTTTGTCATGAGAAGTTGTTTGTTAATATATGGATTTCATGGAATTAGTTTCATGAAGATCTTTGTAGTGTTTCCTATATACGTAATTATTTAAAGATAGACCTATAATTTATTTCATTAATATGGCATCAAGCACAAGAGGAATAACAAAGGAACTATTTTATTTTTTTAATTAATTAATTGATTTCTATGATCTATGTGATTCGGCTTGCATTTTACTCCAGTAATTCAGAACATCAACATGCATTGCAAAAACACAAGATAAGGTTGTGTTCTCTGTTGCATAATTTAATCAATTTTTGTTTTAACTATCGGTAACCAATTTTAATTGTTATATTGCCAAACAATAATAACTGCTATTTAAAATAGATATAATTACCTGATTATGAATTAACTTACATTCAAATGGTAAAAACAAAGTTGTAAGTTATTCCTCCAATAAAAAATATTTTTGCATAAATTTGTTTTATTGGGCAATTTGGGAATGGGCAAAATGGGAGTCGGAAATTTGGGATTCGGCAATCTGGCATGGAGTCAATTGAAGGAACACAATTTTATTGATCCAATGTGACCTTGTTAGATAACAGAAATTAATTGGAATGTATAACCTATATCAATTCCCGTTTGTTCATAAAACATTTCAGGAAATTACAAGACCTAGTTTTTCAAATTCCTGATTATTCGAACACTTTTCATTGGCTCCTTTGACTTTGAGCCGTCAAAGTTTGACTGGATTTTGAAAATACAAACATTTACATGTAGAGCCACATCCATGTGATATTTCATGGGGAGACACAAAACTGTCCCCTTAAGGTTACCAATCTCACATTCTTGAAACAAGGACCTGCACACAAAAATCTTTAAAGCTACCACTACAAAAAAATGTGTATATAGGTTATACATTCCAATTAATTTCTGTTATCTAAAAATTTTAGTACCTATCCTAAATCTAAGATGACTGCAGCCACATAAAATAGTTCAACATATCTTTTAGGAAATATTCACAAAAAACTTGTCTCAGAAACTATCATGGTGGCTCTCTACTTATTAGCTCACCTGACCCAAAGGGTCATGTGAGCTATTGTTATCACTTTGCGTCCGTCGGCGTCGTCGGCGTCTGTAAACTTTTTACATTTTAATCTTCTTCTCTGAAACCACTTGGCCAATTGAAACCAAACTTGGCCATAATGTTCATTGGATGGACCTTTACAAAGTTTGTGTTTTTTATTTTGATTGGTAAACCAATATGGCCGCCACCTCAAGACTTAGTTTAACATAGGACCCTATGGGAAAAAAGTTTAAAAGGGCTTCTTCTCTGAAACCGTTTAACCAATCAAAACAAAACTTACTAGCAATATTGTTTGGATGGTCCTCTATAAAGTTTGTGTTTTTGATGGGAATTAGAAATTCAAAATGGCCGCCACCGCAGGACTTAGTTTAACATAGAACCCTATGGGAAAAAGTTTTAAAAGGCTTCTTCTCTGAAACCGGTTAATCAATGGAAACAAAAACTTACTAGCAATATTGTTTAGATGGTCCTCTATAAAGTTTGTGTTTTTTATGGCAATTGGAAATTCAAAATGGCCGCCACCACAGGACTTAATTTAACATAGGACCCTATGGGAAAAAGTTTGAAAGGCTTCTTTTCTGAAACCGGTCAACCAATGGAAACAAAACTTACTAGCAATATTGTTTGGATGGTCCTCTATAAAGTTAATGTTTTTTTATCCCAATCGGAAATTCAAAATGGCCGTCACCGCAGGACTTGGTTTAACATTCAACCCTATGAGAAAAAAGTTTAAAAGGGCTTCTTCTCTGAAACCGTTTAACCAATCAAAACAAAACTTACTAGCAATATTGTTTGGATGGTCCTCTATAAAGTTTATGTTTTTTATGGCAATTGGAAATTCAAAATGGCTGCTACCGCAGGACTTAGTTTAACATAGGACCCTATGGGAAAAAGTTTTTAAAGGCTTCTTCTCTGAAACCGGTTAATCAATGGAAACAAAAACTTACTAGCAATATTGTTTGGATGGTCCTCTATAAAGTTTATGTTTTTTATGGCAATTGGAAATTCAAAATGGCCGCTACCGCAGGACTTAGTTTAACATAGGACCCTATGGGAAAAAGTTTTTAAAGGCTTCTTCTCTGAAACCGGTTAATCAATTGAAACAAAAACTTACTAGCAATATTGTTTGGATGGTCCTTTATAAAGTTTATGTTTTTTATGGCAATTGGAAATTCAAAATGGCCACCACCGCCGCAGGACTTAGTTTAACATTGGACCCTATGGGCAAATAAAAAAAATCTTCTCTATACAACCGGTTAACCAATGAAACAAAGCTTTCTAGTAATATTGTTTGGATGGTCCTAATTAAAGTTTATTGAAAATTACAGGACTAACTTTAACATCAGGGAAATGCCATCTTCATTTCCTATAAAATCAGGTGAGCGATACAGGCTCTTAAGAGCCTCTGGTTTTGAGGTTTTGATGCAGATCCAGAATGGCCACCATTACAGAACATAGTTTAACATAGAAAACTTTAGAAAATAAATGAAAACAGATTCTTCTCAAACACTAAGGAAAAACACATGTGGGTTAAATAAGGCAATAATACTAGGGTTGTCCTTTGCTAATTTTCAGTTTTGAGTGTTAGTCTGAAAATGGCTGTCACCTTAAGTTATCATAAGTTATCATAGAATCCATGGTAAATACAAACAAAAACATCATCCTACAGTAAAACAAAGTAATATTAGGGTGGCCAGTGTTTGGTGTTAATCTGACAGCAATATCAGAACATTATAGAGTGTTTGACAGTATGGGAAAAATGTTTTCTTTTCAGAAACCCATTATCATATAAAGACACAAATTTGCAGGAATGTTAAGAGTCTTCTACAAAGTTGATTAATCAGGTGGTGACATTTAACCTGGCTGGTACAATGTTTGTTTGAATGTGACTTAATACTAATTTTATAAATTTGTATGGTGTCCAGATATTATGAACTAAGAGAACCAATATCTGCAGCCTTTATGCTATGTAGATATGTGTTATAGGTTCATTTTTATCTGAATTGTAATGTAGATATGTGTTATAGGTTCATTTTTATCTGAATTGTAATGTAGATATGTGTTATAGGTTCATTTTTATCTGAATTGTCATCCCTGAAGATACTTCTCATTAGTTACTTTGGTCTTCACAGTAATATGAGATCAGACAATACTTAAATTGAGAGATTTATTGAAAGGTTTATTTCCATATTACAGAAAATCAAAGGTTTCTTCTGATGCTTCTTCAGATGAAGAAGTTTCTATGGAAACAGAAGTGCAGCCTCTAGTCATTACAACACCAACGTCTATTGTTACAACACCAAAAACTGACTTTGCAAGAAAAAGTAGTTCTTCCTCAAAGAAAAGAAGAGTGAAACGTTTAATTGATTCAGACAGTGACAACAGGTAATATTTTAAATGTTAATCTATGACATGAAGAGTCTGCCCTGATCACCAGACTGCATACTTACATCATGATGCAATAGAAAATATTGAAAACCACAGTATCTTTCTTTTTATTCTAATTCCAAGTTAAGTTTCTTCAGCCTTATATTCATGTAGCTAATAAATTTATTAAAGGTAAAATAACATTCAAACTGAGTACATAAACTTTCTTGATGTATGCCCAAATAAATTACTAAAAAAACAAGTCCTTTTCTTGTTGTTTATTTTTAGCATAACAAGCTAAAATTAAGCTTCTCTCACAATGAGTTTTGTTTAAATACACTTTGACAAAGAAAAAATGAAAGTCTTCTCCATGGAACCTATTTGTTCCAAACTTCTTTTTATGATCCTTGGAAGGTTCTCTAACGAAATTTATTTCCAACACTTTACCAAGAGAGCACCCATTAATAGAAATAGTAATGACAGGTTTCTCGAAGCCTTTGGTCGATGTTATTTCAAATAAAATATGGTTTTCTTCAGAATTCATTGACATCAAATTGTTACAATAATTATTTGGTCACCATTAATAATAATACAATTAATTATAGGCATATATATTTTCATAAGGGGTTTAGTTTTTTCCATAGGAAAATTAATCAATGAGTGATTGACTTTTCATTGTCAGATTTAAAGTACCCACTGAATAAACTGCAGAGAGAACAATAGGTATTGTATTCAAACAATGGGACAGTTCATCTTCCAAAAGTTTAAATACCCTGACCAACACCAGCTTATACCGAGGAAAGGTTTCATGTGGTCCGCTATAATTAAGTATCAATAAAAGAGCACTGTTTAGTTTATTTTATTTTTTTTTTTTTCAGTGACACTGATGTTGTAACACGAGTTAACATCGATAATAAAGAATCAGATGTGGAAGAAGAATCACAGTCTCAAAAGCGTCCCCTTGTGTTTGGTGATAGCAGTGATGAGGAATCCCAACCAGCCAAACGACAAAAGTTGTCTGACTCGGAAGACAGCGATGTGCCACTGTCTGCTGTAGCTAACAAACGACAGAATTTGTCAGACTCTGAGGACAGTGATATGCCACTGTCTGCTGTAACTAACAATCAATCAGGTAAAATTCTATTGTAAAGCATTTCTATTGGTGTATATTCCTCTTTCATTAGTTGACCAAGAATCTGGTCAATATCATTTTTGTTATACTGCCACCCTTTTAAATCCCATAGTACATGTCCTGACTGACAGGAAATTCCATTTGCTAATGATTCATCAAGAATAAGTCTAGCAACTATTTTTCCACATAGGGTTTGAAAAAGCTGTAAAAACAGTCACAATTTAATATGCTGAAAGTACTGTAAAGGCATTTCATATCGTTTTATTTACCTTAAAATATATGTTTAAACTGTGTAGTTTATGATAAGTAGAGAACATTTCATTTGACATTGGACTAAACATAATGTTCCAGCATGTTCTCCTTATTGAAGTGTTTTAGTATTTATTATTATAGATTTCTCTGATAACAGCTTCCCTTGTTCTTGTTCAATGTTCTCCTTGTTTACATGTAGTTGAGTTGCACAAAAAGTAAGATTTAGACACTAGTAGAATAAAACATTCAATTCCCTTTTCGTTGAGGGGATACGAGGATTTGTTGGCCTGTAATAAGTCATGCCTTCCTCTTGCAGTGTTTCTACAAACGTGACTTACCTTGGGCACAAATGAAATGAGCATATCTCTCAACACTGAAAGGGATATAAATGTATAACATGCAGATTTATTTAGCTTTCTTCCTTTGTAACAGAGTCGTTTCCAGCTACACTATACAGCCAGGGTCCGTTAGATTCTGACGATTCAGGGGAGGATGATCATGTTCCTCTACGCAGTGTTCTTCAGAGGAAAAATCGTATAGAGAGTGACGATGAAGACTGAATTTTGTTTGAAGGCCTTAAAACTTACAATATTTATAATTGAAGACTGCAAGTTTGATGTGTTATGGATATATGTTTGAGTTGAATACAGTAATTTTCATCCATCATAACAACCATAAAAAAGGACTACAAGTATTTGTTTAACTGTGATGTGTGTATCGTATAGCCACATACTCGCAATTTATCATTAAGAGGTTGCTGTATGTTTGTCACATGACATTACATGTATCATACCGCTATTTCCTGTCTAGTTTACAGTGAGTTACATTAATTCACATGGATAATAAACAGTGACATTCTTGTGTACATAAGATTTTTTGATTTCACTGGTTAAAATTTGTGACAAGTCATATAAGTTACGAATTCGATAATTGAATTAAGTGATGCTATTATGGAAAACAAATTTCTTATATTTTTTGTATTCTTTGTATGCAATAATAAGCATTGTAATTGTTGTATGATTTCAATTAAGTTTTCATGTAAATAAAATAGTCCTCATCATCAAAAGTGGCTGCAACACAAGATTGACAAATTTCCCCAGTAAAACTACATATCCATCTTAATAATAATTAGCATTTCAAACACCATAAGATAAATGGTATACTGTGGTTTCATTTATTTTCGTGGGTATCAATTTTCGTGGTTTGAGGAAAAAAGACATTTCGTGGGATTCTTAAATTCGTGGTTCGCGGGATAAAAAAAAATCCAAAAATGAAAAATAAAGGAATTGCTTACAAATTTTCAGTATTCATACTGTGTTTGTCTGTACATTTTCAAATACATCATTTTCAAGATATAATCGCTCTCGAGAGGTGACAATTGTAATGCTGATCACGGCTGTCATAAAAAATTTACGGTAGTTTCATTGAAAAGTGGCGACATTAAAACGAAATGGGACGGTTTAGAAAGACAATGCAAAACGAAGCCTGTTTTTTGTTGTGGCGTGGTGCAAAGCACACACTGAACATAAATTTATTAGAGGGGTTGCGTTTTTTGCAGTTTTATGTCAATTTTAAAAGACTGTGCGTTGAGTAAAGTGCCTTAAATAAAATCATGCGATACCATATATCACGCGATAGTGTACATCTAGCTACCTATCTTGATAACGGTGTTGTGACTGTTTTGTTTTCAAAGGAAGATAAAGTAATAAAGATTAAACAGATTTTGTTTTGTAGCCTTAAACATAATTAACACAATTAATAAACATGTCACTTTATTCAAACCAATCTAAGTAAACAGTTCATTGTAAATTCGTCATACATTCCCTGGGGCACAGATTAAATTTGTTTGACAATAAAATTGGTGATATAATTAGTGGTTTTCAAAGATGTAAATCAGTATAAAAGGTGTAAAAAATAAATTGCTTTATTGGTCTTTATTCCAATTAAGAAAGTTACTATAATATATTTGTTTATACATCAACACTTTACAACGAAAAGGCACAACAGGAAATACGTTCATTACTGACGGGATTACGCAATTAAAAATAACAAAGATGTTTATTTAATCAATTTTATTTCCATTTAGTGTCATAAACACACCAAAGTTGTTCATAATGCAAAATTGTCATTATCTATTTAAAACATATCAATATCACGATGCATCCTGAACATTAGTCGTCATTATCCATGATAACAACCGTCCCATAGCAGTTTCTCATGTCAGCTTACCCTCATTATAGATTTCTTGAGATCATTATTCGTTGAATTCTTAATTTCGTGGTTTGTCCCCAACCACGAAAACGACGAAAATTGGTACCCCACGAATAAAAATGAAACCACAGTATACATTTATATAAGAAAGTGGCAGTTCAAGACCCAGAATCATGAGCAGGGGTTGGGGGGGGGGGGGAGTCTGTAAACTATTGCTGCATTTTATTATGTCTACAAAAGCCAGGCTCAACAAGTCTGCAGCAAGTTAGACATATAAAAGTACTCTAAAAAAAACAGTTTTATTTTCCAAAATATATATTAAGTGTTCTGTTAACATCACAAGTTTAGAAAAGTCAACTACTTCCTGTTTGGGACTTCATTTAGTGGGGCATCTGTGTACCATGGACACATTCTTCGATTTTTTTAGATAGGGGTACTATTTTGTGTTATCAACTCCTCCTATTTATCCCCGAGTCATATCTCTGTAACTTTACAGAAAGATTGCGCATGTATTGTAGTTGTGCACTTACCATTAGGTTTGGTGATTTTTCTTAGCTTACCTGGAGTGAAGGTGAATGTGAGCTTTTCTAATCACTTGGCATTCGTTGTTTTTCAGTCATTAACTTTTTCTTCAGACACCACTGGGCCAGTTTTTTTCAACTTTGACCACCATCATCTTTAGGTTCCAAGTTTCAAATTTGTACTCAGAGTATTGATCAACAGAGGAAGATGGCAGCTTTTACTAAAATATAACAGTGGTTTTTGGTCAATATCTCAAATATAATAATAGATCAACACAATCATTTTTAGGATAGCTGCTGATAGTCTGAAGTTTGATGAGTTATTGCCCTTTAATTATGATTTTTATACCATGCCACACAATGTGGCGGGTATTATGTGATATGAGTGTTCGTCTGTCCATGCCTTAGTTGTTCCCAGATGATATCTTGAAAACGCTTAGGCCACACAGAATTTATTTCTTGTTCTTCGGACTTTAACTTTGAAAATAAGGAGCGAGCGAGCGAAATTTTTTTAATTAATTTTCTTTTTGAAATTCTGATTTTGTGGAGCGAATGATTTTTTTTTAAGATGAGCGACATGTTTTTAATTTAAAAAAAAATTTTTTTAGGTTTTCATGGTTAAACTGATGCGAGCGTGCGATGTTTTTTAATTTTGAAGGAAATAACTGAAATTTAAAAAATTTAAAAATTTTTAAAAAATGTATTTGAAATTAAACATGTTCTTAATGTTTTATGACTTAACCAATTGATTAATAAATTATATAGCAGAAAAGAATTGTCTTGAAATGTTTTGTCTCTTCTGAAAATATGCTGTCTTGGCTTTCTATCAATAGGTACAGACGGACCAACAGACAGTCCATACCCCTATTCAGTAATGTCTCCAATTCTTTTTGGCAAGGCATAATTTCAAGATTGATTAAAAAGAAATAATAAAAGACTACCTGTCTTTATTAACAATAACAAACAGTAAAAATAACAAATATAAAAAAACAATAATAATTTGTAAATATGAATAAAAAAAACAATAATATATTGAAAGCACATTCTTATTTACACCCATCCCTGTATAGAATACTGCTAATATACTCTTGTGAAAAAAATGAGGTATTACAAGCGCATATGGCATTCTAATGCTGTATTTGGTAGCAGTACTTTAAACTGGGTCGCAACTGCTGCCGAAACCAAACACTTGTTTTCTGTCATTGTTTTCTATATTTTACTTTTCGGTTTTTATTTTATAGGGGACTGAAACTGTATTTTAACCTTCTAAGTTCTGAATGAATCTCCAGCTATCGGAGCACTTGAATGAAAATCGTAAAACGCGGAGAATATTATTTTTATACCCCCCGCTTGAAAAGCGGGTGGTATATAGTGTTCATGGTGTCCGTCTGTCCGTCCATTACACTTTCTCTTATTTGCAACTCCTCCTACACCACTGAATGGAATTTGATGAAACTTACACAGAATCCTTGTCACATAGTGCCATTGTGCAGGAGATATCAAACATTTTGATCGGAATGATATTTGGGGTTTCCCATAGAAAAACATGGACATTGTCATTGACCTAAGGGGTTCCTCATCTCTTATGTGCAACTCCTCCTACACCACTGAATGGAATTTGTTGAAACTTACAAAGAATCCTTGTCACATATTGCCATTGTGCAGGAGATATTTATTATTTTGATCAGAATGATATTTGGGGTTTCCCATAGAAAAACACGGACTGTCATTGACATAAAGGGATACCCATTTCTTATGTGCGACTCCTCCAACACCACTAAATGGAATTGATGAAACTTACACAGAATGTTGTCACATATTGCCATTGTGCACTTGATATTAAATATTTCGATTGGAATGATATTTGGGGTTTCCCATAAAAAAAACATGGACTTTGTCATGGACATTAGGGATACCCATCTCTTATGTGCAACTCATTCCTACACCACTGAATGGAATTTGTTGAAACTTACACAGAATTCATGTCACATGATGCCATTGTACAAGAGATATTTAACATTTTGATCGGAATGATATTTGGGGTTTCCCGTAGAAAAACATGGACTGTCATTGACATAAGGGGATACCCATCTCTTATGTGCAACTCCTCCTACACCACTGAATGGAATTTGATGAAACTTACACAGAATCCATGTCACATAGTGCCATTGTGCAGGAGATATTTAACATTTTGATCGGAATGATATTTGGGGTTTCCCATAGAAAAACATGGACTTTGTCATGGACATAAAGGGATACCCATCTTTTATTTGCAACTCCTCCTACACCACTGAATGGAATTTGTTGAAACTTGAATCTTGGTCACATGTTGCCATTGTGCACTGGATATTAAACATTTTGATCAGAATATTATTGGAGGTTTCCCATAGAAAAACATGGACTTTGTCATTGACATAGGGGATGCCATTCTTTGGGGGATTGGGGAGGGTTACATGTTTTATCTGCAACTTCGCCTTCACGTTTAACTAGATAAAGTTTCAATTTCATAATTAAGAACACATGAATTTTCAAAGTAATTGTGAAGCGGGGGGTATCAATGGTGAGCATTGCTCACATGTTTTTTTACTCTAGTTTAAAGACAACTTCTGGTTCTGGACGCAGGTGGGTTTCAGGTTAATGTGGGCGGAAGAAATTTATTTATTTTTCTTTCTGAAATAATTTCACGTGCTGGCCGTCCGACGAACAAGTAATTAATTCGGCGTGGCCTTAGACAGCTTTTATTTAAACTTTGCACAGATATTAAATACCATAAAATGAGGATCAAGTTCGATTTTTTCAGCAAAATCCAATTTGTAGTTTTAGACTTAGGCCACAGTTTTTTCTGTCTACAGTTGGTGGTTTTCAGAAGATGACTTGAAAATGTGACAACATTTTTTTAATTGAACTTTGCACATCTATTATACATGTACTATAAATGAAGATCAAGTTCAATTTTCAGCACAATCCAATTTGTAGTTTTTGAGTTGTGCCAATTTGAAATAATTTGTATAGGTCTAGGGTCAAGGTAAAAGTTGTCTTCTGAGATAGACTGTTATCAAGCTTATCTGTTCCTGTAGGCTGATTTTTAATTCAGCAAAATGTCTTCATGAACATTAAAAACAATACAATGTGGGGAGGTATCATTTTACATCTCATTAAATGCACTATTTTTGACAATATACTTAGGTTTTATAATATAACTTAAAAACTGCAAAAGCTATATTGAAATTGCAAATTGTGTAAAAGATCAGCAAGACAATGCCTATAAAACATTTTGTTGGTCCAAAATTATCTGACCACTACTTATCGGAGTTAGTGCCCTTTAATGATGATTTTTGTAACGTTTTCATATTTGTCCTGTAACCTATAACAGCTAGAGTGAAACTAAAATGATCAGCAGTACAATTCCTACAATGAATCTATTGGTCTGAAATTATCAGATGACTCCTTGTATGAGTTATTGCCCTTTAGTGATGATTTTTTAATGAAATTTTCGTTTTTGTCCCATAACCTTAAGACAACAGCTAGAGTAATTTGCAAAAATCATCAGAAATACAAGCCCTTCAATTTACTTTATTGGTCTGAAATTGTCAAATGACTCCTTATATGAGTTATTACAATTTATTGATGAACCAATTTTTGGCATAAAATTTTAAACTGCAAAAATAATAGGGACAAGGCCTACGAATCATTATATTGTATGAAAATTGTCAGATGACTTCTTGTAGAAGTTGTAGAAGTTATTGCCCTTTAACAATTGTTTTGTAAAATTTGTAGGTTTGGCATTGTAACATAAATGCCATAACAGCTAGAGTGAAGTTTGAGTAATATAAATTAAAGTAAAACTGTAAATCATTTAATTAAACTAAAAGGACAAGGCCTACAAATCATTTAATTTTTCGTAAATTGTCTGATGGCACCTTATGGTGTTATTGTACTTAACAAAATTTTTGAAGAAATGTATGATTTTGCCTAGTAACTTATAGCAACTAGACTGAAACTGTAAATTAATTTTGTTGCAGTTGGTTGATGCCATTCTTGGCCTGTAAACTTAGTTTACAAATCTACCCCCCCCCCTCCTTTCAGTCATCACCAATCAGATCACTCATTGGCCTCAATCTTTCTTGGTGTGTATACTTTCAAAATATCTAAATCTCCACACATATTAGCTGAATGGCTTCTAAGTGTATAGGATTAAACGCTTATTTTCGGTAATTCATCGATGTATGAACGAGGTCGACTCACTCACAAACAAATAAACGGCCGAACGATTTGTTGTGACCGAGAAAAAAGAAGGTAGTTTTACCGCTACGGCTATTGTGTGTATTTGAAATGATTCATAATTGAAATTACAAGAAACGCAATTTTAAAGTATTGTAATTTATGGTCTATTTATCTCGGCTGTATATATGTGAAATAATATGATTTTTTTCAAATCTTGAATTATCAACTTTTTTTTTGAAATTTATAATCTTTGACCGTACCAGTAAGGTTTCAAACAGTCCTAATATATTAAACGAAGAGCATGTTATTTAATTTTTTTCTATTTTCATTGGAAGATCAAAAAACAATCTGTGAACGAAATCTATGAAATTCTTGAATTATTCTGACAGTAATTCAGACTGTTTCAAAGGATTTGTACTTTTTTTAAATGAACACCCGCCTTATGAACTCACTCAACATATGTAATTCAGAATTATACATAACACAGCTTCTTTATTTGGGTAATAAGTAGACAATCGGTGTCCGAGTGGTTAAGATAGTAGTCTTGTATTGATCACGTGGCCTGTCAACACTGAGGGTTGGCGTCTCTCTGCAGGCATGGTGTACTCGACTCCAATCTTTATTGACAAGAATTGCCAGGGCTTCTCGGGTATTCCGGCTTCCTCCCCTAATAAAAACTGGACGCCATGATATAGCTGACAGTGACATTAAATACCATTCAAACAAAAAGACGTTTCATATTAAATCTTGACATTGCTTGGTAGAAAAAAATTATTCAATGCATTTCGCTTTAATCTTTTTTTTTCTTTTCATTGTTTTTTTTATACAAAATAATAAATTTAATGCTAAAAACATTTATGCATTTTTATTTGCATCGTAAATTTTTATTTTAAATTTAGATTTACAGACGACAGTTCATATTGTCAAATTATTTCAGAATTTTGCGTCATTAAATATTTTCTTTTGCATCAGTATTTAAAAAAATATAATATGTTCTAAGAGGAGCCAAAATGGGATGAAAGCAACATTTATAAAATTTTGGAATGTTCATAGTAAAATTCTTATGCAAATATAAAATTTACTGAAAGGCGTTTCTTCGCCTCTGCTAGTGTGATAGAAGAATGAACTATATTTCCTCAAATTTTTCTGTGGCGTGCAACGGCGTCGTTGCGATGTAATCTGGGATAAGATGGATAAAGTGTGAACTTTGCACTCTAAATGTGTCCTTTTCATTCTGATTTGGAGGAGTAAAATTTTACATGTAATTACGAAGATTATTTTATTAGTTGTGATTTGAAAAAAAATATATATACATAAGAGAGAGCGTAGCAACAATAATGTAGATAGAGAGGTAAACAAGTCCACAAGGCGGTATTAATATAAATAAAGTACGTCTATAACAATGGGTAAACAAATATTGCCTTTATATAAATAGAGTTGCTGTTCATTTAACTATTCAGCATATTGCTTTTTTTCATTACGCAGAGATTGTTTATCTTACAAACGTTTACATCTGGTAAACATGTTAAATTTTTCGTTTGAACTTTCGTGTAAATGTTTGTTCACTTTCTAAAGTTTCGAAGTTTTCTGTTGACGTCTTTTGTCAATGTAAAGTCGTCATTTTCCGCAATTCATTTTTAGTTTGTCCAATATAGAATTCAATACAATTATAACAATAATTAAATGTTTAGTTTGACATGACTTATATTTGGCGGTAAATGTTTACCGTTAATACAAGTTAAAGAGGTCCTTATAATACACTGTCACATGTTTTACAAATTTCAACTCCGCATTTTGAAACTCTTTAGGTGTTTTCAGTATCGAAACAGGATTTCGTTAAAATTACTTTAGTATAAATTTCATGGTCTTGCTGTGCTTTCGTGCAATCATTTTACTTGTATCATTAAAAACTTTTCGGTTGGTGTCACTTCTTGGACTTTTGTATCGGATTATGTGGGTAGTTTTGTTTCTTCAAATAAATAATAACATATAACATAGGTTGTCATCTATTTTTATCTTCATCTACCCGAAGAAAAAATTTATTTAGACAGCCGTAAATTTTTTTTTAGTTTTCGGATTATAACTCAATAACGCTTGCATCAATTTAGTGAAAAGTTTGGGATTTAATTTATTTTGATAGGTGGTTCCCTTCTTTTATTTTTGGTAAAATTGTGATTTACCGTTATAGAGTTATGCGATTTGTTTCATAGAAAAAAAGGGACCGGTAAGTTTTCAGACTTAACTCAACAAGCTTTCATCATTTTTCTTGAAAGTTTGGAGAATATTTTATTTTGATAGATGCAAGCTTCTTGGTATTTTTTAGTAACGTTCTGATTAATCGTTATAGAGTTATGGGACTTTGTTCATGAAAAGGGGAGTATTTTTTAATCTTTAAAGCTCTTATCAATTTTCTGGAAAGTTTAGGGAATTGTTTATTTTGATAGACACAAATTTCTTCACCATAATCAATTTTCACAAACTACTACATCTCCCTACTCGAATTTTTTTATATTAGTAGATTTATTAAGTAGATAGTCCTGGCTCAATTATACTTTACCGTAACGTTTGTCTTCCTTTGAAAGTTTTTTTTAAAGTTTTTTTGTCAGTTTTAAGAACGTATCCTTTGACTTGGCGGATAACAATTTTGATTTGTTACGTAGATTTAGTATTATTTCTGTTTCTTTTATTTCCTTTATTAAAAATCACTCTGTTAATCGTAATTTCCGACAAAATTTCCAATATATCCGTCTTCCTATTAATTCCCATGCAAAGTTGTTGTATAGTTTAAACCTTGTTTCATGTGTTCCATTTCTGTTTTCAATAGTTTTTTCCATTTCTGTCAATTCTGGGCTACACAAATTTATAACTTGGATCTAATATTTTCTTCGATTTTGTTATAGTTTTTATGTTTTGCTTACGTTTCTATTATGGGAATAAATTTTAAACTTCCTGGTTTTTTTTTTGGTGTCTCCATACCACCATATATGTATTATTTAAACATCACGAGTTATACTTTTAAAATACAAGTACAGGGCAGGCGGCGAGCTCTATCTTTAGATCGAGAAAAAGCAGCAAATTCACACTTGTAATGATTTTGGTTTACCTGACAGAGATTGAACCTAGCTACATTATTGTAACTAGATGGAAGCGTGACCCTCGGCACTCCTGGTAACTATAGTGAATTATGGTGCCGATATGTTATTTCAGAAACCGCTTTACGTTATTAGTGCCGGAAGTCGCTTCGGGCTTTTCACCGTGTTCCCAATAAAAAACTGGACGTATTGATATAACTGAACAACTGATAATCCTCGTACTAACAAACCCAATGTTATTATATTTGGGTTGTGATTAAATAGTTGCCCGATTGTTGTTTCTAGTACCCATAGGGTGTACTCGACTCCAATCTTAACTGATAAGGCCTGATTGCCAATTGTCTGCTGATGGTCAGGGGTTCACCGGTATCCCCAATAAACACTGGATGCTATGATCAAACTGAAAATGGCGCTAAACACTATTCAAATAAACAAAATAATCTATAGTAATTGCAGGTCCGCGTCTATCATTTAGTGAAATTATAGTTGTTTCTACAGAGGTTGTGTCCATAACCCGAGACTTTATATAAATCAAAAATATAAAGCAATCTTCAAATTTGTAAAGATGTATTTCTGTTGTATTATAATTTATAATTATAATTATTAATATAATTTATTATAATTTATTTCTACTATTTTCCTTTTCACCATATCATTTGTATTTGCGGGCCTATATATATGTGTGTGTGTTTAATTATGCCAATTACAATAACTACTTTTACCAAAGACAGCGTTAAAATTAAATGGTTTATTGAAATTTTAACCGTTAATGAACCTATTGTGTAATTGATAGTCAATTAGTTGTGCATATCTAATTATCAATCAATTGTGAACTTTCTGTAGAAACACAATTTGACAGCTTTTAAGTTAGATTAATTTAAGTTAAAATATTCTGTTCAAAATTGTGATAATTGATATGAGTTTGGATTTGTTTAAGCTTTATATGAATTCCCCTTTTATTATTGTTTGAATTGTTGTTAATTATAGATTGTTATATAGGAAACCACCACGTTGCCAAACTGTAGCGTGCCTCCACCCCACCCCCCCCCTTCCGGAGTGTGGAAGATCATGGCTTTGCACCACGTCGGGTCAAACAAAAACTGTTTCTTCTTTGCCGCTAGCATGCAGCATTACTGATTTTGGCACTGAAAACACTCGTGTTTACTCCCTTGCTCAACCCTTATAAAAAGGTGGTGTGTATCTGTATGTGCTAAGTTGAATATCAGTGTTGCCTCGACACATTGTGTTGTTATGTCTCCCAGACGAAGGTATGACAAACACATTGTTTTATACGGCCGCCTTTGAAAATAAAAGTACATTTAGCAGATCTCTTGAATGGCTACAAACCATTTTACCACCCCTCCCAATAACGTCAACTTATCAGATTTTAAAGACATTTTTATTTGTAGGTAGATTTTAATGTATTGATTTCAATTTATCAACTAAACTGGGGCTTCATTGCGGAGACATTTGTGTTGGCAGCCTAACACGATTTTTACTAGTTAAACTGGTCTTGACAATGTGAACCTCTGGTTAAGTACCTTTCTGTCAGCAGACACTCTCCCTCCGGGAAATCTTACTGTCTCTTGCTGGTACCTGATCAACCTAAAGATCTATACCCTTTGTGTAGGTGCTGCTGGTACCTGATCAAACTAAAGATCTATACCCTTTGTGTAGGTGCTGCTGGTACCGGATCAACCTAAAGATCTATACCCTTTGTGTAGGTGCTGCTGGTACCTGATCAACCTAAAGATCTATACCCTTTGTGTAGGTCCTGCTTGTACATGATCAACCTAAAGATCTATACCCTTTGTGTAGGTGCTGCTGGTACCTGATCAACCTAAAGATCTATACCCTTTGTGTAGGTCCTGCTGGTACCTGATCAACCTAAAGATCTATACCCTTTGTGTAGGTGCTGCTGGTACATGATCAACCTAAAGATCTATATCCTTTGTGTAGGTGCTGCAGGTACCTGATCAACCTAAAGATCTATACCCTTTGTGTAGCTGCTGGTACCTGATCAACCTAAAGATCTATACCTTTGTGTAGGTGCTGCTGGGTACCTGATCAACCTAAAGATCTATACCCTTTGTGTAGGTGCTGCTGGTACCTGATCAACCTAAAGATCTATACCCTTAGTGTAGGTCCTGCTGGTACCTGATCAACCTAAAGATCTATACCCTTTGTGTAGGTGCTGCTGGTACCTGATCAACCTAAAGATCTATACCCTTTGTGTAGGTGCTGCAGGTACCTGATCAACCTAAAGGTCTATACCCTTTGTGTAGGTGCTGCTGGTACCTGATCAACCTAAAGATCTATACCTTTGTGTATGTGCCTCTGGGTACCTGATCAACCTAAAGATCTATACCCTTTGTGTAGGTGCTGCTGGTACCTGATCAACCTAAAGATCTATACCCTTTGTGTAGGTGCTGCTGGTACCTGATCAACCTAAAGATCTATACCCTTTGTGTAGGTGCTGCTGGTACCTGATCAACCTAAAGATCTATACCTTTGTGTAGGTGCTGCTGGGTACCTGATCAACCTAAAGATCTATACCCTTTGTGTAGGTGCTGCTGGTACCTGATCAACCTAAAGATCTATACCCTTTGTGTAGGTGCTGCTGGGTACCTGATCAACCTAAAGATCTATACCCTTTGTGTAGGTGCTGCTGGTACCTGATCAACCTAAAGATCTATACCCTTTGTGTAGGTGCTGCTGGTACCTGATCAACCTAAAGATCTATACCCTTTGTGTAGGTGCTGCTGGTACCTGATCAACCTAAAGATGTATTCCCTTTGTGTAGGTGCTGCTGGTACCTGATCAACCTAAAGATCTATACCCTTTGTGTAGGTGCTGCTGGTACCTGATCAACCTAAAGATCTATACCCTTTGTGTAGGTGCTGCATGTACCTGATCAACCTAAAGATCTATACCCTTTGTGAAGGTGCTGCTGGTACCTGATCAACCTAAAGATCTATACCTTTGTGTAGGTGCTGCTGGGTACCTGATCAACCTAAAGATCTATACCCTTTTTGTAGGTGCTGCTGGTACCTGATCAACCTAAAGATCTGTACCTTTGTGTAGGTGCTGCTGCGTACCTGATCAACGTAAAGATCTATACCCTTTGTGTAGGTGCTGCTGGTACCCGATCAACCTAAAGATCTATACCCTTTGTGTAGGTGCTGCTGGTACCTGATCAACCTAAAGATCTATACCCTTTGTGTAGGTGCTGCTGGTACCTGATCAACCTAAAGATCTATACCTTTGTGTAGGTGCTGCTGGGTACCTGATCAACCTAAAGATCTATACCCTTTGTGTAGGTGCTGCTGGTACCTGATCAACCTAAAGATCTATACCCTTTGTGTAGGTGCTGCAGGTACCTGATCAACCTAAAGATCTATACCCTATGTGTAGGTGCTGCTGGTACCTGATCAACCTAAAGATCTATACCTTTGTGTAGGTGCTGATGGGTACCTGATCAACCTAAAGATCTATACCCTTTGTGTAGGTGCTGCTGGTACCTTATCAACCTAAAGATCTATACCCTTTGTGTAGGTGTTGCTGGTACCTGATCAACCTAAAGATCTATACCCTTTGTGTAGGTGCTGCTGGTTCCTGACCAACCTAAAGATCTATACCTTTGTGTAGGTGCTGCTGGTACCTGATCAACCTAAAGATCTATACCCTTTGTGTAGGTGCTGCTGGTACCTGATCAACCTAAAGATCTATACCCTTTGTGTAGGTGCTGCTGGTCCCTGATCAACCTAAAGATCTATACCCTTTGTGTAGGTGCTGCTAGGTACCTGATCAACCTAAAGATCTATACCCTTTGTGTAGGTGCTGCTGGTACCTGATCAACCTAAAGATCTATACCCTTTGTGTAGGTGCTGCTGGTACCTGATCAACCTAAAGATCTATTCCCTTTGTGTAGGTGCTGCTGGTACCTGATCAACCTAAAGATCTATACCCTTTGTGTAGGTGCTGCTGGTACCTGATCAACCTAAAGATCTATACCTTTGTGTAGGTGCTGCTGGTACCTGATCAACCTAAAGATCTATACCTTTGTGTAGGTGCTGCTGGTACCTGATCAACATAAAGATCTATACCTTTGTGTAGGTGCTGCTGGTACCTGATCAACCTAAAGATCTATACCCGTTGTGTAGTTGCTGCTGGTACCTGATCAACCTAAAGATCTATACCCTTTGTGTAGGTGCTGCTGGTACCTGATCAACCTAAAGATCTATACCCTTTGTGTAGGTGCTGCTGGTACCTGATCAACCTAAAGATCTATACCCTTTGTGTAGGTGCTGCTGGTACCTGATCAACCTAAAGATCTATTCCCTTTGTGTAGGTGCTGCTGGTACCTGATCAACCTAAAGATCTATACCCTTTGTGTAGGTGCTGCTGGTACCTGATCAACCTAAAGATCTATACCTTTGTGTAGGTGCTGCTGGTACATGATCAACCTAAAGATCTATACCCTTTGTGTAGGTGCTGCTGGTACCTGATCAACCTAAAGATCTATACCCTTTGTGTAGGTGCTGCTGGTACCTGATCAACCTAAAGATCTATACCTTTGTGTAGGTGCTGCTGGGTACCTGATCAACCTAAAGATCTATACCCTTTGTGTAGGTGCTGCTGGTACCTGATCAACCTAAAGATCTATACCCTTTGTGTAGGTCCTGCTGGTACCTGATCAACCTAAAGATCTATACCCTTTGTGTAGGTGCTGCAGGTACCTGATCAACCTAAATATCTATACCCTTTGTGTAGGTGCTGCTGGTACCTGATCAACCTAAAGATCTATACCCTTTGTGTAGGTGCTGCTGGTACCTGATCAACCTAAAGATCTATACCCTTTGTGTAGGTGCTGCTGGTACCTGATCAACCTAAAGATCTATACCCTTTGTATAGGTGCTGCTAGGTACCCGATCAACCTAAAGATCTATACCCTTTGTGTAGGTGCTGCTGGTACCTGATCAACCTAAAGATCTATACCCTTTGTGTAGGTGCTGCTGGTACCTGATCAACCTAAAGATGTATTCCCTTTGTGTAGGTGCTGCTGGTACCTGATCAACCTTAAGATCTATACCCTTTGTGTAGGTGCTGCTGGTACCTGATCAACCTAAAGATCTATACCTTTGTGTAGGTGCTGCTGGTACCTGATCAACCTAAAGATCTATACCTTTGTGTAGGTGCTGCTGGTACCTGATCAACCTAAAGATCTATACCTTTGTGTAGGTGCTGCTGGTACCTGATCAACCTAAAGATCTATACCTTTGTGTAGGTCCTGCTGGTACCTGATCAACATAAAGATCTATACCTTTGTGTAGGTGCTGCTGGTACCTGATCAACCTAAAGATCTATACCCTTTGTGTAGGTGCTGCTGGTACCTGATCAACCTAAAGATCTATACCCTTTGTGTAGGTGCTGCTGGTACCTGATCAACCTAAAGATCTATACCTTTGTGTAGGTGCTGCTGGTACCTGATCAACCTAAAGATCTATACCCTTTGTGTAGGTGCTGCTGGGTACCTGATCAACCTAAAGATCTATACCCTTTGTGTAGGTGCTGCTGGTACCTGATCAACCTAATGATCTATACCCTTTGTGTAGGTGCTGCTGGTACCTGATCAACCTAAAGATCTATACCCTTTGTGTAGGTGCTGCTGGTACCTGACCAACCTAAAGATCTATACCCTTTGTGTAGGTGCTGCTGGTACCTGATCAACCTCAAGATCTATACCCTTTGTGTAGGTGCTGCTGGAATGTTGCCATATAAAACTAGAAAATTCACAATAGGAAAATTAAAACCACCCCTGTCATAAATTGTGTTTTAAACCTTCCTTCATAGTCGATTTCTAGATATAGGCCAAGGTATGAGGTATTCCTAGCTGTCTTTTTGGTGTCCAAAATTTTAAGGTCAATGTTGTAGATGCGATCAACATTCTTAATTATTCAACTAAAACACTTCATCTGTACAGCGGAACGTGAACTTGAAGGTGAGGGCTAAACTAGTATCCTTGTTTTAGAAGCCTTTGTATAAAGTCCATCTCATGAATAGAGGAACAAGTCAACAAGAAGGGGAGCACAGTTAGTGTTCATTGGAATGCCGACGGTTTGTTGAGAACATGACAAATATGTTAATCAGAAAGTCAAGCATTTTTTGTTGGAAAAGTAAAAGAGTAGTTTTTTTCGTGTAACAAAGTTGAATCCATTCTTTTTTAGGCTTATTAGTATAGAGAGTTGAAAAGTCAAACGTTCTACGCCATGGCATGAAGAGAGTAACCTAGTCTGCAGGTTTTCTAACAGATATTTGAATTTTTTAGTATCCTCATCCGATTCATGCTACCTCTGGAACAGCTTGATTCACAGTATTTCTGAAGACCTTTTTAAACTGCTCACAAAATAGATGTTAAAGAGGTTTAGTGGAGCAAGTAGCAGACCCAGCAATATAATGTTGCTCAAAATGACACTTGTGCAACTTAGGAATCCAATAGAGTAATAAAAGATTAAGTTCCTTGTCTTTGGTTAAAAAACTCAAAGCGGATCTATGATTTTCAAGGATTTCCCATTTTTTGCAAGCGTCGACTGGGTATCGTTAGGTTGTCAGCTGAATTGTCAAGGCATAATACCTCTATCAAGCAGATAATGTAACAATTATGGCATACAAACTCAATGTTGTTAGGAGTATTTTCTTTTTGTATAACAACGTATAGTTGAATTGGTGCTCTCTGGACCAGGCGCGTATCCGGGAATAAGTGGTAGGGGCGCGTCCAGAGATCCGCAGAACCGAGGAGCCCATGAGATTTCAAGATATTTTAAACAATTTTAATAATGAAAAGTATTTTAAAAAAATAATTTTTATTGAAATTTTATATATCATTTTACAATGTTTGTTTTGGAGGTGTCCCCCCCCCCCCTTTGGATCCGCCACTGTGAACGTTAAGCAGTCAATCAATATTACTATAGTATATTACATAATTGATTGTACTTAATTACATTAATTGCACTTTTTATTTTAAAAAAATTACATTTTGTGAAGCAGTCTTAATATACACTATATACTGCAGGGGACACGGGTTTTATTGGGAAGAAAAATACATTATTTTTAAACATTAATCCGTAAAAACAATACAAACACTTAGTTAAATCGGCTGTCAATCAAGTAAGTTTAAAATAATTGTTAAATAACTGTTATTTTAATATGACCTTTTGCTTATAATATATTTTGACAGCCAATTTCGATGTGTTTGAAGTCACTGAACCCTGAATTGAATTGTTTCGATTTAAATCTCCTACTATATTATTAAAATATCGATCAGTTAAAACTTATTAAATACCCCTGACATGGTACAAGACTTCGGAAGCTTTCGGTGTTTAAAATACAGCTAATGTTAAATATTTAATTAGCATAACAATAAGCCTAGCAACGAGACGCGATCTGATGGATACTTGTATGTTTCACTGGAGGGTGTAAATTTCAGTTTTGTATAATGACATCCTTACAGCTTTTTAAGGCTGTGGAACACGACCCCACGGTTCCAAAGGAGTGGGGCTCAGGGAAGTTTAAAGAAGATGTCAACGTATACATTCCAGGACCTCCAACGTGGCAGTATTCGTAAGTTTTGTTAAACACTTAGCTGTCATAGAAAGTAACGTGTATATTTAAAATACTACTTTTAACGTGTGTAACAGAGTACACAACTGAAGATCGATCTTACCCTTAAACGTGTTAAAGTAGCTATTTTATACAGTAAATACACTTACTGAACTTTATTCAAACAACTATTGTATGCAACTGAGTACTGTTAAACCTCGATGTGTCTCGATTTTTTTTTCTTGCCAGACACCCGTTCACTTTTCATAGTAATCACTGTTCCTACTTACTAGTTTGTACTTTGTTATTATATTTGCAGTAACTTACATAATATAATTTTATTATTTATTGATGTAATAAAGTAAACAAAGATGGTAAAATTACCTTGACCATCTTGACTACATAATCGAACTGTCTGACTTTAGTAAAATCCAGACATGTAGTTAGAAAAAGGCTTTCATATTAAAGTAGGAAAATTAAATGATGAGATGTTGCGGTAGATGAGTAAGCTACATCGGCTACATGTTTTCTATGCGTGTTTTCCGAGTCCAACTCCAGTATCATTGAATACTTGGTGAAATAATCCCTAATGGTGCCAGTTAACCTTAAATCTGTGCGGACTCTTCACAGTCCTTTTGTTCCATTTATATTTTTCGTTACATTTAATTGATTCATTGTGGTGTGTGTTTATGTTATCTCTCATAAACTAATATAAGAAACATATTGAGACAATCCTATGCGATGTAGGAATTAAATACGGTTATAATGCCGTTTAGCAAATGTTAGTAACGAGTAATAACTATTATAGATGATAATTTGCGAATTTAAACATTACCAGTATCGAGAACCGAGTCAACTTTATTAAACACGTGCAAGTTTGTGACAGACAGGAAATTCAGTTTAAACATATTTTATTTGCTAAATATTGCAATAAAACAGGACAAGACAAAAGTTAATACAAACTAAGGAAGTCGCCTCCTTATTTATTTATTTATTTTAAATAACTTTATTTACTTGATATGATCAGATCATTATCAATATAATAATACTTGATTTTTCAGGTTTTTTAGACACGGTTACTCGCGTAATACTCTTTTTTATTTGCCGGTTTAGGTAACTGTATTCAGTGGCGGGTCTAGGGGGAGGGTGCACCCCGCCCCCTTACGAAGCAGCATCTAAAAATGCGTAAATAAACCCCAGTGCTCCAAAAATGTGTTCAAAGCGGGCTCCCTATTATGATTGTTTGTTTGAATGGTGTTTAACGCCACTTTTAGCAATTTTGCAGCTCTTTCAGTGCGTCCAGTTTTTATTAGGGGAGTCCCTATTATGAGAAAAGCGCCCCTTATGCCAATTCCTGGATCCACCAATGTTATTCTCCAAGTTATTCACAGGCATTTTTTAATACGATATATTTCGATATGTATTTTTGTGCTGGTATATCCTATAATAAGGTAAAATTATTCTGATAATAAAAATGCTTTATTTAATATTTATGTGTTCTGAGGCATCTGTAAGGGTACGATACTTGGTTGAAAAGTATGTCTATCAGTGATGCGAAACAACAAATCAGACATAACGTATCACTGTCATGGCTTAATTACAATTAATTTATTTAACTTAATTTAAAGTTACACGAGACATTACACTCAGTGTGTTATCGATTTAATATATTTAACCGGTTGAGAGATTAATACTATTTTAAAAGGCAATGAAACAAACATGTTAAAAAATTATTTTAACAAATACATTAAATCAATATCGTTTTTTTTCAATTCACCACGTGTGTGGTTGCGGTTTATTTTCCTCTCTTGTCTACAGTAGGTGGGGGATTCCCATTTGTATCGTTTAAATCTACTTTTTTTACTATTTCTAATTGGGGAACTAATTGGGTTTCATCGCATTTTCCTGTCAAATATGTTTTTTTAAATATATTTATATTTTCCGAGTTATTAAAATACATATAACGTATAGTGTATATCCTCTCCTAGACTCCAATCTTGATTGACAATGATTACTAGTTTTCCTACCGAACGTCAGGACATTCTCCGGGTGCTCCGGCTTCCTCCCACAATAAAAACTTGACGCCGTGATATAGCTAAAAAAATTGCTGAAACAACATTCAAACAAACAAACAAAATATAGCCTTTCACGAATAGACAGCTCTGTCGGACTAGATTTTATTTCTAGACACCCCAAAAAGACACCCTTACAATAAAAATTACAGTACAATTAAAGATGTCAGTTAATGTTAGGACTATAGATAATGTTGGGGAATAAGAGAGAGTTTTAAAATGTTTATTCGGTAAACATTAAAAGCATATACAAATTTAATTGCGTTTGGTTTATTTGTATAAAGTACGAAAACGTGTATTGACCAATCTCCATTTGACCAGATAAATTCATTTTATGTTCTATTTATTTTATATAATATCCCTAAATGTCATTTAAGGTGACAAATTCCTATAATAATTTTCAAACCCAGAAGTGAAGATTTTTAAAATGTCACAAAAACCGATCAAACGAATGCATTTAGAACAACGTCACACGTAGCTTCTCGATATTTGTGACCGCCTGTTAATACGGGAGATCTGAGTCCGACTTGGAACAAGGTGTGCCCCCACCAGCCAAATTGACAATGATGTCTACAATTCAAGATGAAGGCTGGGGTAATCACATGACACACCAGCCCCTTCCAATCAGAACTAGACACATATAATAGCTGAAAAAATGTTGACAGTGTCTCAATACCTCGAATAAGAATCATCTAAATACCTGTGATCAAATGTAGACGGGGAACGTTCTACGAGAAGCGAAATATCTAGCTAAAGATCGACAAAGCTGGAAAGGAATCCACAGTTGTCAATCTGCCGCAACCATGTTACTACCTGATTCGATGACGGTTAAATGTGCACAGCATTTGTATTACGTTTGACAGGCCTGTACTATAATATGGTGCAATAATACTACACTATGTCTGTGTTAGACAGGCACGTACTGCAAAATGATGCAATAATAGCACACTGTAAGATTTTACAGGCCGGTACTGTGATAGGATGTAGTAATAGTACACTGTTTGTGAAATATCAGAGAGACCGGTACTGTATTATGGTGCAGTAGTACACTGTGTTTCATGAAATATTAGAAAGGCCGGTACTGTAATATGGTGCATTAATAATACACTGCATTTGCGTAACATTATTTTAATATGGTGCAGTAATAGTACACAGCATCTGTGTAACGGTTGATAGACCGCTTCTGTAATATGGCGCAGTAATAGTACACTGTATGTGTAACGGTTGATAGACCGGTTCTGTAATATGGCGCAGTAATAGTACACCGTCTGCGTAACGCTTGATAGACTGGTTTTGCAGTATGGCGCAGTAATAGTACATTGTCTATGTAACGGTTGTTAGACCGCTTCTGTAATATGGTGCAGTAATAGAACACTGTGTTTGTGCAACGTTTGTGCTGATCGATTCTATAATATGGCGCAGTAATACTACACTGTCTGCGTAACGTTTGATAGACTGGTTTTGTAGTATGGCGCAGTAATAGAACACTGTGCTTGTTAAATATCAGACAGACCGGTACTGTAATACGGCGTAGTACTATAACACTGGGTTTGTGTAACGTTTGAAAGACCGTTCTGTAATATGTAATAGAATATCCAACAGACCGTGCTGTAAGATGGCGCAGTAATAGTACACTGTCTGCGTAACGTTTGATAGACCGGTTCTGTAGTATGGCGCAGTGATAGTACACTGTATCTGTGTAACGTTTCATAGACCGGTTCTTTAATATGGCACAGTAATAAAACACCGTGTCTGCGTAACGTTTGATAGACCGGTTCTGTAGTATGGCGCAGTAATAGTACACTGTATCTGTGTAACGTTTGAAAGACCTTTTCGGTAATATAGTGCAGTAATAGAACACTGTGTTTGTGTAACGTTTGACAGGCCGGTACTGTTATATGGCACAGTAATAGCGCACTCTGTGTAACGTTTGACAGGCCGGTACTGTTATATGGCATAGTAATAGCGCACTCTGTCTGTGTAACGTTTGATAGGCCGGTACTGTTATATGGCACAGTAATAGTGTACTCTGTCTGTGTAACGTTTGATAGGCCGGTACTGTTATATGGCACAGTAATAGTGTACTCTGTCTGTGTAACGTTTGATAGGCCGGTACTGTTATATGGCACAGTAATAGTGTACTCTGTCTGTGTAACGTTTGATAGGCCGGTACTGTTATATGGCACAGTAATAGTGCACTCTGTCTGTGTAACGTTTGATATACCGGTTCTGTAATATGACGCAGTAATAGAACATTGAGATTGTGCAACGTTTGACTGACCGGTTCTATAATATGGCACGTTAATCGTACACTGTTTGTGTAAAGTTACTTTAATGTGGTGCAATAAAGTATATTAATACAAATATTGGATGTTTGCTTTACGTACAGTGAGAAGTATTTCAGCTATATTCAGGACGAGAACAAGTTAACAAACAATAATAAATAATCAGAAAAAAGGGACGGGGCATGGGAACACAATTTTACTGCCACTGGAAAAGTATGGAGTATTGGGTAGGGTGGATAATTAATCTTTTTGCAGCGGCTACAATGAGGCTACTCTTTTCCGAAATCTACAAAAGAAGCGCAAGGAGCGTGGCACTCTCCAAACACGTTAACCACTACGGTCCGTGGCCAGGCTACCCTAACCGACACCCGCTTAGCTGCTATGTGAGTCGGGAGCACTGGGAACCTTCCCAGTATGGTTCGAGCGTAACGTTTGACAGTCCGGTTATTTAATAAGGTGCAGTATTAGTACATTGTATTTGTATCACGCAGACATGTATTGTTATTTGGTGTAGTAACCGAAAATCTTTGTATTTCAGTGGGGAACCAATTAAACAACACTATGGACTGACACAACTGAAGCTGAGCAATGTCAGGACAAACGATCAACTGTAAGTTGTTAGACTTGTAATTTTCAACACTTTTCACTGCTGAATTGCTCTCTTTTTTGAAAAATTCCAGTCGTTTATCGGTTGGATATGCTAAACCGATCAACTATGCCTGACATAATCGGTTTATAAAATCTTAAAGGTTAGTATTATAAACTATTCAATGGATAGGCTGTGCTTAGTAAAACCATATCTCAAACATTATCAATTTTAAATCCTAACAATTAAGTAATGTATTTTATTAAAATATGCATGAGACTATAATCAATCCTAAATTAACATAGGAAATTTTCCCTTTAACCGATTAATTATTTAGTTTACTATCGATTATCATGCCATGCATCAATATACTTTCGAAAATAACAATAGCTCTCAATAACAAATGTTTTAGGTACATTAATGCTTAAGGGACAACATATATTTCTGAGACTTCAATTAAGTTGAGTACCTTTCAGTAAACTATATATTTCACTCAAGAAAATAGTTATATAGGCCCGTATTGCGGAATCACTGACTGTTGATTTTGAATGATTAACTACATGGATATAAATTTATGTAAATTTCTATGTACATAACAAAAGTATTCTTCACTAAATTCGACTGGCAAAGTATTATAGTTTAAAAGCTTATCTTTCCAACTGTATTCATCGAATGACTGCTGATAAATATATGGCTACAATCTTAGGGCACTCTTATCAAACTAAAATATGGGTCGAGTTGTACACTCCACTGAAACTGGATGCTGTTTAACGTAAAATCCTACTTAGTAAAGCTCTGTTATTTTTAACCGTTTATTTTGTGTTATATAACCCTTCCCATTTCTTATTGATTTTAAAACATTTGCAATGTCCTTAAATGACCCAATAAAACAGAATATTTTGTTTTGTAGGTTACCAAAGCCTCAGGAAAGCCAAATGGGGTTAGTATTTACAGATAATTCTACTTAAATCCACATCATGCATCTACACTTGTTTACAAAATCGTAATACAGAAGTGAATTGAGAGGGAATATGATGTTGCTTTAGGTAGTCCACTTAAGATTTTGTTTCCCAATTTATAGACTTTTTATAAGCCTTGAACTATCTACAAACTAACCACAGTAAATATTTTAAGCTCAGAATTTCACTGCAGTTCCTTATAATTACAAAAAGAAGTCTATTTGGTTGTATTACCCACGGAGATGAAGTTTATAATTTCTCTATAAAACGTGGTGTATATTAGTTAACAAATAAATTACTTTTAACTTCGGTTTTTAGGCGCATTCTCATCAACAAAGATTTCCCAGCAGAACACCCTTACAGTTCTCACATGACCAGGACGGCCGTGTTTCCTAAATTTGACGCTTCAGAAGATCCGAAAAGGGGCGTGGCCGCCAGATATGAGCAACCAATCAATGCCGAGATGCCAGCTACTGCTTATGATGTACAGATCATTCATAAAACAAAAGGTAATTCGTTTACTATTGGTCTGTCAACACTGAGATTGCGGGTTCGATTCTCACTGAAGGTAGGGTGTACTCGACTTCAATCTTGACAGGGATTTCCAGTTTTCCTACCGCAGGTCGGGGGTTTTCTCCGGGTACTCCGGCTTCCTCCCAAAATAAAAACTGGACGCCACGATATAGCTGAAAAATGACTGAAAGTGGCGTTAAACATCATTCAAACAAACAAACAAACATAAAACAACAGGTATGTATTTTTTGTCTCGCGGATTACAATATTTTAAATTAGCAAATATAAGTTTGAAGTATATTTGTCGTTAATGTGTTAAGTAACATTGGAAATTAAAGTACTAAAATTATTTGATTTGTAACCTTTTATAATAAAATGTGTATTATTCAGGGTTTGGTCTGCGTCATGAAATACAGGCTCTGCCTAAAGAATCAGAAAAAGTTGGTCTGGAATGGAGAGGCGAGAACGGTTTCCATCAGGTACGTTCACATTTTTACAGTTTTTAAGCAATATGGCACTGTTTATATAATAAAGTCAAACATCTCCATGACCACTCGCAGTTTATTTAAGTCGAACTCTTCACGCCTACACCTGTCGCCTGTCACGAGATCCTTATATTAAAATTCTGTATAAAGTCAACATCTAAATATCATTTTTATATTCTGGTCGTCTTAGATTCATATTATATATAAAAGGAATATTCGGTTCTGAGTTGAATGCATCCTCCCAAGTCAGGGGTGCGCAGTCCGTAAAGGGTGATGATGGAGCCAGCGCGGACTCAGAACCCTTGACTTGGGAAGATGAGTTGAATGCTTTAACTACCGAGTAGAAATAATTATAAAAATAATTTTTTTATTTTATAGTTGGTGAAGTCTCATGGGGGTCGACAGCAGTTCTACCCGATACCACCAAAAACAGTTGTTCCAAATCTACAACCTCGTGGGCCGGAAATGAGCCTGTCTGATACCACTGCCAATGCTTTGAGGAATATAGAACGTGACCACTGGCAGACGACATACGATTTACAACATACTGGAATTGGACCATCAAATCCAATGGCGCTGGACAATCTGGACAATAAAATTAACGTCTATAACACTTTTGGTGTAGATGATAATAATTTGGTAAGAAAACTAAAATGGCTTCATTTTTTTCTTGTAAATAAGTAGTAATCTAAACATATGGCCATATACAATTAGAAATTGTCAAATTCACGAAATGTCCTGATATCTCATGTTTTCGATAACTGGTTTGTTTGAGTCCTTCTTAAGATGCGCATTACTACTTCCGTGTTTATATATAGAACGAACAGTCAGTCATGTCACGGTTGAGGTATGCAGTGGTACAACTTAAAATAATAATGTCTTAAATAAATAAGTACACTTTTCTATTATCCCATGTAATTCTCAGCAATTTGTCCTATGCCCTTGCACCCTTGGGTATAGGTTTCATCAGTTTTCATTATTAATCACTCTAAACATAAATTAATTTGTTGTCTGCACTTTCCGGTAGCCATGTGCAATGTTTTGCTTAGCGTCAAACGTGATGTTAAGATTTACCATAAGAATATAAGGGTCACAAGGGGCGGTATTATTATCACAAGTTATCACGTTCCAAAATGGCCATTAACTTATCTCAGACTTTTTGTGTAATTTATTTAGTTAAGTGTATCAAAGAATTACATTTGTTTGTGTATCTACCAATGCACCAAGTTCATACGCTATTGGCAAAACATTGATAACTTGTTAAATAGTAAATACTAACATCCAGTAACCAAATGTAAAATAAAGTTTAAACATTCAGTTAGACTGTTGAGGGTAATACTGTAAATTTAGTGATAAATGCGCAACAACAACGGAAATATGGCAAGGCATGGTATTTTTATCTAATAATTACAATACTGTTTGGATTATTTTGTCTTTTCAGTATCCCCGGTCAAAGAATACGTTTGACCCACCCAGACCTTTTGAGGGTAGAATATCAAGGAAACTTATACCAAAACCTCCACCACAGAAACCAGGGTCATCTTGTGGAGAAAATACTTCCTACAAACGGTTAGTATAATTTGCAAGCTAAAAGGAGAGGAGATCAGAAGTACCAAGATGAACCTATCTTTCTAGGACAAATAAAACGTTAACATTACCACAAACTATTGCCGTTCAGACCATATTACCCCGACTCTGATTAAGGGGGGATTGGTGGTCTAAGTAGTTATCACTTACGATCACCGGCGTTTTATGGGGTTTTATGTTAGAGCCTGAAATTATACAAGGTGTGCTCGACTCCTGAATCAATTGATATAGATTGCCAGTTTTCCTGCCGAAGGTATTGGGTTCTCTCCGAGGACTCCAACTTTTTCCCGTAAAAAACTGGACGCGACGATATAGCTAAAACATTGAAGAATGTGGTCTAACCCTGCACCCTCTTTTAAACAAAAAAAAAACATAATGGAATCTAAGTTTAGGTTAAGTTTCATAAGATCTACATTTTACTTTCTGAACTTTATAACAGAAGCTTAGCAGATTCCTATTTTTAAACATATAAAAGTAAGCCTTGTAAAGTGGTTGCTTAAGAGCGAGGTATTAACAACATTTTATTTGAAAATTTCCAGGTTTATCTCATTTTTATATGCAAATATTCGTCTTTATATGCTGCATTTGTGTGTCTTTTCACAAAACTAAATTTGCGACAGTAAAATAACCGACTTCTGTTGGCAAACTAGTAATCTCAAGGTTGATTAAACACTAGTATAAGTCTGACACAGTGTAGTACTATTTCTGCAATTTTTATTTGAATTGATTTATTGATTTATTTATTTATGTCAATAAAATATCATGTTACTTCCAACAAATAATACTTATAATATTGGAACGGCAAGCTACCTATAACACTAAAACAATACGATAATGAAGCATTACATACTTTACAACTAAACACTTACTCTTGGGTCTGGTCATATCTGACATTTTACTTTGTATTGGATACTTCTCCGTTAGGCTCGCTACAGTAAGGATGTAGAGACAGGACATGGCGCATTGGAGTCAAATTACTGTCCATAGGGTGAGATGTCCAACAGCAGTCAGTTTCTCCAGTGTGCTAGCACTATAAACGTTTGTCTTGTACATGGCATACATATGATGCTGCACAAGACAGTCTTGACTGCTTGGTTTGAACAACATACTTTCACTTCCACTTAGAAAATCTGATATGAGAGACCTATAAAGGTTTGTCTTATACAAGTCATACATATGAAGCTAAGCTGCAACAGACAGTCTGGTCCGATTGGTTTAAATAATACTTTCACTTCCACTTAGAAAATCTCTAGCTATATAAGGAGATTCAAACTGTTGAACACCAAATATACTTTATGAACCGTCTGTTCAGTTTAAATAAATCATACACGTTAGCTTTTAAATATTTCCCATACACTGACTATAGTTTCATTTTTGTTGTTTCTGTTTTAGAATGATGACATTAAGAGAAAAGGAAGAGGACAGACTTTGGAACGGTAAAGAATATGTCAGCTTCCCAGAACAATCTAAAACCAAGCAAAAGGGAATACGCTGGAAAGAACTCAACGACATTGCCCATCCAGAACCTAACCTAGAAAAAGTTGAAGAAGCAAAAGAAAGCCAGCCTGCTGAAGATATTCCATACTTTCCTACTGTCGGAAAACCACCAGTGACCGAAGAAAATTATCTTCAAACTACTAAAGACCGACAAGATGAAGAATTTCAAGAAATGGAAGCAAAAAATAGATTTCAAGTTCTGGAAGCACAAAAACCAAACCATGATGTTTCTTCATTGGGCTACAAAATGGGTAAAGCAACGGTAACAGAAAAACCAAAAACATTTTACAACCACGAAGGACAGTATAACGAGGAACGAGCAGGATTGTACAGAACTAGTTACTTGCCGGAACGTTTAAATAATTCCATGAACCCAACAGAAAATGGCGCCGAATTGATGGACACCTTTCATTCATACAGAGGAATTGAAGATCTGAACCTTCCAACTCGACTAAATCAAGAGACAACCGATGCCCTTAGATACAGCAGAACACTGACTACTGCCCAAGCTCATTTGGCTGGCGACCGCAGGGATGCTAGAGAAGTGCTGCGACCAATTCAAGATTTGAAACAATCTCAAAAACAAAAATTGCTGCCGACGGATATATCCAGCAGGTATAGAGTTCAAGAAGGGACCATAATCAATAAAGAATGTGAAATGGGAGACAACTTTAATACACATAAGTTCTTACAAGAATTCGAATTGCCAAGATTTGCCAGAAACGAACCACTGAATGTCATGTCAACATCAAATCAAAAACTTTCTAACGTACGTGGAATATCCGGGTTAAAGAGCGGAAAAAGTGTTTCCTTTTCCGACAATGTTACAGTTGCTAGTGTTTCAGAAAACGGACCAATCAGAATTTTTGGTGAAAGTTCGAATGGTCTCACTGAAGAAGAACGACAATTGATTGAATCTGCAGGCGAAGCAAACACAACGCAGTACACTAGTACCCATGCTATGTATGATAAAAAGAATACTGGAATTTCCGATGAATCTTCCAAAAAGAGAGCTCCGAAGTTCACTATTTTGTCTATTCAGCCACCCGTGGAAGAAACCGTCGTAGAATCAAAACAAGGCCCAGTATTTGCTCAAAGAAAGGCAAGAAGAGCGGCAACATCACTTGGAGATACAGAATATCGAGATGAATTCAGCAGTCTTTCAACGAATATAGCTCCTTCAAATTTAAGACATTCATTTTCATTTAAAACCGCATACGAAAGTCAATTTCCGGTATACAATCATATTGGCTATAAGGATGATATGCGTTTTAGTTGGGAACCAGGATGTGGAAAACCAAGACCGCAGTCGACCCTTCTTGATATTCAAAATTCCTTTTCCAAGTCCGGGGTCCGACAAAAGTTTCATTCCCGATTTAGCGAATCGAATCCTGACTTAAGAGAAAATATTGTTAAAGGAAAGAAACATAGTTTTTTTGGAATGAATTGTCAAGTGTTACATGGTTAGGAATGAATCACGTGATAATTTTTAACTACATGCATTTCATTGCACTGTTGTTCATTTTGTTTGTGTGAAAATAATGTATCATAAATATTTTATCAATAGCACTTTACTTTTAAAGGAATGTATTTTGAAAAATCAAAACGAATAAGTAAATGTCAGTATTATAAGTAATTCTGTTCTAATTTTTCAAATGAGTCAAGTTGATGTTAATTTATCATACTATTGTTATTTTGTACAGAAGATGCGAAGAAGATTTGATCAAGGTTTGTTTATGGATCTGTGATATCTATAGTTTGTTTATATATGTTGTGTATTTCATTGTTCCGGAAGTTGTGAATCATTTGTTATTGTTTGTTCTTTTTTTACAATTTTTCATATACATGCACAGTCAGTATTATATTTATTAATTTGACAGTAGGTAATGACAATTTCTCAAAGATTTTAGTTAAGTAATCATGTGAAGCGCGCAACAACGTTCTATTTTCTGTTGGAAGCTGGCAGACAGCTGAGTTCTCCGTTATTGCAACGGAAAATCAAACGTGAATGCGGAGTGTTGTTTCTGGCGATGTTTACATAGAACATGACTTCTGAAACCTATGTAAAACCGAGGCTAATTGTTATACTGTCAGATAAATAAAGAAACAATTTTGCTCACTAGTTTTCAACTTTCTATTTGTGCCTTTTTTACTTCAAAATGTATAATATAACACCACCGGTTATCGGACGATAGCGAAACTTGTCAAACCGACCCCTCCCATTAGATTAATTGTCAACCGATCCATGACAAAAGCAAGGCCATCATCCAGTCTTATTTAAAGATAATCTTGTGTCGAAATGAGCAACAGACTACTCGTCAACTTGAACTTTCCACTAAGGCCACTTAGGATCTTCTTTGTGTCGAAATGCGCTTTGATCAACGTGCTGCCTGACATTTCGAAACCGTCCTAATGCATTGATTCCCTAGGCGACATTACAAACTGGTATGCTAATTTTCCTCAAAATGGTAATTCCGTGGTCTCTTCGTCTGTGGATTCGGGTAGGACTGTAAATCTCGTAATATTGCTCTAGTCGAAGGGCTTGTTCTCTACATTTATGCGTTTTTCTCGTTCTTCAGAAACACAGTTTATGTAATATATAGCTGAAGTAAGTTTCTGAAACGGGGAGAAGTGTTTACATTTTCGGGTAAATAGGTTTCCTTTCCAAGCAATACACCTGGTCACATACCAGAGGCCATAAATACATTATATACTAAAACACTGCACAACTAATATCCAAAAATTCAATTTATCACTAAGAGTAGTTGACACCTGGAACTCTATTTACGAACAGTAGTAGATGCAAACAGTGTAAAAAGTTTAAAAAATGCACTCAACAAACACTGGAAAAACTTGCCAATAAAATTTGTACCAGATTTCTTTGGACCGGAAGCTGGGGAAAGTGAAACGACTACCCATATTTAAGAGGATCAGAGAGGAAACTTAATTTAAGATCTCATCAACAGGTAACCTGTAAGGTAACATATAAGCGACGCATAGTTAGATAAACTGCCTGGAATATAAGTACATGTAAGTAGTTATTATCGCATGGGCGACATATATACTTGTATTCACATTCGTTGATGAGGATAAAGTAGAAAATATTTGGAAGTATACTTAGTTACTACGAATAAACAGAATTTTGCGAAAAGAATGTCAATTATTCGAGTTGAGTAAAAAAAATCAGGATAAAATATGCTGTTGGACTGCAACAATAAATATTTTTGGTATTATATTTACGAAAGTTAATACGAGGGAGACCAATTTTATCCTAGTACTAAGTCTTTCGGTGATAGCGCTATTGATGAGCGTAGAGTTTAAAAATCGAAAACCAGAATGAAGAGCTATTTTGTACATTGTATTCCATAGTATGCCGGCTTTTGTAAGATGCAATAAATAAATGTTACGATAATTATTTAAATGAAGCAGGTGAAAATTAGTTTTAACTCAAATATATATCTGATTATTATACGACAAAAGATTACTTGGTGTGCAAATTTAGAAATTGGTAATTTTAAACTAGCCCGAACTGCAGGACTTAAATAGCGTCATACAGATTATTTTGCATGAAGTTTTTCTATCACACTATCTGTCTCTTTTGGTTGACATAGTGTCCATATGATCTATATTTTTAAGCCTATACGCGAAAAGAAAAAAATATATATTCAAGGTCCGAAACGTTTAATAATAATACAGTGTTTAAGCCACGCATGGAAAGTACAGCAAATGACATTGTAGGGTCTAAAATATGTTGTTCGTGAGTGATTTTTACAAAATATTGCTTTAAACTTCTTTGACGCATTACAACAAGATATATTGTAACTGCACACGTAAAATAGCCTATGTCACATACATGTATATATATAAATGCTTTAAAATGCGTGCCGTAATAAATTATTATCATACAATCAGGCAAACACGTGCAGAATGCATAATAAATCGGAGTCGAATTGATGGTCTTCATCAAATGTTTTCTTGTTATTATTATTTGATTTGCAGATCGAGACCGGAAATTTGCATGTGTTATTTGTGCGCTCATGCTAAATAAAATATATAATTGAATTTGAGATTAGACATATTAAATTTCTGTTTGTATTTATATCGACAGCTCTGAAATACAAGTTGTCATCTCAAGTATCATGAAGACTAAAAGACAAAGACAGTGAAGGGTCCGTGTCTCAATGTTTTAAATCGGTTATGCGATAATTCTATATTCATACTTGTCCATATTAGGTGACACAACAACCAGTCAATGGGAATTTTAATTTCTAATGATATATGTGGCGTTGTAATAAAATCTATCATGCCTAACTTTACGAAGATTCAAAGAACATTGGCTTATTAATTCAGAATAAAGGGTTTTGATTAAAGCTTACTTCGTGTTACCCTGTCTTGTTCCAGTATCCTGTAATGCATTGTACTGCACTGTGAGGATTAAGAATAAATATGTTTACACCAAATTTAACATCCTACGCTTTTAGAATGATACTACCTCTGCACATATAATATCCCAAGCAGCAAGTTTGTAAATAGTTGTGCTTGCGGGGCCGCCTGTATCAGATCTCTACTAAATAGCCAATCAGTTGATGCCGTAAGCAAAAGTAGTGCTTAAAAGAACCAAAGTAGTTCTACTTTCACTTTGCATAACATTGTAATTCTGAATGAACCTGTTTAAAATTAAGTTTATATGATGCATAAATATTTAGAAGTGAAATGAATCCAAATTTATTAATTTCAAGCAAGTATTAGATTTTGTACGAAACTTAACAGACTGGCACCTGTTCCTATCCATCTGGCAACTGAAACTATCTCTATTTGTGACGTCATTTTGTAAACTTTACAAAACATTCTTATTATACTTTAATATTGTTGTGCCAGTCAGATATTTTTCTGCGAAAACATGGTATTTTGAGAAAATAAGATTGTCACTAATGGTGAACTTAAGATAAATTCAGTATCCTATAAAATGTTATCATGGTCACCTATGTAACTCTATTTAGTAGAGGTTAACCTTGCACATTTTGATCCTTGTTAAAATTTACATCGGGGTCATTTTAATGGTGAAAAATGAAACCTGTGTAAAAGAATTTTGATCCGATCAAGTTTCAACATTCAATATCTACACCACTCAAAGACAATTAACTCTCATGATTTTCATTGTATATCAATACTCCGTATACTGTTCATCATTTGACTATATATACCGTCTCCCACGGGAGACGGTAATTAAATCGTACATTTTATTGGTTTACAAACGACATAAAGAGATACACACGTTCAAGGTACAAAGGCAAACGGTCCGTTTTTCTTATATTGACTACTAGATATCGTGCAGTCAATATAAGAAAATCGGAAAAGTGTCAAGCTGTTGGTCAATGCAATAAACTCAGTAGTAAATGAGGTAACTCTACGAAGTTCGAACAATGCGATGGTCATACAATGGCCCTTGGGATGTCCGAATTTCGTGGTATTGCCGTCCGAGTATAATTCACTATTGTGTAATGGTGACTTTCCATTTGGTTCACTGTTTTAAAGTGTAGTTGATAATAAACTGTTTTTGTACCCATGTTAAAAGATAAATTTAAACGGTAAATTAAAATAGTAAACTCTTGATGACAGACTTCTGAAAGCATATTTTGTTATGAATTATGACGAACTGCTTTTTGATGGTTAACACACACATGGTTTTTTCACATATTGCTTTCTTGTAATCAATAATTTTAAGAATTGGTTACTGTTTAAAGGAATCAAATGATCGCCAAATTGATACAGTTTTTAGTTCCTCTCAATTAACAAGCTGTGTGGCTTCCGTTAATATATCCTTCAGAACTGGGAAATACAGAAAACACAGAAACAGCTTCATCTGCATCAAATTTAGACAGCTCAAATATGACGTCAATGGTCATCTCAGCATAAGATATTTGCAAAAGCCACCAATTTTTTCAAGATAGACTTATAAAACAATGTACTGTAATTACATTACAAATTTTTTTCCCTTCTTGGATTATTAATTATCGTGTAAAGTTAACCACATCTACTTATTGTTTGGATCGGTTCAGCATCCCAGTTTTTATGCAACTCCTCCGGACAGTCTCACAGGCTTTAGATTCCTTCGAATTCTTTCTCATCCGTGTGATGAAATACTTGTCCGACACGTTTTTGGATCACCTTTGTTTTAGGAGTTAAACCTTGCCGACGTACAGTGTAAGACATTTTAAATTATTTTATAAGACTTTCGGCAGTTTATACTCATGTTTTACTTAAGAAATAATTCACGGAGGCTGTAGTTTATCATTGTTTTACCACGGGGTGACCTTTTATGTCGTATTATTTTATACCGAGCGATAACAATGATAAATCACAGCCTCCGTGAATTATTTCTATTCTAATAAGACAATTAGAGTACATTTATAATATTTCCGTACCTATATAAAACATTATTTCCGCCATATTCTGGCTGTTCCGTCAATGTAACACACAATATATTGCAACGGATAATTATAGCGCGTGTCGCTATTTATAAGATTTGTACGTCATATGCAATAGCTTTCCGGTGGGAGTTAAAGTTTTGTAATTGGAACAGCCATTTAAAACACGCCATTCTCAGCGCGTGTTGCTCATAGATAAATCACTTTTTGAATTTAGTATGTACGGATTTTGATTGATTGGATATTTGCTCTACGTTCAGTGAGCAGTATTTTATAGCTATATTCAGGACGGGAACAAGTTAAAAAAGAATACATCAATTGAAAAAGGGGTGGGATGGGACACGGGTAACACAATTTTGACTGCAACAGGAAAAGTACGGAGTATTGGGTAGGGTCGGAGAATTTAGCCTTTGTAGCGGCTACAATGAGCCTATTCGAAATCTACAAAAGGGATCTTTATCGTGCAAGAGCGTGGCACTCTCCAAACACGTTACCCACTATGGTCCGCGGCCAGGCTTTCCTTATTATGACCTGACAACCCACCCCCCCCCCCCCAAAAAAAAAAAAAAAAAAAATTAATAAATGAGACGGTCTCTCCTATTCGCCACCCGGGGACGCGATGGGCTGCTCTGTGGGTCGAGCACTGGAAACTGATGCGGTGATCATTGGATATACATTATTACAGACTAGTGGTGTGTGATACCCAATCATTTTCATCAAAACACCAACACACACTACAGTAATGGAAGCTGCGGTTTTGCATGCCATATAACCTGGTTTTAAAAGTCAGGACCATTGCTGTAGGTTTACTATATTTTGTTGTTGGTTCTCAAATTGACCGGTTTCTTGGAGTTTGATTTGTGGATTTCCTTTTTTTGACACTATCCTTGATGTTCGGTATTTCATGTGGTGCTGTGGTTCGAGTCTCACTGCCGGCTGGATGCGCTCTATTCCAATCTTAATTGGTTTTCCTTACAAACGTCGGCGGTTTCTAAAGGTACTCCGGCTCCCTCCCCCAAACAAAAACTAGACGACATGATATAGCTAAAAATTGTTGAAAGGGCCGTATATGTATACAAGTTCATGTAAGGATAAAATTGCTTTGAATTAATTGTGATTTACGCATTTACACAGCAATATCATGGAATAAGATTTTAACAGGGTGGGTTGGCGGAGCCAGAACACGCAGTCTGAACCCCAGATCTGGTAATTTTTGTTAATTAGACTGAAGTAGAGCCCATTTAGCCTGTAGTCAGGGTCAATTGTCCACGTGTAATAATGAAAAATGACAAGAGGTAGTTTTTAACCCGTAGTGGGGGAAGAGAACACAAAAACAATGTCTATCCCTTGTTGTGGTTAAAATCACACGTGTTTCCTTGTATATTCTGTTTCACATTATGTGGCAATATTTAATTCTTCTCGTCCTGAATCTGACATACTGACCTCGAATGTCATTTGATCATTGAACGCATTAGCGATTTATATGAGAAGGACACTAGGCACCAGCCTAGAATCAAAGATAAGGAGAAGTAATAAAATTTAACATATATTTGAATAAAAATACACCTGGTGGTAAATATTGCTCATACTTTATTTAAAAACTTATCACACTCATTTGTCCATGAACATTTTATAAGAAGATTAAGACTCTATCCCTTTCTTTCATCCCGTTTGAATATTACTCTTTCCAGTCCCATCATCGGCGATTCAAAAGCCAATGACGTCACAAAGGCAATCATGTATGATATAACAGTATGACCTAAGAATTCATATATCTACAAAGAAATAGTATTTAATATATTAATTTAATATTATTTTATTGCAAGTAGGTAAAATGATTTAGCAAAACTTTTAGTCATCGCTTTGCATTCTTCTGGGTATGGGCTAAATCTACATAACTGCTCTGAGCGTTTTCAGGTATCGAATTCTTGTATGATAATTACCTTTTTTGCTGATAACGAGAAGATGAAGGCCCATGAAGCCACAAAAAGTCTACACTCTCTCTGTCTTACTAAAGGCAGACAGCCAACCACTACAGCTCCGATATTGTGCGGAAGAATGGTCGATAAAATTTAGCTAGTTTCGGGAATCACTCGGAATCATTAATCAGTTACTTTAGTATATATTTTAGTCGAGAAAGTGAAATGAGAAAGATTTGCCAGCTCGTTAAGCATGTATTTGCCGAATACAAAATTCCTTTCTGACGCCAAAGCCTATCCAAAGAAGACGAAGCCGAATGCGACAGAACGACGATATTTCGGAACTTGCTCCCTAATGTTTTGGGAAAAGTTGGGGTAACATTGCAGAACAGTTGGTAAATCTTTGGCGAGAAAATGCTGAAACGTTACAGATTTGAGAGTCAGGATATATAAACGATGCCGAACTACGAATTGGTTATCAGTTGCGATTAGAATATTTTTGGTTTTAGAGGCATTCGACATGCACTTCAAGTTCATCCCAGCTAATATGGATGCTTACTTTGTAATTGAATTTAAAACAAAGAAGAAAATATCCCCAATAAATGGTCCGCCTCAGGCTCACAGACGACAGAGATATTAAGTATGGACAGCACAATACATAAATGCAATAACTCAGAGATGTCACCTTTTTTCTGAACGTATTTACGGATCACGCCAACAATGTTCGATAACTCCAGATTCAAACGCCTCGCATTCAGATAAACGCTCGTCCAGCTGGTCATAAACTTGCGACGACGCTGCAGTAGAACGTACACTTTCTTGGCGTATGACTTTCGTGTTGTTGCGGAAGCTGTACTGCTCTGCTTCTGAAGTAAGTGGATAAGGTTCTGATCAATCCCAATACTATTGAAGCTGGCGTGAAGTTTCCCCCAATTTCAGAGAATGTTAAAAATCACGTCGCGTTTTGAAGATAAAGGGTACTTAGCCAAGTTCATCTGATTGTATCGATAGAGACTACTTGTATCAGATTATAAGGTGTGATCGGGCGGGTAAGTGGCATGGTTTTAGGTCAAACCTCCAGTGGTTGTAGTTATTTGGAAAACAACTTACGATTTCTTTATCAGACAAGTGTATCATATTATTCTGGGTCTGTGTGAAGTAGGACATAACAGGCATATGTGTCAGGTAAGCCATGTAGGAAAGCCTACTAAGTGGAATCAGTCCCTTCCATGACAGTATAGTATTGACAAATCCTACAAATAAATAAACAGTGGAGGCATCTGTCTCTCCATTTACAATTCAAAATTTAACAACTTACTCATTTTAAAGCAATATGAAAAACATTGACTTTTATTTATACGCATATGCATTTATAAGCATTAATTTATAATCTGACAAATTGGCTTCTATAATCCGTTAACGCATCTAAAAGAAGTACTAATTCAGTGACAAAATGAATATGTAAATGAACGCGGCAAATAGTGACTAAAGAAGGCCTATTAACTTTTTCTAGCTAAGGTCTTTTTAGCATTTGTGTCAGAGGATTAATTCCGAATAATCATAAGTAGGCAAAAGAAGACTGCTTTAAAAATGAGTGGAGAAAATGAAAAAAAAACAGATTATGTCTTCTTAAATCCAGAAGTTCTTCCTGATGTAATACTTGACTCGTTAGAAAAATAGACATCGGAAAGGATAATCAGTATTATAAAACAAAGCAACAATAAAAATAAACATTTTATAAACTTGGTCCCTCTGGAGAAACTTGATACCATATTTGTTGTATGTTTAGAATGTTTGTTGCTTGTTTTGTTAGTAACTTTTTGTTTGGCCATAGATTAGTATTTAATTTTGAAAATTGTACTACGGTATAGTTGGACTTAATAAGTAGGCCATACTTGTTAGACGACATATAAAAGAACGTCCATACTGCATGGTATTAACTTATTATACACGTTTTACCTCCATTTCCCGTGGCACACGCAAATATAACCCAGGATACACAAGCACCCCACACAGTTCGATGAACAGTATTGTAGAATGCGGCCACTTCTGTAGACCACCGTTCATTATTTATATCATCGTAAACAGAATAAACAACTGCCAGGCCTGCTGCAGTGGCCACTGTCCATCCCAAGAAATTAAAAAACTGGAAAAATATCACTCACCCTAATAATCATCCTCAATAATAATAATAATTGTTATTACTAAAATGTTTTGTGTTTCACGATTTTTTTACGTTGTTTGAAATTTATTGCTTTACCTTTATGTGACCTGTAATAACTTTATATAATATGTAAAAGTAAACTAGATCTATAAATAACATTGACATCAAATATAAAGTTAAAGCAATAATTTAATTTTCTCCTTAAAATAAGCAGAATACTATGATAAAATATAATATCAGGAACTAAAACGATTGAAAAATCAAGTTAAATATATTCCATAGAACTCTTACTGATTATTTCTTATAGTTTTTACTTTAATGCTAAATCTAGAAACATGCCTTGTTCATACGAAATTTACAGTTGTATTTGTACAATAGGTATCCAGTGTACATTCCTACTAAGTACGGTCCCATTCTGCAGTATGGTTTTATATACATTTTTTGAAATCCAGTATTTCCTCTGAAATACAAAACGTATTTGTTTGACTTTTGAATGACATATCCAGATGTACTTATTAAAATCAAACTTTCAGTGACATTACTAATGGGTCAATCACGATAATCTATCTGCATAACAACTTGGTTTTATTTTGTATGTAGGTCGAGCCTTAAAATCTACTATTCACGCCATGACTATTCCAGATTTATATAAAACGCACGACTGGTGTTATTAGAAAAGCACTGTCGACGCAACTGATATTCTTCCTTCAATGTTCGTGTGATGTTCTCTGCTTTTTTGTATGATTTAAGACCTCGCTGTAATTATTTACAGTTTAGAAGAGAGAAATCAGTTTTGTTGTTAAAAAAGCAATAATACACAGCCATTAAAAACACTTGATATTGTAACGTTAGAGCATGAAATAGCGAAATTGTCACTACCGGGGATCGAACCCGGGATCTAAGTATGGCGAGCCAGCACTGTACCAATTGAGCTAAAGAAGTACTCCGTTAGATCAGTCGATTTTGACTGGCTAAATACCTACTACCTGCTAGAACACATACAGGCCTCCTGTTACACTCTTCCGCTCTTACGAAGAACTTACTCATGATGATTCACAACAAACCCAACAAATCCTCCATATGGGTTTTTCATTTGGCGCCAAATGTAACGGTAAAGCATAAAATAACGAAATTGTCACTATCGTTGATCTCAGTATGGCGAGCCAGCCCTCTAACCAAGTTAGCTAATGAAATACTCCGTTAGCTCAGTCGATTTTGACTGTCTATATATCTACTATCTGCTACGCAGATAGGCCTCCTGTTACAATATCAACGACAAAATCAACCTTTTACACGTTTACTTTGTGGAAGAAAGATTAACAAATCGATACCCATCAAAACTCGACACTGAATAATCATAATGTGTAGATATTACTCCAGTAGTTATCCAGGTTCCCAACAAAAACACCATCAACACTCCAACACCAACAAGATGGACACTGAAATATGAGACTATTATTAGCATACAAGTACATATCATTCCAGTTTCTCTGTGCCTGTGAATGCCAAATGTATTTTTTTCTAATATTATACAAAAGGTATTACATGTATAAGAAACAACTAAAAGGCACGATTTCAACGTAAAGAAACGAACATAATAAATTGATGTGCTACAGAAGATAAACAGGGATGGAAATTAGAGTTAAGTTAAATAGAATTTAGTTTTAGGATTTGCCAGGAGCTATATGGAGAAATTTTGAAGAGCGTATAAAAGAAGTTGGAAAAGGGTCGTTGCAGCCTTCTGGAAAAATACTGTTTTATCCATAACTTCATAGCAGGAATATAAGGTTTAACTGTCATTATACCGTAAATTGGGTAATTTTGGCGTCGGGATATTTTGGCGTTTTTCTCTCAAAAGCCATGTGTTTTATTTTGGTGTTTTATCCAACTGATGTGTTAAATTTTGGCACTTTCAATTCGCAGTAGTGAGCAATGTTATTATATGTGTTTAATATATAATTAGTAAATAATTTGAATGGATTGCGCGTATTCACTTTCAGCAATGACGCCTTAATTAAATTTTATTAGAGTAAGTAATTACCACACATATCATATAAAACAATTGTTCATTAAATTCCTTTCCACCAGTAATTAACGATCACGGATTTAAATATTAATCCCTTTATTGTATTCCAGCAGTACATCTTGATTAAATGACGATAAAGGTGTTAGTTTTACAGACTATACTACAAGTGAACGTATTTTGGAGAGCGTTTTGCGTGAAAAATGATAATTGCTTACGGCGTATGGTTCAGCTTATGCTCCTTTTGTAGATCAAGAAGGGTACTTTTTGAAAATCAACAACTATTTCTTCGAGATATTCAGCGTTTTGAAATATGGCGGCTTTTAAATTTTTATCTAGTCTCGATCACCCAGACGCATATATAATAGCGTCTGGGATCACCTTGTGGTAATTTCGCTACCAATAGGTGGAGACAACACAATGATTCTATTTTTAGTTCCCTATTTTTAAACCAGGAAAACCATGCATACTTATAATATGACGTCACATTCAGATTAACTCTTGAGTGTGCATAACAATAATATTTGTTTAATTAATTGATAAAGTTATATTTTATAAAAATATTCAAATGTAAACTTTGGCACAATTTGTTATACACTTCTTGATATGAACGGAAGTAATTTTTTAGATAATAAAAATATCATCCAATCAAAAATTACGCCCAGTTTTGGGCGTAATGGTAACGAGTTCAATATAGAGATGAATCCAGACGCACAAATGTAATTAGGCGTCTGGATGATCGAGACTAATTTTTATCGGGCCATTTTCCGTACTAAAATATGACCTTAATTAGAACGGAAGTGTACCTTTAGGAACAATCGATCGTTGTCTATTCGAAATCTTTTGGTGACGTCGTCTGCAGTGAAGGCTGGAAAAGTCTCGCGGTTTGTCCGAATACCATTGAACGTCACGAAAGCAGACGAACATTTGTAAACAACGCAAGGTCCCCAATCGGAACATCTCTCGGCCATTTCCGTCAAGGGTCGGGAAAGTGACCTCGGAGGTAAGTGATCTCCATTTTGAACTATTTTCGGTGATTTCAAAGAATTTGTTACGTCACAAGTTTGTTTGTGACGTTTCAGCTCATTCATTTGATTGGCCTGTCATTGACATTTAGTTGATTGTTACTGATGACGTCAGATTGTCAACAAATACTTTTACATTTAAACGTTGTCGGAGAAGGAATTTTTTGGCAGTGTTAGCGAATTTAAGTTTAAAAAATACAATCGTCTATCCGATTTTCAGTCCGCTTCGATAAATATCTGTTTGAATAAATAGATGATAATCTATTTCATCGCACTAAAATAATGTTGTTGTGTAAACAGGCCAACCGTATCACATTTGGACCGATTTTTGGTCCATATCCATACACTTACCTCTGAGATTACTTTCCGACCATAGGCGGAAATAACCGAGGTGATCCGATTGGCAAGATCCCTTTAGAAACAGAATTGGCTGACTTATTATGTAAAATTCCCGTAACAAAAGTCGAGGACGATTTGTAACAACTAAACAACAGAGGCATAGTATAAAACATGGACAAATTAGCGTATCTTAATTTTTCTACTGGATTTTTGTAATAAAAAGGTAAAATATAAAATAATTAAAAAATGCAAGCAAACAAATTTTCCCAAGGAGGTACGGCATTTAGTATAGTCTGTTTATTTAGAATGACCAATTTTTGTACTTAAATGAATCGAAACGTATATAAATTTACAGCACACTTACAAATATAATGGGATTAGAATAAGTGGACTGAGAACGAAGAACTGCATGTCATTGGCTAAGTACCACGTCCATCCCATACACTATAAAATACTGAAGACTATAATACACAAAGAACTAGCATTGAGTATATTCTATTTATAACAAAGACTTCTGTTTTAAAACTATATGCATACATTATTGTAATATATAATATAAATTCATCATATATAAATCGGTTAAAAAAATTAATACTCAAAATTCATTATTAGAGCTTGCACAAAAGTAGTGGACTAAGCCAGATTCATTAGTAGCGCATGCACTTAGGTAGTGGACTAAGCCAAATTCATTAATAGAGCTTGTACAAAAGTAGTAGACTAGCCCGATTCATTAGTAGCGATTGCACAAAAGTAGTGGACTAAGCCAGATTTATTAGTAGCGCATGCACAAAAGTAGTGGACTAAGCCAGATTCATTAGTAGCGCAGGCACTTAGGTAGTGGACTAAGCCAAATTCATTAATAGAGCTTGTACAAAAGTAGTAGACTAGCCCGATTCATTAGTAGCGATTGCACAAAAGTAGTAGACTAGCCAGATTCATTAGAAGCGCTTGCACAAAAGTAGTGGACTAAGCCAGATTCATTAGTAGCACAGGCACTAAAGTAGTGGATTAAGCCAAATTTATTAATAGAGCTTGCACAAAAGTAGAAGACTAGCCAGATTCATTAGTAGCGCTTGCACAAAAGTAGTGGACTAAGCCAGATTTATTAGTAGCGCTTGCACAAAAGTAGTGGACTAAGCAAAATTCATTAGTAACGCTGCATAAAAGTAGTAGACTAACTAAGCCAGATTCATTAGTAGCGCTTGCACAAAAGTAGTTGACAAAGCCAATGCTAATTCATCTGTTTTATCGATGAGTAGACAAAATACTACATCTTAATGGAGGATAATTTATTTTTAACAGTATACATGGTTACTCACATTTATCGCTAAACACTGAATTTCTCGAAGGAAACCTGATTTAGCAAGGTCAATGTTTTGAGGTCAGGTGGACATTTACCAACATTCTTTTATCAGAAGTACACAGCAGTTTTGATACCAATAAAAATATACGCGCACAAAGACAGGTTACAACAATACCTGATTCTCCCTTTCTTCTACAAAATTGTTTATGTATAAAAGATTGTAGTACCACGCTTTTTCACAATGATTACTTTCGGGTCCATCTTTATCCCAGTTTGGACCACTGCCGGAGTAGTGAAACAAGGACACATATACCATAAGTACTAGCATGTATGGTGGTGTTAATCTAAATGAAACAGAATATTTTACAGATATTATTATACAACGTTTGTTCATTTGTTTGATTGTTCGTTTGTTTTATACCACTTTCAGCAAGTTTTCTACAATATCATTTACAGTTTTTTCTGCATGACAAAGTTTTCAGAGGCTATACCTACGGCACGGCAAAACGACATGATATGATGTATTTGAACTTATGTTGTCCTTAGTCGGGATTGAACCAAAACGTTCACTACTGACATGTCATTTAGTAGGTATAATTCACTATTTACATGTAGATTAATCAATTAAAGAGTAAATTATTGTGAAAAAAATCCGTTAAAAATCTCCAGAGCTTCCAGGATTAAATAATGTACAAATAAAGATTATTTGATTAAGTAGTAATAATCCGCGTTGGACAGTGCTTTTCGTATACTAATATAAGTAACCTTTAAAAACAATGATAATTCTTTTTCTAACTTGTGTACAATTATTTTGCTTTTATACGAATATCGACGCTTTAACTTAAATGGGAGATACCTACCTCCAAAATCGATGAAAATAAAACATCCCCCATTTAATTTTTCCGTTGTTGTTTCTTAGTTCCTTCATTACGAGGTACGTCAGCAGACATCCACTGAAACATTCAGATTACACATCTCATAATTGACTGGGTGAGTAGAATTGTGATGTTTTCAACTGTATGCAATTTCTTTGTTTGGCCTTGTAGGTATTATTTATTATTGTTTGGCCTTATATTTGTTTACAACAAAACTATAAAAATTATTACATCGTAATCTTATACATTGACTGTTATTTGTTTACTTGAGAAAAAGAATATTTTAGAACTGTTATTTATGCAATAATAATAAACAATTCAGATACAAAAACAACAACATTCCGAGACCTTAAAAATTCTGGAACATTCATTTTGGAGACTTATATTTTCCGGACTGTTTTAGAAATTCAACTTATTTTGGATACAACATTTGGAAGTACGTTTATTGATTGGACTCTTCGCAATTGGAACTTTGGAAGACAGCTAAGCTAACATTTCACTGTAATATTGTTATTAATTAATTAAGTGTAATTTACTATAATTAATAAAAAAATAAATTGTAATTTGTATTAGTTTAAACATATTTATTTCAATAATATCATACAAAGTTACAAGCAAACATAAAAATAAAACGCAAAGGATTCGGAAACAAGCTAAGGAAAGCTTATATCAGGTCCGTTTCCTAATTGTTGAAAGAGTACTACATATTAGGATTAGTAAACATGCTACATGAAGGAAATATGTTTATATAAATTAACCCTTGTTTGACAATATATAACTAAGGAATAACAGAAACAACACAAATATATATATAAAAAAAACTGTAAAGTAATGATGAAATGCAAGAAAAAATAAGATATTGCTTAGAATCGTTTACTTGCTATGATGAAGTTTTGAGTTTTGATAAATATATCTGTATTTTGTTCAAGCGTTAGGCTATCTGACCCAAACAGTAAAAGGTTTACATCAACAGGTACATTGCAGTTAATAGTGAAAATGGTATAAATTCTAATGTTTGTGTATATATGGCAGTAAAGTAAGTAATGAGTAGTTGACTCAGTGTGTCCACATACACAGTTGGGTGATTCGATTAGATTACGTGAGAAAAGGTGTTCGTTTAGAGAAGAACAGTTCATGCGTAATCTAGAGTGGAATATTTGACCTTGTCTAGAGTCGGCATAATAATATTCTGGAGGTAACTTATTACCTTGATTTTTGTATGGGAATCCGGCGGCGGCGTAAACACTTGACATCTTGCTTCATATCTTTGTAAGCCCAAGCCCTAGGTCCATCAAATTTGGTCCAGAGGTAGCTTATGATGAGTACTTGCCAGTCAGTCACCTGTCACCTGACCTTGACCTCAATTTCACGGTCCAGCGACTACGTTAAAGTTTTTGGGTTACGACAGTTCCTCTGTAACTATGCATGGTAGGATGACAATATTTGTTGTATAGGTTGCTGATGACTAGTACATGACTGTCTGGTAGGTGTCACCTGACCTTGACCTCAATTTCACGGTCTAGCGAATACGTTAAAGTTTTTGGGTTACGACAGTTTATCTGTAACTACGCATGGTAGGATGACAATATTTGGTGTATAGGTTGCTGATGACTAGTACATGACTGTCTGGTAGGTGTCACCCGACCTTGACCTCAATTTCACGGTCCAGCGACTACGTTAAAGTTTTTGGGTTACGACAGTTCCTCTGTAACTACGCATGGTAGGATGACAATATTTGGTGTATAGGTTGCTGATGACTAGTACATGACTGTCTGGTAGGTGTCACCTGACCTTGACCTCAATTTCACGGTCCAGCGACTACATTAAAGTTTTTGGGTTACGACAGTTCCTCTGTAACTACGCATGGTAGGATGACAATATTTGGTGTATAGGTTGCTGATAACTAGTATATGACTGTCTGGTAGGTGTCACCTGACCTTGACCTCAATTTCACGGTCCAGCTACTACATTAAAGTTTTTGGGTTACGACAGTTCCTCTGTAACTACGCATGGTAGGATGACAATATTTGGTGTATAGGTTGCTGATGACTAGTACATGACTGTCTGGTAGGTGTCACCTGACCTTGACCTCAATTTCATGGTCCAGCGACTACGTTAAAGTTTTTGGGTTACGATAGTTCCTCTGTAACTACGCATGGTAGGATGACAATATTTGGTATATAGGTTGCTGATGAATAGTACATGACTGTCTGGTAGGTTCCACCTGACCTTGACCTCAATTTCATGGTCCAGCGACTACGTTAAAGTTTTTGGGTTATGGCTATTCCCCTGTAACTATGCAGGATATGGTGACAATATTTTGTATACAGGCCGCTGCTGATATTTAATGCTAACGTAATGCTTATGACGAAATTTATTTTCGTTACTGATGCGGAATTCAGGCGAGACATTTTTCTGTGTCCACACTTGTTTAAATTGTTTTTAAAAATATGAATAGTCGTAGAATTTCGAATGTCAGGTGGGAGCTTGTTCCAGAGTTTTATCGTGGACGGTAGAAAGTAGTCCGAATAGAGGTTACTTCTAGTGCGTATTTCAGATATATTATTTGATTGTCGAGTGAAATGGCCATGTACAGACGCCACTGAGTTTGGAACTAGATTTCTTAAATATTCTCGCGTTTGTTGGTTGATAATCTTATATAAAACCATTAATCGATGTTTTTCCCTCCTGTCCGAAAGTTTCTCCCATCCCGTTTCTGTGTAAAGTTTTTGAATAGATGTCAATTTTGTCCCACCCGTAACAATACGCATCGCCTCAATTTGGACATTTTCTACCTTATCTACAAGATACTGGGTACTAATATTCCATATCACGTCACCGTATTCTAGTAATGGTCAAATAAAAGACAAATACATTTTTTCGAGGGTAAATCGATCTAAAATAAAGCGCACCTTTCTCAGGAAGTTAATTCTTTCATAAGCCTTTTTAACAATATAATCAATATGAGAATTCCAACTACCATTGTTTGAAAAATATAAACCTAAATGCTTGTGATTCGTGACCTCTTGAAGAATGTGATTATTCATGAGTAGAGGGGGGTGGACTGGCTCCACTGACTTTCTGGATATTGTCATGGTTTCAGTCTTCTGTGGATTAAATTTAACAAGCCACTTTTGTGACCATTTATTAATAAGATCGAGATCCCTGTTTAAGACTGATGCTGCATTTTCAGGAGTGTCGACAATTATATAGATACTAGTGTCGTCAGCAAAAAGCTTAATGCAGGCACCTAAATCAATAACTATATCATTTATGAATATTAGGAACAAAAGAGGGCCAAGAATGGAACCCTGGGGCACACCTGCCCCAATAGTTTTCCACTCTGAGCACTCCCCTTTTAACACCACCCTTTGAACCCTTCCTGATAAATAATTTTTTAACCATGCCAAGAGTTTCCCTGAAATACCATAGTTATGTAATTTAAACAGGAGACCTTTGTGCCATACGCGATCAAAGGATTTGCTTATGTCACAAAATACAACTCGTATCTCTTTCCCATCATCTAAGGCCTTTCCAATATCATTTGATATGTCAATCAGTTGGTTAGTGGCTGAATCCCCTTTAGTAAACCCTGACTGAATTGGAGTAATTACTTTATTCTGTAGTAAGAAGTTATGAATATGTTTATAAACACATCTCTCCATACATTTTGAAATAATACTTAGTAAAGAGATTGGTCTATAATTCTTAATTTCACAGTAGGAACCACTCTTGAACACTGGCGTTACGTTCGCCCCTTTCCATTTAACAGGAAAATAGGACGACGATAACGACAGATTGAAGAGTTTTGTTAAGGGTGTGTTTAGGACCTGGGCGCCTTCTTTCAACAGTCTTGGATTTACAAGATCAGGTCCGGAGGCTTTATTTATGTTTAATATAGTAAGAACATCTCTTACTTCGTTGTCAGACAGTACAATTTCGCTTAGAATATGCCCAGAGTGATCACTCAGATCTGGAAGACTGACAGAAGAATCATCCAGTTGTGTTTGGGATACGAAAAAAATATTAAACCATTCTGCCTTCTCTGAGTCGTCGGATACAATATTATCGTTAATTAATAGAGGCTGTATCTCAGATAATTTGTATTAGTCTTTTGTTGGCTAATTTAAAGGTCATTTCTCCGGGTAACACATTTCGCACAAAAAACAGAGATTTTGAGGATCATTGAAGACGACGACATGTCATACAGAATGTGAAATTCTAAGAATGTCATGACCAAGACCAGTAAAATCGGGCTTAATATCAAAACTAACATATTCTCAATCCTCAACCCAATTAATTTTAAATTATTATTCTTTGTTTGGAGTACGTCTTTAGAAGTACAGAATATATAGTGCAGAAATTGGAAGAATATTTGTACAGATCAAGGATCCGTATTTTTAAAGTATAGTTCTCACAAATTTAGTTCCCGTAATATATTAAACCAGTAAAATGTGTAAACATTAGATCCTTAGATTTAGATGTACAGCAGGCCATTCTATCTAACTATACCTCAGAGTAAAGAATGAATCTACTGAAGGAAACGCATTAACAACAGCTAGAAAGGTCCATCTCTCTTTCATTTGAGGTAAAAACGTGGCTTTATTATCTGGTAATTAAAAATAAAGTTTATTTCAAAATCATTTTTATATTTCGCTCTTTTATTCATTATTATCAAAACACGGAGTATATTTTAAATTCTTTACTGCAATAAAACAAATACATTAGGTCTTTTTCATTTTGTGCGAAACTTCAATGACGTGCGTCCACCTGATTGTTTCATTATGTCTCCCAAACGAAGTTTTGGAGACATAGTTTTCTGTCCGGTTTCTTATTAAGTCGCCAAAAACAAATTTGGGAGACTTATTGTTTTTACACCGTTTCTTATTATTATTAATCTTATTATTATTATTCTTTTTTTATCACTACTTTGTCACCAACAAAGGTTCGTACGACCATTATGATACTTGGCATAGTGAATGTTTAGGGTTTCTAGTTGTGCACATTGGTTTTGGAATTTTGAAAATGGCCGCCATCCGAACACCACTCCCTAAAAACGCAAAAATTTGAATAATCCGATTTCGAAGAAATTTGGTACACAGGTAGCTTATGGTCCCCTGAGTGTGCCACTACTTTTAAAATTTTTGTCCGACTTCCGATTTCAAAATGGCGGCCATTTTACTACATAAAAACGTCAAATTTGCCCGATTTCAACGAAATTTGATTTTTTTTGGCATATTTTAATGCCGATTTGAATGAAATACAATCCATGGGGATTTGGGGCGACTTGTGTGTTGGCATCCCAACACAAAAATCTGTACGGTGAAACTTTGGGAACATGTTAAAGGTGACCTTAAGTTTTGCAATCCAATTTTGGAATTTTCAAAACGGCTGCCGTTTCCATGGAAACGGGGGTCAGGGGTCATTATATAGGACACTGCATTATCTTCGTAAAAATTAGTATTTGGGGGGTTTTCAACATGCTGAAGATAATAGTGGCAATGGGTGTTCGTTTGGAAGACATTCTGTGTTGGCATCCCAACACAATCATTACTAGTTTTATTTCTAATCAACAAGCTATGACAAAAATTTTATTTGTTCATATAATATTATAAACTCGTTATAGGTACAGGTAAATTAAATTTTTTAGTTTATTACAATTTAAAATACCAAAATATGTTTTAACATTTAAATTCGAAATTCGTTACATTCCATATTTCATTGTATCAATAAACGCGTAGTTAATCAACACGTAGTTAATGTTTGTTGTTAACTGTGCGGTTTGGACAATACAAAAACAGTGTTAATACCTGCTAGGTTTAACGGTCCAATATATGCATGACCAAGGATAACCCATGTCATCGACAAAAACCGGATACCATTGATACACGTCAGTACATCCTTCCCTTGCTCGGCAGATAGAATTTTAGCTCCATTTGTATACACAGAAAACGATAACAACAAGTTCCCTGCAATTCCTAAAATGAATGTTCAGATTTATACATAATTACAGAACTAGACTCATTTTTAAAATGTTCCAGATGGATCAAGTAAACCCCACTATACCATTTTGTTTTCGAATATAACACATAACACCATATTATAAGTTATATCCGTAGATATGGAGATTTTAACACCTGAAGTGCCCCAAATACGCTCTTAGGCGGAGCCGAAGGGTGTACAGGGGTGCTGAAAGTGTTCAAATCTCCACATCTATGGATATGAACGTGTATAATGAATTTTATCTCGGTATTAGTTTGAAATAATGCATTTTTAGGTACTTTATGAACGCATTGGCGGACGTTAAAGTGACGTTTTCATCATTATCAAAGGAAGTTTGATTGAAATTTGATAAAAATGAGGCTTTTTTTACAAGGTGTAGGATACTACCTTTTGTTAGTACCCTACAGTTTCTGAAAAAGAACAGTTTTTTGTTTAAGAAATAAATTTTGGCGCTGAATGTCTTGCAGAAACGTCATAATAGTGTGATGTCGTTGTTTGTCAAACTTTTGTTTCTTTTTCTGTTAAAAAATAAAGCACATTTGAACCTTTTGTTAAAGATTTTATCATCCTATATATGACACAAACCGATTACCATTTATAATATAAAATATAAGTACTTTTGTGCAAATATCGCTTAGCAACACCCGGGTATATGACTTAGGAACGATCCGGGTATATTGGTTTTGTAAAGACGTGTAACTGACCAATCAAATTACAGGAATAATACCGATTCGGGGATAAAGACTACTTCCGGGGGCCTCGGCGATTAGTTATGTTAATGTACAGTTGACCACATGCTTGTCAACACTGAGGTTGTTCGGGTCTCACTGTTGGCAAGGTGTGTTCGACGTTAATCTTAAACTGACAAGGATTGCTAGTTTTCGAAAATCCGTGGTTTTCTCTGTGCACTACTGCTACCTCCATCAATAAAAACTTGACGCCACGGAAAAATTGCTAATATTTGCGATAAACATAATTCAAACAAACAAACAATACTTTCGTACTTTTATGTACGTCGTTGTTCAAATGTATACATCTGTAAGCAAGGAAAAAATTTAAACACATCGTTTACATCTATTTCCTTGTTTGTTTAATAATAATCCTGCAAGAGAAATATTTTGAACTAGAAAATTAATTCTCAAAGGTAAAAAAAAGTCTACACGCCCCTTTCATCAACACAAAATTTCAGTTTTACCAAAGATTACCTGGACGATACACAGGAACATTAATTTCTTGTAGTAATGGAGTTTTCTCGCTCGCTTCAACGCTGATTTCTCCATTTGAGTCTTTTTCTTGTTGCTTCCATTTAGGTCGTTGTATACATATTAAATCATAGAATGTCCCTAGAGCCATAACGGATATAAATACCCCTAGAACTACCCTGTGGGTATATAACAAAAATATCATTAACATAAACTGATGAATCATCAAATAAAATTAACTGATAGAAATGAATTAAATATTTACTTGTTGCTTACATTCCATAAAGTCATAAAAATATCTACTACACTAACAATTAAGCTCTGTAATGTTAGATCTGGAAGTTTATGGGTACTTTTTATACGATATTAAATCGAATGTGAAATTACCACGAAATCTACAAAAAAATTATAATTAAGATTTGCGCTATTTTTGAAATATTTGATTTAAAAGTTTAAAGGATTAGCGGCTTCTGTTCCTTTCTTGGTAAAAAATAAATTTCTGTATATTTTTTGTATACTTTAATGAGGCCATTACGGCTGTTTTAATAATTGCAAGTGTGCTTCATGGAAATGAAGATTAAGGTATTGTTTCTGTATTGACTGTCTTTTGCTTGATAATTATCACTTACAGAACAATTACTGCCCTCGTATCGAAAGGAATATCTTTGGTTACCGCCTGACAAACAACACTACTGACCCTCGCTTCACTCTGCATTTCTACGAAGACTGAAATGTAAGACGATTATACACTATGTTTTGCATATACATTTTTCAATCGCTGACATTGGATACAGAGAGTTAGAAAATGAAAGATTTCCGGTGCATATTTAAATTATCTGTTTAAAGAAAACGCATCAATAACACATCACGTAAAGGCGAATTGAACAGATTGTTACTCCAAAAAAAAAAAAACAAAAAAAAAAAACAAAAAAAAAACAATAAAAAGTATCTTTTTTGACGAGCACATGTACATATCGGCTATATTACCTTCTTTAGTTATGCAATGTTATAATTATCATATTGAATGTTCTGAGCACGGTTTTATAACCGTCTAAAATTTAAGGATTTCTTCAACTTATCCTCATTTCAAATATTGACCAATCAGATTACTGGAAAATTTAAATTGGATGAAAGTCTAACGGCTTTGAGGAAAATTTGAGAAGTTTTATGAAGCTGGGGTCTGTTTGTTTTATTGTTTATATAGACTGTAACATTCCCCTCTGATCAATGTGTTAGAGTAGAATGTTAACCTTCAGCTTTATTCATAATTAAAACTAACATTTTAACATTTGGTTTATTTAAACTACATTAACTTTCCAAAATGGGAAGGACAACAAAAATATTTTGACGTAATGTCAGGTTTTCGTACTGGTCGCATGAAAACGTGTTACGGCTAGGTTTTCGGCGTAATACACGAAAGATTAAGTATAGAATAAAAATATTTTTGGGTCTAACATTAAACTATAATAATTGGAAAACCACTGTTGATTTTTTAAGAAATATATTTAAAAATCATATACTTTCAGTGATTACTCAAAACTCAGATTTAGCGATTTTTTGTATGTCCTGGGTAACAAATATATGTCGTAAACAAAGTTTGTGAATGGTGTGCAGTTTTTTTTTTACCGCAAACTCTTATAAAATTGCCACTTTGAAGGTCCATTGGCAATTAGTTGTCCCACGTAATTAGATTTGACGAAACTAGGGCGTCATTGGCATTTTAGCCTGCAAAAGTTCAGATAGTCTGTTTGCCCCATGCGCTAGGTTTTAACATTTATGAAGCAATCAAATGCATAGGAAATAGCTAAAAATAGCAGCTGGAACATGTTATTTTATTGCTATTTTCGCGTAGATTAAGTTTAGGGAGTTTCATGCTCAAGGCGTCTAATTTTATGAATAAAAGACCACTTTGACTAAGGGTGAAAAAAATGTCACATTTGAGATTTTTTCAGTACAGATAACATACACACAAATTTAACATGTCGCAATTACCCTTTGAAATTTAATTACAGCAGTGAAACTCGGGTATAAAATGTTTTTTTTTTAAAGTTGAAGAAAATATCCACAGTTAATATAATGATGGAAAATATTACAACACTTAACGTTTTGAGTACGGGTGACTAAAATGTAACAGACGCCATTTTGCGTCAACTATATAAACGATGCATGTACTGTATTTCAACGGTAAATTGAATAAAGTCGTTAAATAGCAATTACAACTAACTAATATTTAAATAAAATTATAGTTTATAAGAACACAATACAAGAATCCGACTTCTAAATTTAGGTAAACAATTAAGCTAAGAAAAACATGTATAGTATCTACATGACTATTCAGAGAAACTATGGATGCAACGAAAACCAAGTTCAGCAATTATATTTCCAGTGGACCGAAGTGTCAATTTTCGTTTCTATAAAATATAGACACGCGGTTATTAGTGATGGTGTTAAACGTTTGCCGACCTTCTGTATTTTATTATGGAATATTATTTATCAGAAGTCAAGACTTAAAACACGATAAGTTTTTCACTAAAATGGCTATTTGTCATTTGTTAACGGTGTTTTTCTAAAACGACGTCGTGTTACTCAAACGGACACGTTCAACTAACGTAACGTCTTTAAACTTGTTTAAGTCACTTAAAATCATATTTTAAAAAGAGGAATGTAAAATGGTTTTTAAGATGAAATATTGGGATCTCAAAGAATCACGTTACTTCTATTACACATTTAAAGGTCACCATTTCAAGCGCTTTAGCATCCTTTTATTATTAACATAGGTAATTTGACTAATATCGATAAGTTATGCTGGGACCATACTGGGAGGGTTACCAGTGCTCGACCCACAGAGCAGCCCAGCGCGTCCGCGGGTGGCGGATAGGGGAGACCCTCTCTTTGGGGGTTGTCAGGTCATAATACGGAAAGCCTGACCGCGGACCGTAGTGGGTAACGTGTTTGGAGAGACCCGTCTCCTTGCACTATGAAGACCCCTTTTGTAGATTTCGAAAAAGAATAGACTTATTGCAGCCGCTACAAAAGGCTAAATTTTCCTCCCCTACCAAAACCTCCACACTTTTCCAGTCGAAGTCAAAATTGTATTCCCTGTGACCCATCCCACCCCCATTTTCCGTTGATTTATTGTTTGCTAACTTGTTCCCCTCCTGAATATAGCTGAAATACTGATCGCTGGACGTTAAGCAGACATCCAATCAATCAATCAATCAATCAATCAATCAATCAATCAATCAATCAATCAATCAATCAATCAATCAATCGATAAGTTATGTATTTATAAAAGTTATGAAATACAACGAAAAACTAATGCAATCCACTCAGAAACATGTATAGATGAACATTTATTAAAATTAATACAACTCTTTGTCGGTAAACATGTTCAGATGAGCCCGTAGCTTAAACATGCTCAATTGTGTCTATAGTAAAGCATTAGAAAGAACACAGACCAATCAACAAAAATATTAAACCAAAAGAACAACTCATAGATAAAGACAAAGACAAACAAAGAATCAATAGACAATTTTTCTTTATGTCAGCACTTTGGCATGCTCACATAAACCACTAGTTTGCAACATGGTCAGAAGAAACACTAGGTAGAATGCATGCTGAATTCCTAGTTAACCGCTAGTTTGAGATGAACATTTTGTTTCAATACATATGGACATCTTGTTTGAACGCATGTTTAGATGAACGTTAAAACTTACCATCATTCATTATGTTCATTATATCTGTGGTGCCACAGCTGTTAGGAAAACATACTCCGAGAGTTATCCTAGGTGATGTCTTAAAAAAAGAAATATACAGTTATATATTCATTTAGAGAGGCTTCAGCACGAATACATTACATATATTACAATTTATAAGATGTTTTGAAATCAACCAATTACGGGTCATGCTAGTCATCATATAATTCGGTTCGGAAAATTTTTTGCAGGGGAACTCCCATGCATCAATTCAATCCGATATCAAGGCTTTCCGAAAATTGAAAATGTTTAAGAGAATGTATTGTTAATGTTCATAAACTACTTTGGTTTTTCCTTTCACTTGCATACTGAATTATTTATTCTATGTAAAATTGACATGCTGAAACTCGGTACAGCAGCGTAATATATAGCAACGAACGTCCAGTTGATATCGTGTGGGAATTCGGTGTTCCCTAAGAAACTGACCACAGTATTCAGGTTACGAATAGAATACAGATGTTTTAGTTGTCATACACAACTGCTGGGAATTCACACGTGAACAATGATAGGCTAAACTGAACATATCAAGCAATGTTTACAAAAGGGAGATAATTAAATAAAATTTGTTAAAAAGCACTTCCTTCGATTACAAAAAGGCTGAATTCGTTCTGAAATACTTTTATATAAAAATTAATAAGATGAGTCCGAAAGAATTTAACGAGTTTTATAAGTAAGATTTAAGTTGGAGAAGAATGTGATGTTTTATTTGTTTTATTTATTTATATGTTTAAATAACCGTGGTATTAATCATGTGCGTCAATTTGCTATATTAAGGGTTAGTCTTACAGGCACAAGTCCATTGAGTAATCCTCGTACACTAGCTTTACAATACTGTCCATCAAATCTATAAGGTATCTCCGTGAAGTTCGTAAATGCTTTTACAGCAACGCATTCCTCGTAATCCCCCCACCACAAAGTTCCACCTCCTAGAATATTCGACGGTGGTTTTCCAGCAGCATCAATCACTGAAAAAACACATTACCTTGAATGCAATTATTTGTTTGAGTATTGGTTGATGTTTAACACCCAGCGAATAAAAGGTTAGCTATATTCAAGAATATTGCAAAAAAAGTCTGTAAACATTTGAATTTAATAATTGTTTTCAAAAAGTAAAAGGACTGGCCAAGGAATAATTTTTTTAAAGAATAGGAAAGGTAAATGTAAAGGGTTCAAAGAAACCTTGCAGAACCTTACATCAAAGGAGCTTCATTATTAGATTTTCCACAGAGGTTCGTCCACTTTGCGAAGTAAAAATACACAGTATGTCGGTTTATTTATTTGTTTAAATGGCTTTGAACGCCACTGTCACTTTTCCAGCTGTACACTGGCTTCCAATTTTTATTTTGGGAAGAAGTCGAAGAACCAGTAGAAAAAACCCGACATTCGGTCGGAAAACTGACAATCATTGTTAGTTAAAATTTGAGTCGAACACACCATGCCCGTCACAGTGTGTCGGACACTTTATTCAGATGTCAAATGTTGTAGTGACGTGACAAGAGTTATAAGCTGTCGGGAAATGTCATAAGGCTACAGTTGTGTTCTGTAACAAAGTACTCAGTGAATTCTATAACGTCCTTCATGTAGACATGTACGTCACAACCCATAAACACATTGATTTGTTGCTTGGTATTATTTTCAGGAAATGCCGATAATAGTATTTTAAACAATTAGTTAAATATGTCAGATTGCTTAGAATCAACAGCCTTGAATAGTTATTGTGGGTCTCTGTCTTGATTCATACAGCCTCAAAAATATAGTTACACATTCCTTTTGTTTCTGTTTAAGTTTGTTAATTTTTTACGCTGATGATATTTGAAAGGTAAGATATTACTGCATAACAAGAATGTTTTTAAAATGGAAGCAGTAGAAGTATGTACACCTTGACAAATAATAACAAACAAGATCGATCGGCAAGACGATTTACCAGAACTAATGTAGAATGACTTTTCTCTTCTTCTATATATTTTTTTATTTCAGAAATTGTTTCAAAATGATATGTAAATATAAATAATGCTGAATGAACGACAAACTCACAATTTATTAAACCTCAAAACAATACACTTTGTTGATAGTATGCATTTTAGTAAGATTTACAAAAACCTTTAAAACAACAAAATCAGTTGCGGATACAAAGTATAATAATGGCTTAAATATTGCTTGATGGACGTCAATCAATCAATCAATCAATCAATCAATCAATCGATCGATCAATCAATCAATCAATCAATCAATCAATCAATCAATCAATCAATCAATCAATCCATCCATCCATCCATCCATCCATAATCAGTCTATAAACATTTAGTTTCCTCTTTCTGGTATGATTGCGTAGTTGGGTATAACACAAAACAAGACCAGGTCAGTAAATTTGACCTTGACATTTGATGGCATGTCGACTGTTTTTTTTACTTTTGAGCCAAACAATTAAGTAAATTGTGCAAAATTTCTTCTTCTTGGCTCAAGTTGTCCGATCAATTCCACTGATCATGAAAACAACCAAGTATCTTTACATTACACATATTAATAATATTCAACTAAAAATGTATTTCATTTCCGGTGAGAATGCACTAAACATGATAAACATATATTTATCATAGATCCGATATATAAAATCTAATACACATTGGTGTTAAGTAAATAGACAACTATAACCAGATTGTCTTCGTCCTAAAAGATGGACAAACAACTGTTGTACTGTTTGACCTCACATGATACAAATGATTTGATGTCTCAAAAAATGTAACGTATCTAAAACTTACTTCTGAAAGCCCATTCCTGCTGAAGGTTTATACCTTGGTTTATTGCGTCACTTTGGTTCTGACACAGTTCTGAGATCCTTGGAGGTACAGTAGTTGGTATTGTTGTTGGGATAGTCCTGGTTGTAACTAGAGATTCTGTGTTAGATCCTGTCGTCGTCGGCATTGGCAGATCTGTCACGTTATCGGCTTCAATTTGTGGTAGTCCGTTAAATTCATCCGATACAGGAAAACGACGTGCACGACGAAGAATATTTTTCATGTCAATGACATTTGCAATCGTTCTGATTGACTTTTCATATTCCTTTGGAAATTTGTGAATTAGTTTTACCAAATGTGTTACACTACGAACATCGTCAAAGAAGTCGTCCGCATCGTCTTCGTCAGCGAAATTTACCATCAATATTGACACTAAAATCAGAACCAGAAACAAACACTTCATAGCGTTCGGATGTGTTGATTAACGACTCTACGTATGATGATTGATTATACAGGGCTTTAGTCGTATGCATAGAGTTATCAAGTCATATGAGATAGATTATTTTACTTCTGTACAAATAATAACATAGATATTTCGGTTTTTAAATTTATTAATTAGCTAAAAGTATATCACCATACCCATTCTGTCGCATGTTCAGTTTCAGTTTTACAGCAGAACTGCACGAATTTTTTAAAATTAAGATTATACAAAAACATAATCCAGCTAGTAAACAATTACATAGGCGCAGCAGCCGGTACGGCAGGTACGTTGCAGGTACGCATGCCGTGCCAATAATTTTCAGAAATAAAAAATAAAAATAAAATATTGCTCGCTAAACCCATCTTTTAAGACCTGAGATTAAGATTAAATGCTAGGAAATCACCAGAATTTTACACCATTTACCCCCAGAGCTTCCGGACCCCCTGCCGTAAAACCACCTCTGTGAGTTGAATAGGATCGCGTAGAGATCCTGTGATTAGCATTCCGCCGTACCAATATCAAATGCGATGCTACGCCTATGAATTACAGTGGTTTAGTTATCTGTTTTTTCTGACAAAATAAACGTATCATATCAATAACTTGGCGAAATCAAAAAATATTAAGTAATAATATCATATCAGATTATAACTTATTTAAAATTTATATAAAGCAATATTTCAATATCACATCATCCACGATACTGTTGTACTTGGTGCTCAGGGTGGACACCAAACTGTCGTCACTGTTGGTGATTAGGTCGACCACAGCGTTGTTGTCGTAGGTTGGCCCCGATACCGGCGTCATAGGTTGTGCTTAAGTTGGTCCCTGCAAGGTTGTTTTTGTTTATGATTAGTTTAGCCAAAATACTGTCGTTGTAGATTGTACCACTTTGACCACGACATTGTCGTAGTTGGGGCATCGGTTGGAAACGGAAATACCGCGGTAGTTAGTGATAACGCTGGCCACGTCACTGTCGTCGTACTTGGTGATAAGATTGGCCACGGCACTGTTTTCTTGTAGGTGTTTAGGTTGATTACGGTACTTTCGTCGTAGTTGGTTTAGTTTAATATTGTTTTATTGCATAAGGGCAATAGGATTGGACACAAGTTATACCAATTTACATCCTCTCCTTACAATATTTACACATACATAACATGACAGTAGGCAGTACAATATATACAATGGTATAAATGAAATACTTATTGTTAATGAGAAAAGAGGAAAAGGAAAAAAATGGGAAAACGACAGTAAGTGTATTACGCATGAAAAGAAGAGGGGTGAAAAGACAACAGGCTAGCTAGGTGGTGTTGATTAGCTAGAAACGTTTTGTTTGTTGTATATATGTTATCACTTTAGAAAATAATACTGTATTGTCATGATCAGTATAATTATCGTTACCAAATAACAGTGTTTCAATATGAATATCACTTGCATTTATATCTGAGAACAGTTTTACTCTTTGGTTTAGGTACATTTGGGCATTCGACGAAGTAATGAAAGGCATCTTCGTAAGGTGATCCGCTCCTACGTTTTACAGCATTGATATATATATATATATATATAAGGTTTATCTTGGCTAAGTTGCGTTTATAGAGCTACACTGGTGCCTTGGTCGAGTGTGCAGTATATTAAGAATTCGGTTACCTTCGCCATAATACTCTGGGGACTTGTAGCAAACACCTTTTATTCTCACTAATGAGACAGCGTGGTACCTATTTTTTAGCCGGTTGAGATATTCTTATTTCTTATATTTTCCCGTAAAAATGTTTTGTGACGTCAACTGTCGGTTCAGCAATTCAAATTATAAAATATTTGCTTTAGTTGTGTTGGTTTACTATGCCTTTTTAAATATTAACATGAAAACAACATATCTGAGCTTCCATGAACCAATTTATGCCACAATATGATAGCGGTAAACATCAAAACAAACATGGTGACGCAACATGTGTACACTGTAGATTACGTTCAGGGTAGATAACTCTTTCAATAGAACAGAACCGGATTTTTTTCAAACGAATTAGTGAGAAATAGAATCAAACACCGGTGGTTGGGCAAGACGGGAAAATCTCAGACACCCGCGTGAAAGATTTCTTTTGGTCTCCAACTCGGCAGAGCCTCGTTGAAGACCAGAGATCTTTTCACTTGGGTGTCTGAGATTTTTCCGCCTTGCCCTCCCACCGGTATTTCTTTCTTTAAATAGAGAGGTGGTAGGAGAATCACGAACGGTTCTGTTTAAATTGTTACAGATTTTTACAGATGAGGGTATAAATGAGTTTGCTGATGTTTTTAGCCAGTCGTAGTTGGTCATTAGATTGGACACGACAGTGTCGTTGTAGTTGGTGCTTATGTTGGCCACGGCACTGTCTTCGTGGTTAGTGATAAGGTAGGCCGCTGCGCTGTCGTTGTAGGTGGTGTTTCGGGTGCCACAGCACTGTCGCCGTGGTGGGCGTTTTGTTAGTGAGTTATGTACGATATATAAAAACTAAAATATCACAATTCATTAATTTAGGCTTTAGTACAAGCATTGAAACAGTTTAAGAATATAAGGACTAAATATGTGAGAGGCTTACTAATACTAAAAATTCAAAACTGTCAAATTGAATTAAAAAAAATTATTTGAATAACTTGCCATTTTAAAAAAAAACATCATCAATATAAATTCAATAGTTGCTGAAACAATTCACCAAACATTAACGAAAAGCGAATGACAGAAAGGAAAAATACGAGTCAGTTAGCTGCTGGTTAGAAACAGTCCAATAAAATATAAAGAAGGCAGTTAAAAGAATCCTAATTCTCCTCCTTTTTATTGTTTTACCCGAGCAACAATCACGCGCAGAGACGTATTCTACTAACAAATAACAATTAAAAGACATGCAGAAAACAGAACTTTCAATTTCTAAAAAGCTACATATAAACACATGACAAGGATTCATCAGAGAAATAGTGTAAAGAAAAGTCAAAAAGGGAAAAATAATAGAAAACAATAGAGACGCACGGTAGGTTGATATGAAAGTCAAATACCTCGAGTAATCTGAACAATCTTGATTTCTATAAAAAATGTATCATATATTAAAAAGTATAATTTCAATGTCAATCAATAATAAAACAGTACAAGATTAAATTTTTAAACAGTAAATAGTTGAATTTAATCACGACAGAAAATTTCTTATAATACACATATTTGTACATACAGTAATAAAAAAATAAAGTATACATTTGTTTCATGTGAAAACATTATTTCCCCTTTTAAGAAGATGATAGTACATGTAAACATCTACTGATATTGATAACGAATAAAGTGCATTTGATATGATGCGTTAGTTATATGAAGCAAATAGGATATATACGAGTTTGTCCCACAAACTGCAATGAAAAGGCCATTGCTTACTTGTTGTTTTCTGTTTTGTACGATTGCAGTAACAATTGCCGAAGACAACGAACATGACGATATTTTTCACAATGTAAGCAATGTTACGAACATTGTTAAATTCATCCACGATTCTCCTGAGGAGTATGAAAAGTTAGTGCGAACAATTGCAAAAACTATGGACATGAGAACAATATTTCAACATGTGCAGTTAGGACGAAATAGTTTCTCTTCTGAATCTTATGGAGATAACACTAAACATTTCGTCGAGCTAAAAAAGGATAAAGAGAGTGATGTATCAGTTGAATTAGAAAATTCCACGGAAATTATGACAACTGACCAGGCAGATATAACCACTGTAACATTTACTGTAAAGACAACAAAAGTAACAAAACCAACAAAAACAACAAGAATAACAAAACCAACAACAACTAAAAAACCAAAACCAACGAAACCCCCAAAGCCTCCAAGGATCTCAGAGCTCTGCAAAAATCAAAGTGATGCCGTGAACCAAGGTATTACTCTTCAGCAGGAATGGGCTTTCAGAAGTAAGTCCTAATTATAAATCGTCGTAATTATTCTATTGTGCACAAACTTTGTTTGTTTTGTTGGGCAAAAATTTTTTCGATAAGTACGAATACTTGTAAACATTGCAAAAAAAATGCAAATTAACTTAAATAAAAAATCACTGAATAATCTACCTTATTAAATATTATTTTACAGCAAATGCATTCCGTGCATTTTCTTGACCATTTCAGTGAGGATCATTTTTCAATGGGTGATCCTAAATTTAAAATAAGGCATCAATGCCAATTTTTATGCCGATATTTTTCTTTAATTGTACAATATTTAAAATTTAAGACAAACCATTAAACGTAAGGACCAGTTTTATATGGCACCTATTTGAAAATAACGTGTTCGCATTTCTGACCTATGCTTGCTATTAACATTTTGACATTCTCCTTGTGTCAATAAAATGTAATAGTTGTAAATTTTCAATAAATAACATATTACTTATATGTCAAATTTTCTATTTCTCTAATTATGTTTGTTTAAACCCGGTACTTACCAGTTAAATACAGTTTGGGTGGGGGGGGGGGGGGTGTGGCCCAGTGGAAAAGGTAGTTGGACATGTGTTCTGTCAGCACTGAAGTTTCAGGTTCGAGTCTGACTGCGGAAAAAGTGTAATCGACTCCAATCTTAATTGCTACGAAAAAACCTGGCTATAATATAACTAACAAAAGTGACATTAAACCCAACTCAAACAATCACACAAGGTATAAATGTTCAACATCTGCGCCATATTCGATGCACGTAAGTGTTTTTGTCTTTACTAGATTAAATTTAACGCACTGCTGGGACTAAAGGTTCCTTCGCACAGCTACAGACATTTTGGGATACCAGTCCATACAAAAGCGTGTAACTCTTATTGGATAAAAAGAAAATTGAAAGGTTAACATACACTTCAGTAGCCATTAACGTTTTGATTAGAGTTTTATCTACAAATAAAAAAGCTACACATTTCAATGTGTTACCCGTTCTAAACAAAATCTTTATCGTGCAATGGTGGTCAAGGCATGCGGCTATTTATGTGTATTCCTTTTTGACAAAAGAAAAAGAAATTGAATACAACAAATACAGAATACAAATATCTTTATTCCAATGAAGAGCCCTTGAATAGAGCATACAGTTAAAATTACAAACAAGTGATTATCATAATTGGTGACATGTATAACAGAGCAAACAACATTATTATAACAATTTGATAATATTATGTTATGACTTATGTTGGACTGGGGCAGAGACAAGAGGTAAATACATAGCTACATGTATGACATATGCATGTATATAGTATAAAGACGATTATGAGTTGATAAAACATGGGTAAATAATAATATTTAATAACATAAATATTTAATAACATAAAATAATAGAAATTGTAAAAAAAATAAGCTAGTTTGTTTTTATACAACTTATTAAACCTATTGTCTATGCGTTTTCATATATAAACGGTGTTATTAATTTGTCTGCGTTGAGCAACACGTGCTGATTTATAATAATAAATATATATTAACCCTGAACGAAAGAGCAATAATCGCATGCCAATAGAATGATCACTAGACACAGATAAAGTTGTGATATTTACCCGTGGTTTACTGAGTACATTGATAAAAACTTAAACATCCATGAAAAAAACCGCATGAAATATATATAGATTAATATATGGCCTTTTTAAAACATATGTCAGACACATGGATTTTATACGAGGTAAAAGTAAAGTTTAAACAAGAACACTTTCAAGCAGTTATAAGGTCCTTTGAAGTAGAAGAGTGGCTAACATTTATTTCATTGTTACACTGTTATGTGCAAGTGAAATTTTGTTTGAAAGGTACAAGCGGATAACAATATTATTTATAGAAACTAGTTATCAATATTTAAATTTAATGAAGTACATTGTTTTACTAAATCAGCCCAGTTTCCTACAGTTAAACTAAATTGCCCGACCCTATCCATCCTCCCGTTTGCCAGTGGCAATCTAAAATCCGTTACCCCTATTTTTCCTTGTGTCCCATCCCATTTTCATTCATCATCATTTCATGTTCATTTTATCATCCATTTCATGTTCATCGCCTGAATATAGCTGAAAATATTGCTGCTCGGGCGTTGAACACCATTAATCAATCAATCAATCAATCCTACAGTTAAAAGGAAACTTTACATAAATACAATTGATCCATATTGTCATGTAGAACATAGTCAAAATTCATCTTTGCAGGAATTTGCATAAGTGGCTGTCCACTTGTTTCCTGGTCCTCAAGCTATATTTATGCTTGCATGTACGTTATTGTTGTAATATTTTTTCTGAAATAATAGTGTTTGCACTAAACTTTACAAAAATGAAAATTTGATGTTTATTTAATAAAAAGAAACATATTTGGCTTTTAATGTCTTCATATCATAAACGGCTTCTAAAGTGGATTTAATGTGGTAAAATGTCATATATGGTTGTTCTCTGATGGGGGCCTTTTGGTTTCATTTTAGTGATTGATGCGGCTGGAAAACCCCCATCCAACATACTTGGTGGTGGAATTCTTTGGTGGGGCGATTATGATGAATGTATCGCAGTTGAAGCTTTTTCAAATTTTACTGAAATTCCTTATACATTTGATGGACAATATTGTAAGGTCCGAATCAAAGGACTACTGAACGGTGTCGTACCTCCAGTAAGTAAAATAAGTAAATACACGAGCTCAATACATGTAACTACAATTAAGTAATTCTGTGATCAGTTATGAAGTTTTGTTTTATTTTGAATCACAATAATACCAGTAGTGACTCACAAATTGAGTACAGTTTTTGTAACTACGTCTTTTATGAAGTTTCATTTGTCCTTTTTTGTCTTTTCATTCTAGTGGTTAATTGGTCCCATTTTGTTCACAAAAAATATAGTAATGGATTGAAATTGTGAAACTCAATTTGAATCAATGCTAGAGCTTTATTAGAAATCGTACAATATCATATAAATATATTATACTAAAATACTGTAGAACGTAGATTTATCAAAAAATGCTTATTTTAGACCGTGGCACCTCAGATTACTGTTGGAGTATGTTTTCCTAAAAGTTGTAGCACGAGCGACATACGGAATATAATAAATGATGGTAAGTTTCTCTATCGTTACTTTGATAGATGTTAAATTGTGTACTTCAATGGGATCATATTTGAGACACTGATTTCCCATAACGATCAATGAAGTCATGGTGACGACCATAGAACTTCTGGAGAGATAACATCAACCTAGGTACAACAAACCCTTGTTTAAGTAGTTTTAGCAGTCAACAGCAGTGATCGGTCTAGAAAATTGGAATACCGATCGCAGGATCTAGAATAACGTATAAGTTGTGAAATATACACACCCTACGCTGGAGCTGCTGGAATGTTGCTGTCGATGACCGAGAAGTTGACAATTGGAAAGTTGAAGTCATCACGTTAACGACGAAATACAGTGACGTCTAAGTAATCTAAAAGTAACGGACTATTAAAAAAGCTTTACAATGTTACATGTCATCGCAGTAACGATAGTTTGGTGACGTAGAATTTTGTTGTTTTATTCATGTTTTGTAGGGTTACTTTTAGGGAACTTACCATATATTTTCTTTGATGCTATGTAACACTGTTGTTTTTTAATGCCAAGTTATTTTATTGAACTTATGCTTGTTTTGGTCAATTTGATGGTAAATTACTGTTCTTTATGTATACGCGTAAGTACGTGTTTTATGTCTGGCGTAGTAAATGATATTAACCTTAGTATCTTTGATGACATATTTTTACAACAGACAGTTGATATTACAATGGGCATTAATTGTGACACAACAGACAATAATAGGTCCGCTTCATTTTGAAAATATTGAACATCTTGAAATCAACATTGAAGGAGGACTTTCTACTTAACTGAAAAACAAATTTGTTGACTTCAACTCGGCAATCGTCAACTTTCCTTAATGTGCAGCATTTATTCCAGTCAACCCAGCATATGGGGTTTACTCATCTCAACTACTAGTTATACGTTACTGCAGAGCTTGTTATTAATGCCACAACTTCATTGATACACGATATCTGTCCCTCAAATAAGTATAGATGTGGGTTTGTCGTAGTGTTTGTGGGGCATATGGGGTTTACGCATCTCAACTACTAGTAATACGTTACTGTAGAGCTTGTTGTCGATACCACAACTTCCTTGATACACGATATATGTCCCTCAAATAAGTATGGATGTGGGTTTGTCGTAGTGTTTGTGTTGTTTCTTCCTTTATCAATCTTGACCTACCCTGGATTGACTACCAACGACACGATGGGTGTGTTGCAACAAGCAGGGACTGATTACTCTCCCTGAGCATCCGAGTTTACATTCATTTTTCTGATAGTTTGTGTTGTTGCTTTTGTTGTTGTATTATATTTTTTCGTGTTTGTATCACGGATTCTCATCAGTGTTTTGGACCTTGAAATGTGATTGCAATTTAGTTATATATTCAACAGCAAATATTACAATATTATTTTGTTGATAATAATAGTATAGATTGAGTACCGCGTACTTCGTTTTCTATATGCATAATAAAATGAGTTTCCCCATATTGCAGCGTTTAAAGAGATGCAAAGCGATGCAAAGGCAAACAGTGTTGTATGTCAGGAAGAAACCAAAGATATTCCATTTGATACTAGAGCAAAGATATGTTTGTAAGTACTTTGTTTTTAATAATACCTGCAAAATTTTCGTTTATTGCAATATAAATTTCACGTATATCTATGTACTTAGGCTTACTGCCTACTCTTGTATTTATTTACTTATTTATTTATTGTATTTACTTCAATCTTAATTGACAAGGATTGCCAGTTTTCCTACCGCAGGTCGGGGGTTCTCTTCGGGTACTCCGGCTTCCACCCTCAATAAAAACTGGACGCCATGAAATAGCTGAAAAATTGCTGAAAGTGGCGTTAAAACACCATTCAAACAAACAAAAGAATACTCTTGTAAAACATTTAGGTGGTATCGAGGTTATGTTAAGGAATCCATGCAGAAAATGACAAAGAAAGACATGAAGACATTTTCTCTCACATTCATGGTAAATCTGTAATAAACATTAAATAAAATTAAAAAAAACCAGTCATGTTAAATCGTGAAATTAGCTTATGCATAGAGTAGTGAAGGGATAGTACAAACATTTAACTTTATGAAACGTTATTATACAAAGAAGTATGTCTACATGTAAAAGTGCAAAACAAGTTTTGAAAATCATTTTGACGATTAACAAACGTGCGCTTTACATTAGAGCTAAATCTGAACCAGGGTTTTTGGGGGTTGTTTTCCTTATTTTTTTTTATCATGAGTAAAACAACAGGTGTTACAGACGATTCTCCACAGTTCTTCAGAAATCGGTTCCTCCTCTAAAAATAAACTGCATTTTCAAACCTAAATCAGAAATAAGAACCTTATGTTTACTATGTGTGATTATATTAAGCAATTATATAATTAAAAAAACAATTGACGTGTCAGCACGCAACCCTGACCTAATAGGATTTTATATTGAAACCTTAGATTATTCGAAAAGAATACAACCATCTTTATTTCTTTCATACACAGAATTGTCCTTGGAATGTTTATAGCAGTGATGGCTTTAGGAACTGGGTATGACATCATTTTTATACAATGGCCAAAATGGAAGCGACAGGAAAACGAATATAGAATGAAAGGCGAAATAGTTTTTGAAGCGGACGAAAAGGCTCCTTTGTTGGAAGAAAAGAAGGCGAACATATATAAACCAGGTAACATTTAAATTTACGGTTAAATGTAATTACTCTTATTGCCTTTTCTTTTAAATTTATTGAAACTAACGGTTAAATGTTATTACTCATATTGCCTTTTCTGTTTAAATGCTATAAGTAAGATAAATAAATGTAATGTAATTATGGTATTGTTTATCAATATTTTACATTTCTTCGTAAGGTGTGTTTCTATTTGGAAATCAGTGGTCTAAAAATAATTTGATGTTACCATTCCTATTTCTTACATCCAACGGCTTGCTGATAAAAGGCTTATAAATTATCATATACTTTATGCTATTCGATGTTTGCAATAACGATCGTTGGAAAAGTGGTAGTTATAAAGTGATGCGGGTTTCCTTTTTGTTGTAGCTACCACTAATCTCTTTTTATTATTATTGACACATTCGGTTTGAGATAATAAACTTCTTTTAGGAATAGTAGGGAATCTTCTGCTGTCATTCTCTGTGTACACGAACGGAGCCAAAATTCTAACAGTAGACCAGGGGAAAGACGTACTGACATGTATCAATGGTATCCGGTTTCTGTCGATGACTTGGGTAATACTTGGTCATGCCTATGGTGGCCCATTACAAATAGCTGGTAATTAATACATATATATTATACTATACTTTTTTCACATTGTCATATTTCTGTGCCTTAATAGCGAATAGGCCTTAATATTAAATACTTAGATTTTGGACAGCAGTATTAAAGGTTATCTAATTTACTACGCCAATCTCGCGTTTTGACTAAAATGAACTAATTAGCGGCACTAAAACAATAAATTTTGATACCTAAAAAATTAGGTTGTTAAAAAGCAATCATATTATAAACATTTCAAATATAGATTTTCTTACAAATGCTGAATTATTTTACTTTCATTTACCATACAAGCTATCTATTCGTTTTGCATAAACATATTGCGATCACAATATAAAGTGTTGTTCTGCAGATAATGTGGCAACATACTTACCACAGATGTTAGAAAGGTGGACATTTTTTGCTGTTGCAAACGCCTTTCCATCGGTAGATTCGTTTTTTACTCTAAGGTATATATAGTTGTAGAACACGGAAAAATATCATTCAGAGATTGTTGAACAATGTTTGTGTAAAATGGATAAACTATAAAAAACTTTAAAATCATACACGAAGATACCGCTTGAATAATTTTATTTAAAACAACAAAACAGCATTATCAGTTAAGTATTTCTAACGGTCTTCTAGGGACGATCTGCTGGAAAATACATATTTAAAATTTAATTAGTGGTTCTTGTGACAAGGAAGGAACAAGTCTTGTCAATAACTGCTCTCAAATTGAAGAGAAATCCACTTTGTGCAGTATTTAATTTCGTTGGAATCTTGTGTCCTGATTAGTTTCTTGAAGTGACTTTTACGTTAATTTCATGAATTGAAATAATTAATGATAAATTTTTGTTCTTTGTCACTAAACACTTTTATTGAAAAACGTGCCTTACATGGAAAGCATTCTATAATAACAGTATTATTGACATAATATTTAATTCTTTAACAACGGTACTAAAAAAGTACATCACTTTCATTATGTTTTTCAGTGGTTGCCTACTAACTTACTTAGTGATGAAGGAACTTAGGAGCAACAACGGAAAGATGAAATGGGGAATGTTCTATTTTCATCGATTTTGGAGGTAATTTTTTATCATGAGCCCATTAACCTAAACATATCTATATCCTGTATTGTCTCTTCTTAACGAATAAGTGTATTAATTTTTTTAATCTTGTTTCTTCTGTTCCAACAAGGAATATTGTATATAATTTATATTGCGTCTTGAAATAGCAGATATATCGAAATACTTTATACATTTCTTTAATAGCAGTGTTTAAGCAACAGGAAATCGTTTTTATTGAAGATGTAACGTGAAGCAACATTATAGAAATACTTATGTGGGCAACTAAGAAATTTAAAAAGAGAAATAGGGAAATACCTTCTATAAACCATACAAAAATGGAAGGTAACTTTAGGAAATGTGAGACAACCTAAGCATTATAATTATAACGCATAGAAATGTTATACAATGAGGATTTGAAAAGGGAAAAAATTCCAAGCCACATATTACTAAAAACATGCGTCGGCAATGCACCAGAAATCGGATGGACCAAATAGAGTAATACTTAGTATCCTGTTCATGTCTAGAAGACAATTTTAATAGAATGCAGGATATTCTAATCTTAAGTAAATAAATGCACAACCGGGAAACCGAAATGCAACATAAGTCTCGATATACATTAAAGGAGTGAATACAGTTGTATCTGCATGTTCATCAGCAAAATCTGAGACGGAAAGCAGTGTTGTCCATCAGATGACATTGTCTGTAATAAAAACGCTCAATGTCGTCATACAATTTTCTTTGTTTAAAGCCCAGAAGATTATTATTTTTCTATTAACTTACATGCAATATGTGAGTCATTTACCAGAAAAATTAAAATATATCATTGTCTATCTTTATCCAGATTAACACCACCATATATGTTAATACTTATGGTATATGTGTCCCTGTTTCACTACTCCGGAAGTGGTCCAAACTGGAATAAAGATGGACCCGAAAGAAATCATTGTGAAAAAGCGTGGTACTACAATCTTTTATACGTAAACAATTTTGTAGAAGAAAGGGATAACAAGGTATTGACGTTACCTGTTTATCTTCAGTATGGTTAATTATTAAATCGTGTCAACAAAAACCTAAAACCAAATATACAGGTACACATGTATTATGCACGCAATTTAGCAAAAATATCAAAAACGGAAAAATAAACCAGGTGAAGAATTTTTAACAAATAAATTAATTTTAACATACGATCCAGGATCTGCTCCCTTCCAGGATTCCGTTTAGCCTCTCTAAAACATGAAGTAAAAAACGGGAAGAAAAATGTACGAAAAAGCAAAGATAAATAGATTATAAAATGCGTTGAAAACTTCCATTTAAAGATTTTCAGATTTCTTTTATTTTTTTTATTTTTAGCAATATATATGTTTATTTTGTTGATAGCGTTTCCTAGTATCCTAGCTAATTATAACTAACATTTCATGAAGCCTACCTAGTCACGTTTTCTCTGTTGCAGTGTATGGGATGGGCATGGTATCTGGCCAATGATATGCAGTTCTTTGTAATAAGTCCACTGATTATCATCCCGCTGTTTCAGTAAGTATTAAGAATCTCTTGTATCGCAGATTATATGTATTGTAATGAAATAAACATATATTGCAAAATAGTCTCCAAGGCAAGGAAACCGACAGTGTAACAGGAACGATTAAAAATCCGGATTAGACAAACATACATAAAACGAAACTAAAAAATGTAGTAACTATCTCTATTAATAAATATAATAGCATAATTTATCAATATTATCTTGTTATTTTAGTGTCCATCTAGTGGGTGTAATAGTATTGATGGTATTTTTGTTGGGTACCTGGATAGCCACGGGTGTGATATCTACCCATTATAATATTTCAGCGTCAAATTTTGACGGGTAAGTATCTCATAATGGAAAGGACGTAAAAATCATGTAAAACCCTTCTTATTAGAATTAAAAAGTCAAATAAATATACAAGTAAATAACAGTTTTTGTTACCAATATTTTTTACTTTTCAACAAGTTCTTATTGAAGAAAGATGCATTTGTAATGTTTTTAATTCATAAATCCGTCGGTAGCGTCTCCCTCGGTTTGTGAAAGAGCGTGGGATCGAATAAAAAACTAAAGACAATAATACTTGTACCTGCTGTTTTTTTGTGCTAATATCTCTTTAACTTATCGTCGCAAGATACTAAAATGCAACCATGTTGATAAAAATATATCTGTATCCAATGTCACCTATCTTACTTGAAACTAATATAACACAAAAAAGGAAACACGATAAGTAACTGGCGAATAGTATGATCATCTAGGACTTCTGATGTTTAACCACTTTTTTATTACTTATTTGTAAGTTAAACCACACATTTTGTATAACGAAAGTTATATTTTAGAGGATTAGGTGAAGATGATCGACAGGAAATCTACATTAGACCATACTGCAGAATGGGACCTTACTTAGTAGGAATGTACACTGGATACCTATTGTACAAACACAACTGTAAATTTTCCATGAGCAAGGTTAGTTTATGTACATTTTAACCTTCAGATTGTGTTTACTACATAATTGTGTTCTAAAAACTCTTTTTAATATATTGCATTAATAGCAATCGAACTAAAAAGATTTATTAGTTTTGTTTAAATACAATTAACGAAGTGGAATACCAACGACTTAATATGCTGAACTGTTTATTTCAGAAAGGTAAAATTGAGTCCTTATGATTCTGACCATGTTTTAATTTTTTCCAGAAACAATAGAATGCTTCGCTTAAACTCTTTTCATTTTCCCTTATTTGTTGTGAGAATAGAGTCTTTTATTAACATTATATTCTTGATAATATTGGTATTAAGAGTTGATACATCTTGTCAATGAGATGAGTATTGTTTAGATCGAAAGAAGTCGTTTTTAAAGTACAATAATACAATTTGAGGTTCATATATCATTTAGTGTAGACATAATTGCAACGTTCGGAGAAAATGTATTTGTAACACAATGAACGTTATAATTGCAGTGGCTGAATTTTTTGGGATGGACATTGGCTACTGCAGCCGGACTAGCAGTTGTATACAGTATTTATGATGACGTAAATAATGAACGGTGGTCTACAGAGGTGGCAGCTTTCTACAATACTGTCCACAGAACAGTGTGGGGTGCATGTGTGTCATGGGTTATATTTGCCTGTGCCACCGGAAATGGAGGTATTACTCGTTTAAAATATGTGTGTTCTCAGTGTTGTTTACATTTGTCAAATTAAACTATAAATTAAAAACAATTTGTTTCGAGAATCCTTTGAAATGTTTATGTGTTTTGTAGAGAATTATTGCTTATATAAATAATGGATAAAACTGATGGAAAGTTAGATTAAAAAAATCTAAAAAAAGATTATTTGCAGATAAATATTTGGACAAGCATATCAGCTAAAAATTGCTAGAAATGACAACTGCTAGTAAATAAAACTGACGTTTTCGTATTTTTAGGATTTGTGAATACTATTTTGTCATGGAAGGGACTGATTCCCCTTAGTAGGCTGACATACATGGCTTACCTTACACACATGCCTGTGATTACACACTTCAGAATGACTCAACATAAAATGATTCATTTGTCTGATAAGGAATTTGTAAGTTGCAATTCATACGACAAGTTAACATTATTTAAAATGTAAAACCTTCAACCTAGCCGTTTATGTCATAAAAATCACATTGTTTACTAGAAATGCTAAACAATAAGTGTTTGAAATGCTAAAGTGTAAGTTGGAATTTGATGCCAATGGTTTAGCTATGTTAATGCGACTGATGCACATATGTCACGTTGTATTTTTCTGATTCATAAAACAACTAGTTCTAGATCTACTTTCTGAAAAATGAGTGCTTAGCGGAAACCCTGTTATTACCTGAGTACTTGGTTTGACTAATCGGAAATCGAATCCACAATCTATCGCATTCCTGTTGAACGGTCTTGTGCCAATAAGTCACAGAGGCGGTCCTGTACATTGACATTAAAAATACATAAACACATTTTATTTTGTTAATTCATTATTTGTTATTGCCAGTTTCTATTATTACGTTTGATTCAACTCAAGCAAATCACATTTATATTCACAAGCAATATATGTAACGATTATTTCAAAAATAGCGATGTAAATTAACTAATATAACGTAAATGTGATAAACATGTTTTATTTTTTTGAATTTGATTTTTAATATACTTCATTATTTTCAGATATACGAGTTCCTTGGACATACGGTTATATCATATATGATTGCCTTCGTGACGTCGTTAGCATTTGAATCGCCTATGATGGGACTGGAAAGAGTATTACTTAAACGAAAAGAACGAAAATGATAAAACTAACCATTCAACTTAAAACCATAAACTTTCAAACAATTGTACTTGTAATTTGTCAATTTTAATAGTAAAACTAATTAATTGTAATCACCGTAATACCACAAAAATGCAGAAAGTAATTATTCTGACATAAATGTCTACACCTGCATAATACTGAATGAACAGAAACGACGCTTACTTTAAAATACCTTCACATCACGTAAATATAAATGTAAGACAAAATAACACCATACAAATAAATTTTACGCAAAGACAATTCTATACGAAAAACCCAAACAGGAAGCACTACACATCAGATAATTCCAGAAATGAATAATTCTTTATTTTCTGGCCGCTTTCATGTGAGTTTGCACCCGACTGGATTCGTCATAATATATGAAATGTATCGCTTGTCATTGGAAGCAAACCCATTATTTTACATACTTGCCTTGCCTGTATACTAGTATTTGCTCTTAAATGTAGGAGCATATTTAGAAAGACAGAGTGCGAGGATTTGAATTAAAACTATCATGAACTTACCGTAGTTCTAATTGTCAGGTCTTAGTGGATCTAAAAGCAAAAACAATAACCTTCCCCATTAAAAGTTTGAATAAATACATAAAATTTAATTGACATTATAGTTATTATGTTTGCATACGCATATATAAACTATAATATCTAATTATAAAAGTAGAATGTAATACACATGTCTTTCCTTATTATCTCGTTATATCCATCTATAGTATTGTAAACTGTATTACCACCTATGTCTGTTTTGTACAAATATAACTCAACATTTCAAACCCCAAAAATAAAAATCGCATATTTAACTGTATATCTAATAAACAATCACAAGACATTCTAAGTCGCCGGAAAGAATTATTGATTTTTGTTTGCAGACGATTAAGAAAAGTAAGAAGCTAGTTATATTTCGCTAAAATTGTCTAATTTAATTATACATTATTATACATACAGATTTAAATATTTGCTTTGTAGTTCTTACAATACAGTAGAACTGAATACTTTTATATTGCTATTCTACGTAATAAGATAAAAATTTAAAAGAATTAATTCAACTTTACCTCACTTAAAAAAATGGCGCACTTAGTAATAAATATCCTGTTTTGTATTGGGCAAATCAATTTCCTTAATGACCACTCTGATTTTCAAAAACGTTCTCTGGTACCGAAATAATCAGAATGCTGAATTTCTAATTTCTAATATATGTATATGTATCATGTTTGGTGGACGAGTTTTTTTATAAGACTGTTCGCATTCCATTCTGTACCAACTGTACTCCCCTTTTTGCTGAATTGTTCCTTTTTACTTACGACGCAGATTTAATACAAGAGATTCTTAAAAACAAGAACAAAAGGTTAACCTCCTACTCCAGTTTCATGTTCCGCTATACGTGGCTTTATAAAATAATCCACATTTTATTGACTATGCTAATCGCATCTACCCGATGAACTTGGTATGCTTCATACAGTTTGAAGGTGTTAAAAATCAAAATTTATGACAAAAGGTATGATGTTAATTTCTCATTTTCGTTCAGAAATCTTCATATGAAAGATGCATATATCAGTTGATAACGTTGTCAAAAGCCTTTAAATCCTATCCCGATTTCTGTGGTATAGGGTGTCTGCTGACAGAAAAGCTAACCTGTGGTTTTACAATAGCAAGATTAGCGAACATCTCTTAAAACATTTACGGTCGCTATCATGACAGTTGACCGTCACAGAGTATCTTGAACCAAATGACCATTACGTCCGTTGTCCGTATCGTTTCCATTCTGAATGGATTATGACTATCCTCCTCCCGGATATGACTTATTACAGGATTTAACCTCTTAATATGACAGATACCATGCGTTGTGCAGAAGTTGCTTATATTTCAGGAGCACCTGTTTTCGCCCTCGGTTATTAGCTGGGTTCGTGTTTTTCCTTTTTTTTGTTTTGTTGTCCCCAATTTTGTTTAACCAGTTTTGTCGTCCTTGACTTGTAGTAAAATTTAGATCTGGTTCCAGTGATATTTATAGGAGAGATAATGTCTGGGTATCAGAATCAAGGGTTTCCCCAACGTATCTCTACTGGGATAATGACTATTAAGACTGATGGAAAATGTAAAGTATAGGAAAATTTGAAGGATTTGAGGAAAATCAAAACTGAACATTTTATGAAACTGAGACCATGATTATGTTGTCCAGATATATAATATTTTGTCATTAAATCGAACTAGGGCTTCGACAAAGTTTTTAATTTATAATTGTTTTTGTTGCTTTTGGTATGTTGCGTGAATGATTAAACTATCAGGATTAAGTTACCTCTATGTTTAATTTTTAGTCAAGAAAATTAATAAGGTTAAAAAATAACTTGTGGTAACTTTTTATACTACAATTACTCATCAATAAATTCTCAGTCATTTGTGTATATGTATTTCAAAATTCAACTCTTCATGTCTTTTTATTGGAAGTCAAAATTGTTGCTAACTGATTTTTTCCTTTTTTATTGTTAGTTATTGTTTTTATCCAGAATATAACTCAGCAGTCACCCACTATTCCTTTATTTAAATATCTCATGACAGTTCTTACAAAATATACAATTATATTTGGAGCAAAAATGAATTGTACCATTAAAATGTTATGTTTTTTTAAATTTTTTTATTGATGTCTGACATGATAAATTTATATTGATTATTTAAATTCAAGACAAGGAAAGATCAATATACTGAGCAAGATTTCATACTCTTTTACCTACATTTCCCCATAGGAATGTTTAGAGAAACTAGCATAAAACGATCAAAGCAAGTTATTTCTATTGCACTTTATTACACATCGTTCTTCCTAGAGAGCAGAAAATGTCACGCGCTTTTTCCCTCTGTTAGAAAGAAAGCTGTAAAACGACAATAAAATCAGATATCATTACTATGTTATAACCTTGTTTACTTGCCTGGTAATGAAGTCATCAATATCTGTATTCTTATCTCCCTCTCATTATGTTTTAGTGAAGAATATGTTGGTCTATGTCTTTAAAACATTTGTACACAAGCAGTTTGTTACATTTGACTAAGAATTGGTTTAAAACCGCCTTCATTCCAACATTTAACTGAATATAAAACACCGATATCGCTTAAGTATGCTAGTTAGGCTAAGCCTTGCTTTAAACGATCTGTCTGGATCCCGTCCTGACAGTCTTAGAATAGTCGTGTTCATTAAAATGGTTTAAAACAAGACAAAAACGAGTTTATCAGGGCAGTGAATAACATATAAATACTTTGGCAAAACCAATATTTGTCATCATTAACCAAGACCAACGACCTATTTGAACTCAAGTCAAACATATCATGCTTTCTGACTTTGTGGCATTCATAATGCAAAAAGAACAAATGCTGATTTGTTCAACAATATTTTAAGACAATAATGCTTATTTATAAAGTTGTACAAAACACAATTATGCAGGAAAAATGACATGTGTCTATTGTTGCTTGTATTTAATTTCCAAATATAACCTTTAGAAATAGATACGATAATTAGCATGACTGTTATACCAACTGATACCCTGACAGGATTTCCAGCATAAAAACGCGCATGATGCATACAGTTATAAGTCGACATCAGCCCGGGCAGTATTGGTTTAAAGTTAAAATAAACGGATTCGAAAATAAAGAAACAGGATTGTATACGAATAATATGCGTTACTTGAATAAACAAGTGACCTGCATTAAAATCTGTTTACTCCACTATTTTTAAATACCAGGTCAAGACTATTGCTGTAGTAGCTATGTTTTGAGTTGTTAGTTTTCGAGTTTGGCTTTCTTAGACATGTCGACGGTCCGTTCCCTTGGCGTTCAATATTTTGTTACTAACTTCATTTATGACACAGGACAACAGAATCATATAATAAAACATATTTTGATTATGAGTACAACGCTTCTTACACAATTAAGACTTCTTTTGTAGTTTTTTAAAAACAGAATGCACGTTGTATCCGTTACAAAGGATTAAGATTGCCGTCCCTACCAACAATCCATACTTGTCCAGTGACAGTTAACATGTCTTGCCCTTTACTCAATCCCAATTCTATAGTTGACATGCTCTTGTCCTTAATGTAGCTGAACTACTACTCACAAACAAACAATCAATGTTCTGTTTTTCGTTTTGGTATTTGAGTGTTCACTGTTTTATCCAATTATTATTTTATTCTACGTTAATACTTTAATATACATTGTATCTTCATCTCTTACAACAAATAAAAGGACGTCCCGCTTCTAAAAAATCTTAACTTCTTTTGGACGAATTCTATGCAGACTTAGAAAATCCATCATTTAGAAAATTGCAGAAGTCAATTTTATTGATAAGTTGACAATTATATTGTATTTGATACATAATACAATAAAACGCTCTATCTTCCGGTGTAAATCGATGCAACACAGTCTCTTGTGAAGTGTAAACTTCAATTTGTTAAAGTTAAAATAGATATTCTAAAGTTATATTTGAAGATAAATTAATCGTACGATTCCAGTAATTTAATTGGTTCGGGAGGAAAAATAGCGTACAGGCTTATTCATGCTTCATTGCTTCTGTTAACAAATGCCAGTAAAATAGCTCTTTCCCATGTCTACTGGATATGCATTAGCTTTCTTATAATCAACACCTATCCCCAAAATTTACATCGTTACAAACAGTTGTAACAATTGTTAAAAATCCAGCTATGCAATGAAAATCAGCTTATCTTCAGTGGTCGTACTTATCAGATGATCACATGACATTTGAAAAGGCTTTCTTAACAGTTTTGTAATAAACATGAAAACTGGTTTTTCTTATCTGTACACAGTTAGTCCTCATATCGAACCAAAACTCTCTTTGAAGGATTTGACCCATCATAGTTTAAACATAACTTGGATAGCGAAGATACTCATTCTGGATATATATTTTGCTTAATTAAATTTGACTCTTATGCTAGCAACAAATGTACTACAAATGCTTAAATGCGTGATATTGTACTATATCACACCTATACGAGTCGGTTTTTTGGTATTCTTTGTTTGGCAACGGAAAACTGGAATACCTATGGGTACGTACTGTGTGCTTCTATATTCAATGACTTTTCTGCATTTATGTCATTTTATTTTAGTTCAACGACGACAAAAGAAATGTGAAGAGACTGACACAATCGTGAAATTTTGTAACACCATATTTATGGTTACGGCCAGTTAAAATAATAGCCTTGAAAGTGCCATATGACAAAAGGACACAGCAGTCTTTATCCTACGTCAAAGAGGTATTTTTATGACAGAAACGTTTAAGGTTGGGTTTTTTATTTTACGAATAACTTTTCAAAGAAATGCATTTTGTTTCCGAAGGCAGAATAATGTGCTAGAAACTTAAGATCACTATATAGTTGAGAGGCGTTAGATTACTTAGATCGGACTGTTAAAAATTTCGATCATTTAAGAAAGTAATTTGATTTAGAAAACTTTAGGAAAATGTGTTTTAATGTGTTTTAACATGCACTTCTTGGAATGTTAAGCAATTTTCAGTTATCAACGACATCAAAGGTGAATACATAGCTTTATGATTTGATAAGAATTTTAGGAAGCTAGGCTTTTCCTATTGGTCTTGGGGTGCTGGTACAGAAAATCACATTTTAGACAAATAGAATATATTTTAAAGATATATTCTTTAATAAAGTTGTATAAAGTCAAAGTATGAAGTCCAGTGGAAATCTGACCTCTAGTAATGAAGTTAAAATTTAATTTAAAGCTAACAAATTAGAGCAGGCAAAATCACATGTACAGTAAAAACAAGCTAAATCTTCATTTCTAGTAATCTGAAATCTATAATTAGAGATTATTAGGACGAGTTCAGCAGTTGTCTTTTCATATGGATTTGTTGAGAGGCCAATAACTCCTTATATTGCATTTTTTTTAGGTCATTGTGTACACGATTATGGTCTTGTATCTGTCCAGGAAGTGAAAAGATGATTGGTGTTACAGTACTTAAAACGCATAACTTTAAGCAATCTGTCAGCGTCCCAAAATCCGTCAGCAATCAGTTATCAATCAGTCAGATCAGTAAAATCGTTCCCAATCTGTCCATCCGTCAATAGAGGAATTTGGAACGATTTGTCTTATCTGACGGATTGATTGAGACTGACCGCTCCATTCAGTCTTGTCAACTACCATTTCCTCTACCATACAAAACCTATTTCCGACTAATTTATCATAAAAATAAGCTTAAATGAGGATCCTTAAACATGTGCAAAGACATCAAGTATTGAAAAAAACATTTGACCTCTTGTGCGAAGGCGTTCCTCGTTTCCCCATACTTCTGGTGAGTTTGGCTGAATAATACGCTCTAAGCTGACCATAAAGCCCGTTATATCCTGACCATAAAGCCCGTTATATATGAATGTGAGACCTCTCGTGGTATTCGTTATGTTTGACCGATAACAATGGCAGACAAGAATGTTTGATGAAGAGCTCAATTTGCCGCCGATTTATTCTGTATTCTGCACGAGTTTGTCTGATTTTGTATGTTGAAATTATATCCTGACCATAAAGCCCGTTATATATGAATGTGAGACCTCTCGTGGTATTCGTTATGTTTGACCGAAAACAATGGCAGACAAGAACGTTTGATGAAGAGCTCAATTTGCCGCCGATTTATTCTGTATTCTGCACGAGTTTGTCTGATTTTGTATGTTGAAATTTTACGGGACGCATTTTAAAGCATGTTTGAATATATAAAGGTTATTTTATAGCTAGCACAGCTCGCAGCGGGCAGCGAAGCTGCCCGCAAAGAGCGGTAACTCTATATACGGCAATTACGTATCACGTGATCAAAATGAAATCACGTGATCAAAATCTGCTAAATGCTAATAGTGATTCTTTTTCGTCCGGAAGTTGATATCGTCAAAAAACTGGAACAAAGTGAATGAAGAAGGGCAAAACTTAATTTTAAAGAAAGACTTAAAAATAAAGTTGACATCGATAAAGGAATCTCTAAAGCGGTCTTTAAAAACTGACAGTCAAAGACATTTCATGTGACGTCACCATTACAAAACAAAAACGCCACGTGACCACTGGAATTTAGAGGCACTGTCATAGGGTGTTCTGAAGCGTTAACGACAAGCATTAAATGTGGTGTTTACATTATAAATTAAAAAAATATAGAATTCTATTTCCTGCAGGAAACAATTTGAAATTTCATAGTTTTTATTGTCCAGCATATGATTTTGTGTTTTTATAATTGTTAAATAAATAATCTGATAAATGTTTATATTAAAGCTTAAAAATGATAATTAATTAATCTTATTAATTAAAATAATTGCATTTTATCAAAAAATAAAAGATACATCAAAAACAGACGACATACATCACGACTGACAACTCACATCAACGCCAGATGACTTACATTAACAACAGACGACCTACATCAAGACAAGACAACAAACATCAACACAAGATGACATACATCAACGCTAGGGGACATCCATCACTGCCAGGTGACATACATCAACTCCCGACAACTCACATCAACGCCAGATGACTTACATTAACAACAGACGACCTACATCAAGACAAGACAACAAACATCAACACAAGATGACATACATCAACGCTAGGGGACATCCATCACTGCCAGGTGACATACATCAACCCCCGACAACTCACATCAACGCCAGATGACTTACATTAACAACAGACGAACTACATCAAGACAAGACAACAAACATCAACACAAGATGACATACATCAACACCAGAGGACATCCATCACTACCAGGCGACATACATCAAATCCCGACAACACACATCAACGCCAGATGACTTACATCAACAAGACGAACTACATCAAGACAAGACAACAAACATCAACACAAGATGACATACATCAACACCAGAGGACATCCATCACTACCAGGCGACATATATCAACTAAAGTGTATCTAATCCACCGTTACAGTCCGCTCTCTAACGTGATACAGCCTAATGAAAAAAAATATTTAAATTTTGTTTGGCACAAACCAAATGCATGTACATACGAGTTTTTTTACTTGTAAACTATTGAACTTGTTTGTTTTCGAAAGTGTTCAATGAAATAATGAAATAAAAGCAACAGTAACTTTTAGATATGGCCGTATCAGAATAACAAACTTCTGAAGGACCCGATACGGACCATGTCCTTTGGCTCGGGATGTAACAAGATAAAAGGTCCGTATCTGTGATCCTTCATCACCCCGTAATTATGGATACATCCCTACACGAAAATTACTATTTGAAAATTACTATTACATAATTACATTCAAATGGGAATTGCAATCTGGTACATTTTGTGTTTGTAATACCACTTTCAGTTATATTTTGGCGTTTGTTTATTTGTGTTTTTTGGGGTGGAGTGGGGAGAAAGCCGGAGTGCCTGGTAAAAACCTGGACTTTTCTTAACTATCTTAACCATGAAACCTGGTACAATATTACTGTTCAAAATCTATATAAACAGACAAGAGGAATTTCGTTTTTCTGATATTGTGTGAATTACGAAAATGCACACATGTATAAAATTTTTCTGAAAAAAACGAACCGCAGTGACCTTCTTAACTTTTGCATAAAGTAGTGTACAAAAATTATCTTCAAAGAACAGATAATCCCTTGATACGCAATTTGGTATAAATGTCCATACTTAGAAAGTAAAATTGTTTGACTGAAGTCTGGCGGTTAGCAATGACATGTTTAATTAATGTATCATTTGATGTGACATTATATACAGTCTTTTCACAATCGGAAAACGTCTGCATTATTCTCAAGAGACATTGTCTGGAAGTGTTCAAATTATGCTTCATAATTTAACTTTAGTATTTTCTGTTGGCCCGAAAGCTATAAAAAGTCACATAAAACAATCCATCCTTATCTATACAATACTGAAATCTTCTTTGGAATGATTTGGTAGAAAACCTAAGTTACCACCACGGTAAGTCATTTTGAATATTTCATCTCTCACAATATGTAATCAAGGGATTCAATTCAATACGTCAAAATAATTTTGTTTGATACTTAAAAATTCATGTTTTTAATTCCAATATTCCTTCTTTACGTCAGTTTATTTTTTGGTCGACCGTTATCGTTCAATTTTCGGTGAATGAATCAAATTCAATAAAATAGTGCCTTCATGAAAATAATATAAAAGGCTCGAAAGTGTAAATTTGTCTTAAATGGTGAAATTATAAGAAATATGAGTTGCTTTGGAGGAATTCCTCGATGCACGAACGAGACCAACTCATTTAAAAACTAAATTACGATCGAATGGCTTTAAGTTTGTGAGTGAGTTGGTGAGTTCCTCCAAGACAGCTTTTATTCCTATGAAAAATGATAAAGGTAACAGGAACCAACAATTACTACTTTCATGCGAAAAGTTGTAACCAAATACCACAAAAAAGAGTTAACAGCAAAAAAGTCTTAAGCTACGAAAGCGACATATGAAGTATTACTATTAATGCAAACTCACAACTATCGACAATAAAAATATAAACAATTTATAAATAATGACAATAATGAATATTTAGGCAAAACTAGATTGATATCTCATGGTGTTTTTTAAAATTATGTTAAACCTGGACAGTACTTCTCGTCATTTCAAAACAAGCATCCTCGTTTGCCTTTGCACAGAAAATCTTGCCTTTGTAATGCAAACACGATATTGGCTTTGCCTGCTATCCAATCCATTTCAGATTTATTTCTGAATAAAATATGTTTAAACCAAAACCAGGATATTGGATATTTTGTATTTTGCTATGGCATCTGATTTAAAATTGAACAGTCAGGTGTCTTTAGAAATATTTAAAATATCTGCCATTAATTGTGCCAATTTATATTTGTTTCGAATATTGTTTTGCGCTTTCAAATTATCTATTTCTACTGTTTGAAAGAGTCACTTCGTACATTTTGAAATTCATTAATATCAAATTTAAAAAAGCCCTGCCCATGGCCAAAAAATGAAAAAAGCAAGTTCAGCATGTTAAAATATAATTTTCAGCCCGCCAAATAAAATGTTTAGCGCGTGAAAGCAGAATATTCATGAAAATAAAATGTTCAGGGCGTGAAAATGAAATGTTGAGTGCGTGAAAATAAAATGTTGAGTGCGTGAAAATAGAATGCTTATGCGTGAAAATAAAATATTCAGCGCATTATAATAAAGTGTAGGATCAATTATTTCAATAAAATAATAAAAATTACACAACTTACAAACATGGGTTTTTTTAATGTATTTTAATCTTCCAGTCGGATATAACAATAATTCTCATCACGCGATAATAACGATTTGTTTGTTTGTTTGAATGTTGTTTAACGCCACTTTCAGCAATTTATCATCTATATCATGCCGTCCAGTTTTTTTGTTTTGTTTTGTTTTTTTTTTGGGGGGGGGGGGGGGGGGTAGGAAGCTGGAGTACCTGGAGAAAAGCCCGACCTTTGGTCATAACTCGTAAAACACGAAATACTTTTTTTGTAATTGCGAAATAACTTTCCTGTCATCCCGAGATTTTTTTCATCGCTAAGCTTAATTTGTCAAATGGACCAAAAAATATTTATGTTTATAAACCTTTTGGACTGCTTATAGGTGATTAATGTAATATAACAGTTTTTGTTATCTTAACCTCCTAGCACATAATGCACAATGTTTATCAAACGGGGGTTTAGTAATGTTAATATTTTACTCAGGTGAGTTAGTGGATGAGCCATTAGTTCAGATTGTAGAGACCGAGTGTTGATTTACTTAATGCCAACTATGTGTCCTACAAACATTGTCTATAATTATGACCATTTTATTTTCAACATAACTTAAGAGAGGGCCTCAGTTAAAATAAACTTTTTTATTTAATTTTTTTCAGAAGGTTTTCTCCTTTTACAAGATGAATGCTCATGAACGAAATTAAATCAAGATTGAGAATGCATGCATAAATACAAAAACTGGATAATAAAATAACAAAAATCAAATAAAATAAACAAGACAAATGGGTACAGCGGCACATGACTGTACGGTGGTCAGTTTGTGTACAACAAACTATAATTTCATAATTTTTCTGTTCACGTGGTGAACCTTTTGAAACGTTTGATAAATTTAAAAACCAGTAAAAATAAGACAATTCTGTTCGTAAGAGATAGCAGGATTGCCGTTCATGAGAGTGTCTAGGTTAATACATTGGGATTGGATATATTTCTAACATTTTCTAACAAAATACTTCTGGTTTTTTTTGCGTATTTTTGCTACTATTTACCACGCGTTTGTCAGCTTTGTCTTACTGTCATGGTGTACTTGCTCGACTCCGATCTTAATTGACATGAATTGCCAGTTTTATTGAAGGAGGAGAAAGACGAGCATCTGGAACTCTGGCATCCTCCTCCAATAAAAAACTGGAAGCACGAAATAGTAAATGATGTCAAACTTGGGTGTTCTAATCTTGGCAAAACAATTCAGATTTCAAACAAATGTTCATGAGTTATTTAAATAATCGGCCGATCCTCCTATTTTGCTGCTTCCAAGCGCAAATTACCTTTATCTAGTTATTCAATGGCGTTGTACAATAAAACATGCATAATTTATTTTATTTTATTGTACAACGCCCTTGAATATGTAATTGTATAAAAAGCGTTTCTTCAAATAAAGTCAGTTTCAGTTTATATCTTATTCCAAGGCACCAGTGTTGTACAGATATATTGATATTACCATCTCCTGATTATAACATATACTTTACCGTAGTTGAACAAGGAAGTAGAAAGTAGATTGTCTCGGAAACACTTATTTATTTCAGTAATTATTTTGGTATTTGCCAAATAAGATTAACACAATTAGATTGGCTTTGATCTGATAAGTGATTGATCTGCTTAGTTGACAAATACATAATATATTTTAGCGACCTATAGTACGAGACAAGAATTGTTTCTCTTAGTCTTCTACTATATCTTCTTAATACACATTTATAGTTGTTTTAAACAAATTTTATACCGTAGACAACAATATAGTAACCATTCCCTTTTTATCTCATCAAAGTTGACTAGTATTGCCTTGTCATGTTGGTTGATTGATTGAATGTTTGCTTTACGCCCAGCGAGCAATATTTCAGCTATATTCAGGACGGGAACAAGTTAACAAACAATACGTCAATTGAAAAAAGGGTGGGATGGGACACAGGGAAGAAAATTTCGACTGCCACTTGAAAAGTACGGAGTATTGGGTAGGATCGGAGAATTTAGCTTTTTGATGCGGCTACAATGAGCCTACTATTATTCGAAATCTACAAAAGGGATCTTTATCGTGCAATGAGCGTGGCACTCTCCAAACACGTTACCCACTAGGGTCCGCGGCCAGGCTTTCCGTATTATGACCTGACAACCCACCAACGGGAGGGTCTCCCCTATCCGCCACCCGGGGACGAGCTGTGCTGCTCTGCGTGTCGAGCACTGGGAACCGTCCCAGTAGGGTCCCAGCCTTGTCATGTTGGATATACATTTCTATGATTACAGTGTAAAGCGGTACGTCAAGTAACGTTTTTAAGAAACATTCTATTGCAAACATTCATTAACATAATTCCGCCAACATTTTTCGAACAAAATCATACAGATATCATTGGTTACTTTGACTGAATAACAAATAGTTAACTTTAACACAAGCTATGTAGATCTTTTCATATAATTTTTTGAACGTTTTTTTTATGTCCTTCACAATCGGTATCTGAAAGATTTACATCAATGCCGCGTATGATAAAGCTTACCTTATTATACTGTTCAAATTAAGTATGACGTCACATTATAGTAAATATAATCTCATACACATATTTACATATCTTAGTATAGGCTTTAATCTGTTATAACTGAAGTAAGTGTTTGATTGTCTTCCTAATACCAATATTTAAATTTGAAAAAGAAACGGTAGCCAATAATAGGCCATCATATTGACACAAAACCAACAGACTTTAACAGCCTCATTAGAGGCATATATCAATTGTAGTTAACCAGTTTAGAAACCACGGGTTGCAAAAGTTAAGAAGCGCTGTTCAAGTTAAAAGACCGCGAGATGTACAAGTTTATAAGCAACTAGAAGCAACGGTCAGTACAAGTTAACAAGTCACGAATGATTATGAGTTAAGAAGCAATAGGCTATACTGGTTAATTTCACTGGTAGTACAAGTTGGAAAAATACACCAGGCTCTACAAGTTATTGTATATACAGATTAACAAACAATTATCTAACGTTTACCCCCTCCCCCCACAATCCTCCCAAGTCAGGGGTTCTGAGTCTGCGTTCCCTGCATGATGAACGCGAACGCGGACTCAGTACTCCTGACTTGGGAGGATGTCCCCCCCATCTTTTCATACATAGACGCCGCTTCTACTACGATCAAAGCGTGTTCGAAAACGTGGCCGATCGTGACATATCGCAGGAGAAACGAAGTGGCGTCTTCATAAGCGCAGTTGGATCGCGATAGAATCGGAGAGCTCTACGCTCTCGCCAAGCTTATTTTGAACATACTCAAAACAAGCGAAGCGGGATCGTGGCCAACAAGAATCGGTGTAAAGTCGTAAAAAGAGCGTGGAAGAAGCGCCGTAATCGTACAAGCAGCGCGGAAGCATCGTGGATACATCTTCATGACTGTAGTAAAAGCGTAGTACAGTTCTTAATACAAGACATAGAAAATACATAGACATACGCAGCTCTAGCGATATCATTTTATTTTTGCTGCAGTCAAACTTTTTAAAGCTATTTTGAAGTCGTATTAGACATACACTTAATTGACAATAGTAGTTTATTTAGTTTTTAAAATAAGATCAGTTAGATATTTGATGCACGCTGTTTACATGTACATTTTAGTTTTTTAGTTGTTTAATCGTGATTACTTGATTAAACCGCACATATAATGTTTATATACTTATATGCTAAAGTTTGGAAAGAAGTGAAAAATATGTTTCAAACCTAAGATATATATACATCATCGCCAAAATCGTACTAGAAGCGTAATATAATCGTAATATGATCGGCACCAACGTAGCGATATCGTCATACAGTCATCCAGGTTTTCGTAGCGTCGTAGTATGATCTTGAATTTCGTAGCGACAACGTAGCGTAAACCCAGTGACGTTGCCACTGGTCGGCAACGGTCTGCGCAACATCGTAGTAGAAGCGTGTTTGCAGCGCGGTCGACATAGGGGCATCGTAGTACGGTCGCAATGAAGACCAAACCAATTTGCTCGATATGGCGCCAAATGGCCCCGATCTGCCCGATCCAAAACTTTTTCAGATCGTGGCTTGATCAGGGATCGTCACAGCACTGTGATTTACTGTGTAAACGGGGTAAAGTCGACGTACGAGTTAAAAAGTTGAAAACATTCTGTGTTTTAACAAAGTTAACTAAAAGACAAAAATGTATTTCTGTGTATAATTTACTTTAATTACTGTCTATTTATGACGCAAGGACAATAAACTTGAGACTTCAGTTAGATTTTGCACAAGAGCTTGTACAGAGCTTACATTGTACATGCATGTAATTAATTTTTAATTATCTAATCGAGCAATGCGGGACCTTTATTAATACAATGAAATCTGCTACAGAGTATAGGTATGGCTCTTTCATTCAAGAGATTGCAGTTATTTCTTCCAATATTGATAAAACAACATTCGTTATAGTAACGACTATAGGTCCTTAAGACATGAATCTAAGAGATATTTCTGTCTTATATATCAACTGAAAGTCACCGATGATGGCGTCTGAATATTGCACATTTTGATACAAAGTTTTCTATGTTATGTAACAATTTGCATAATAAACGAATGCATAATCTCTGTGATACAAACAAGTCTCAAGAGAAAGCACGTGAAGTGCGACTTAGTCATCTACTCTAATACTTTAATTAATTGATAAGAAACGCAATCGTTTCTACAAAAATGTACATTTTGCTATAAAGGAGAGGCGTGTATTTTTTCAATAAGATCTTTCTGATTATAGACGTATCCAAAATATCCCTTTTCTTAAATTACATCGTAGATGATTTTAAAATCTTTCTTTTGTAATATGAGGTATTTGCGTTGTACTGAATAACATTTGAGAAAAAAGGAACATATAACAAGAAATGCACAATTTTGTATCCATCATACTTGAATGATTAATTTTAAGTCAATGCATGATTCTGGAACAATAGTCGAAAAAATAATTTTATGATTTGTATAGATGAATAATTTTAGGGGCATTATTTTGCAACGATAATAAATTAGTTCAGTGTTTATATCGATATATGATTGAATGATATTAAGTAGTCGCCAACTCTTTTTATAGAAAACGTGATTTATTAAAGGATTAAGCACTGTTTTCCAGTATATTTTCGATGATAAAAATCGGGCCTTTCACACATGAACTAAATAAAATTACCACAAGTAGGAATTATTTTTAATGTCAAGTTTGTGAGTGAATGGTACAAATAGTACAATTTTACACATCGTTTAACTCTGGAAAATAGTGTTCAATCTTTATAATTCAAATAAGCTTCAGCACAATCGATGAGTTAACAATTCTGAATTGGATGTTACGCAATTGTTTACACAGTTGTGAAAGGCGGTAACTGGTAAACAACCAAACAAAATATAATGAAAATTACATATGCTAAGAAGATAATGATTCTAATGTACTAATAGACATCTCATGTATGTGAAAAAGGTATTTTAAAAAATATAAATCTAATATTTATGACATTTTTAGTACTCTTTCTTTAACAATTTCACAATTTCTGAAGAATTTAATATGCGAAATTTGTCACTATCATTTTGGTATTATTTATAAACGTATAACGAACCAATATTGAAAATCGAGGATAAATTTATCATTTTCAAACAGGCAAACGTGTCCGTCTCATATCTTTTGTCAGAGGACCTAATATACATATCAAGGGCTCGGGTGCACCTCTAGAGCTGTCGCCTGGACCTATTATGGGAGTCCCGGATTGATATGGGACCTGATAAGGAAAGCCCGATGTTATTTAGTATTAAATATAGATATTCTGAATGTGATACAGGCTGCAGATCAGAATCCATAACAGCCCGACATGCTATTATCCGTAACATCGCGATAGAAAACAGGTAACACAACCCCGAATGACGATGTTGTAATCATGACATCATAATGATTGACAGCTGTTATAATTCATGTCGCATTTGTCTTTTTTTCTAAACATTAAAAATATTAAATTATGTTTGTTTTCCCGCGTGTTTTCTGGTTGATTTATATCATGTTTACATTTCTTTAACAGACAACAAAATTCTGAAATGTGTATAATGTCATTAAGGGGCGCGCGTGTTTACATGTATTACCATTAAACAATATAGAACTGGAAAGTATACCAGAACTCGATAATGAAAAACCTTTAAAATATTAACTTTGAAAAACTTCTTGGAGTATCTTATCTGTTGATTAGTGAATGCAAAATATATTTCGAAGAATCCACATACTGAAAACTAGAACGCTGGTCCCCTTTATAGTGTTAACAATACGGTGCCATGAGGGTCGTAAAGGAGATGCCTTTACAGAAATGGGCAACGAAACTGGTATTGAAGTATAAAATTATGTACAAAGATGAATATGTACGAGGTGTGAGATTTTTCTTTGGAGAACGAATTTTTAATGTAAACTTCGTGCAACTTACAGTCCTGTCAGCAAATTTTCTACAAAGTAAAGTTAGAAATGCCAATGTACATTCTCAAAAGCATCGACTGCTGTAGTCCTACTGCGCACTCTCACCCTTTATTTATCTGAACTATTCATATGGACCACGTTATCTTTTAAAAAACTATACACCGGGTGTCGAGAAAGGTTTAATTTCAAACACAAATACACGTCCTTTATCAAGCACTGGTCAGCGAGTCTAGGACATTTTATATAGTTTGAAACGAAACGAAGTTTAGAGCCGCCGCACGTGCAATTCTAATTCGATGGGAAATCGGTTTTCGGAAAAAAATTATGCACACGCTGTTTTATATGTAAGAGAACACGAGTGTTGTGTAGACAAAGAAGACATACTAAATGAACAGTCCCACCTTTTGAAAACATTTTGTAAGAATCTGACTCTGTGTCTGTCCGTCCTGTTGTCTCGGTTGCTTCCTAAAGATTTTTATTGTTTCAATTATGATATGGGTTCATGTACTTTCAAGTACTGATTAAAAAACTGTTCATGTTAATGCGCTAACATTAAAGATTGTAGAATGATTATTTAAAACGAAGACATCTGTGCTTTATTCGTAACTGTTATGTAGCAGATTAGTTAATTCATGCAAATTCATGATCATTGCGCATTTGCAGCTCTGGAAGTATCAGATTTGTAAAAAGTATCAACAGAAGTATGGCCAATATTGTAATTTATTATTTGGTCTTAATATTATTGTGGTCGAAAGCTGATATTGAAAGTATTGTGTTTTCTTCTGGCCCTAGGTAACAATGAAAGAAACTGAATGTTCAGAATTTGAATGAGCCGAAAGAAGTGCTAAAACCAGTTTTCTTTCAATACTGGTATATGTACTATATTATAAGAATGAATCAAAACGGATCACAAATACATATGATTGAAGTAAAACAGTGGAAGAAAAATCTTTTAGTTCTGTTATCATTAGGCATTTTACTTGATATATGGTTATACCAATATATAGTAGTACATCTGAATACCAAACATATAATACAATAAAATGCATTTCTTGAAATTTCGTTTTGCCAATCCACAGTAAAAGATCTTTAGCTTTCTTTCTGCTTCAGTAGCAACGGAGAGAAGTAAAACGAACATTTATTACATTTTCACTCCTAAAACATAGATATAAGAAAATTGTTCTTGTCCGTAATACAGTTTATAAGAAACAGATATTTATCCGATAACAATGGCCAATTACCTTAGCAGTCAGTTAATAGCCGGCCACTGTCAGTTTGATGTCAGTTCTAATCAGAGGTAACACTCCAAATTGCTGCAAACCGTATACGGACTTCGTTATTGATCCGAGTGTCTAGACTTGCTTAATACACATATTATGTTATATCGTATTGAATGATTCAGTTGTAAAGTAAATGTTATGATTCATGATAAGAGAACGTAAGAAAGTACTTATTAATTACTTACTGACCATTGACGTTGTGAAACAACTAGTAACCGTACGGAAATATAGGATCTCAATACCAGAATCTTATTACTTTCAAAATCAGGAATGCGGCAAGTCTTCACTGAAATAAATCGAAATAAAACGACAATAAAGCAACTAGATTAATCAAATTGCATTTGTAGAGAAGAATAAATTCATCCAGAGTCTAACAAGCATGTCGTAAAATTAAAATTGTGTATTGTTTAAATCTTGGCCGACATCGATACATAAAGTCATATCGGTGGATATAAGCATCTGATAAGAAAATGCATTTTTTCGCGATAAATCTTATATTCCTACCGTTTTGAACTTGCGCCGTAAATAATAAATATAGTCTTTCTCTTTATGCTATGGTCACTACACAGTTTTTGATAAGGGTGCTGGGTAGTTAAAGTAGTTATGTACCTTTCATCAGGGTGTGCTCGACTCCAATCTTAAATGACCAGGATTGCCAGTTTTCCGACCGAAGGTCGACCATTTAAACAAACAAAACAATTTTTTATGTTTCTGTCAGAGGTTCAAACTCCACGGGTTTGACCCATTTCAACACCCTATTGTTTGTTGTTTTGTCCATTCTCTCACAGCATTATTTTAGTAATTTCATTACAAACATATTTAAAATCCAATTGTCTAATATTATTAAATGATTGATATTTCTTTATGACTTTTGAGAAAAGAAACTTGTCGAGATGAAACCTATGAAAAGTCAAGAGAAAACCTGTTTCCCTCCTGATTTTCTATCTCAAAGAAATGTGCATTGGCCAGTCGTGAGTCAGTTGTTATAGTGTGCTAATTAGTAACTGTTTAAAATTCGTTTTGTTATTAAGGAAATTGATCAGAGAACATCTTTAATGAATATTTATTGTAATGAATCATTACATAGAGAGCTTCAAATCAGCTCTCGCCCGTGACTGTTTACCCGGCACCTCTCCTTCCCCGTCGGGTTAAAACCAGAAGTGGTGACTTCGGCGTACCAGTACTGATACAGATACAGATAGCAATGGAAAACTATCATAGATGTAGAACAGATTTTTACAATTTTCCACGTTTTACTTGAAATCAACTTCTTACGGCTTTTAAAAATTTTTATTGAATTAATTTGGACGAAAACATGAATTTATTGATTCCCTTTCCTGGCGATTCCATCAGTACAAACTTTATCAATGAACGTACTATTTTGCTATCTACAATCAGGTTAAAAATAGTCGTTTAATATCCATATATTAGTCAAGGAAAATTTAACAATCAGGATAAGATTATTATCGCTTAAACCACGCACGGTATTTTAGTATCATTCACAAGAACAGCCAACGCCTCTAGTCAATAAAATTGTTTACAAGTTGTATTTAGTGGTAAATTTAGAAAACAACCATGGCTTGAAGATAGTAATGAACATCGTCAATGGGATATAATTGATCTTGATCTCACAGGCGTTCCGTTTTATCAGACGAAAGTCTACTCACGTGACCAATATAATTACTAATCAATTTCTCTTAATGAATTGAATGTTTGAATGAAAAATGACATGCTACGTATGAAAGAAAAAACCTCCCTTTTATATCGAGAAACGGGAACATACGTATATATCCGACACAACAATTCCTTTTTATGACCACTCGTTTAAATTAAACAGAAAAATACGTTTAAGGATATGCTTGTAGTTATTATGCCACCTCACTAAACTTAAGATAAGGGTGAACCTTTGCCACCCCTTTAATTTGCTCATCTCTATGTCGACAGTCGTCTGTCCAAACAGAAACTTTTATTACATTTTAATCTTCATCAATTAAACCACTTGGCAAAAGTCGGCATAGATGATCTTTACGAAAGTTGAGTTCCCGCATTTAACCTATTAGAATTTCAGTATATCTCTTGTTACTTTGGCCCTGGGCTAAACATCGCACGACTTTCGACCCGGTCGAATTGTGTGTACAACAATTTATGGCTGGTTTCAAGTCGCAGGCCTTCTATAAAACAGATGGTAAGCTGGTAATCGATTACAACTTCCCGGGAGCACTCATTGGTTTTATTCGAAAATGATGGTGTATTATACTTATGATTTTTAGACTACAAATTATCAAGTTAATTTTGATCTGCATTAAATTATAACAATATTTTATATGCCTACGTTGATTGTTAAACAGTTCTTTTAACGATACACTGCAGAGCGATCTGAAAATTCAGATTAAGCTTTCTTACTAATAATAAAGAAGCCACAATCTTACATAAATTTGAACCTTTAACAACTTCATATATTTTCAATCGTATTATGATACGCATTTAAAGCGGAGTTAAACATTTTTTTAATTACGGTTATATAACAGGACTTTCAGTAATGCAATGTGAATGCAAAACTAACAAGCTTTGCTTATTTAACAGTGCTAGCACAATAAGGTATATATAAGCAGTTAAGAGATGTTGCCTCCCTTGGGTACATTATCCCGACTCCGAGAATCTCGGGCATATGATCTTGACTTCGACGCGTTATCTTGATCGACCTCTACATTGCCGCGTGTTTAGTGATGAAGCAACCCCACCAGCTGTATTGCTTGTACCTAGTCGACGACCAAACGCACGATTTCCCATATACTAGTCGAGCAATTAAACAATCACGCCATGAAGGCGTTTTTTGCCAATAAAGAAACGATAAGGTGAAATGAATCTATTTTTGATAACAAGAGGCTCTCTATAGCCTGTATCGCTCACCTGATTTATATAGGCAAAGAAGATGGCATATCCACATTGTCAAACTAAGTCCTGTAACTTTAAATTTTTTACTGTTATAAATAACATGATCTTTGAGACCATCCAATGAATCCTGCTGTTTGGTTTCAATTGATTCAATAGCTTCAGACATTTTTCCTATATATAGGTTTGCATGTAAAATTGATTACTACAATTGCAGCCATTGTTGATTTTAGATCAAATGAGCAAGCATAAACTTTTAAGGGAACCATCCAATAAGTATTCACATACAATAATATGGCTTGAATCAGCTTTGCAGTTCAGAAAAGTTGGCATTTGAAAAATATTCCTATAGAGTCCACTGTTAAAACTTTGTCTGTAATGGTAATGGTAAACACAAGTAGACCACCTTTACTCGTGTTAGCTAAAACAGTTTGTTGACCTTTAAGGGGCTATAACCAATTTAATTAATCACCCGACTACATCAATCCAATTTAGACTATTGTTTACATTTATTAAAGGGCCATAACCCCTATAAGGGGTCATCTGACAATTTCAATCCAATGGACAATTTTGTAGAGCTCAATTAGCTGAACATTTAAGCAAGCAAAACCTTTTCCCTATCTTCTATCATTCACAATCTATAAGGGTAAAAAAACTATTTCTGCAATTTAAGGGGCCATATCCCCTATAAGGGGTCATCTGACATTCTTCAAAATTTCAGGGTAGGTAGATCTTGACGTGCTGATCACTTTTACCCTGTGCCAGAATTTTGATATCTGTCAACGTTTTTGAGTTATTTGCAAAAAACTGCTGTTTTACCCCCCTGTTCTATTTTTAGCAACGGCGGCCATGTTTTTTATCGGATCAATTTAAAATGAGGATCGTTTGTAGCCAACATGTCATTTATAATTCCTATCAAGTTTCAGTCAAATTGGTTCAGTAGTTTCAGACAAGAAGATTTTTGAAATTGTTTATACGGACGGTTCGCAATCTATAAGGGTAAAACCACTATTTCTGGCATTTAAGAGGCCATAGCCCCTATAAGGGGTCATCTGACATTTTCAACCCATGACAATTTTGTAGAGCTTACTTAGCTGAACAATATGCAATTGAAATAACTTCAATATCTTATATAGTTCTTGAGATATAAGACAAAATTAGTGCAAAACTCAGAAAAAATCAAGAAAAGGGGCAATAACTCCCACATGGTTTGTTGGAATTTCTTCAAAATTTCAGGGTAGGTAGATTTTCACGTGCTGATCACTTTTACCTTGTGCCAGAATTTTGATATCTGTCACCGTTTTTGAGTTATTTGCAAATAACTGCTGTTTTACCCCCCTGTTCTATTTTTAGCAATGGCGGCCATGTTTTTTATAGGATCAATTTAAAATGAGGATCGTTTGTAGCCAACATGTCATTTATCATTCCTATCAAGTTTCAGTCAAATTGGTTTAGTAGTTTCAGACAAGAAGATTTTTGAAATTGTTAACGGACGACGACGGACGACGGACGACGGACGACGACGGACGCATAGTGATGGCATAAGCTCACATGGCCTTCGGCCAGGTGAGCTAAAAATTAAGGAGTACATCCCAAATACATATAAGTTCTATATATTTGACGATAATACAAAACATCGTACATATATTAATGTTGCACTTACGGATGAGTAACAGAGAAACTTTCATGGCATGTTTTTTTGTGTAAAGATTTTGTGTAATCTTAAATTTACTCTTACTACGACACTTTAACGTAATTGTTTCGAACTTCCGTTTATTGTGAAGGAGTTACAGGTTACAAAAGCGCAATTATTTGCAATGCATTTCTAATATGGTACCCCTTGCAATTAATATCATTTGTGCAAAAAACCTCTAAAATGTACCCAGGAAAACAGCTTTTTGTGCAAGTTGAAATGTAAAACATCATTATCTACAAATAGAAAAGTATGCGGCAAAAATGACCGAAAATTTTGGTTGAAATAATAAGATTTAAATGACACTGAGAAAATGTCTAACCCCCTCTTTAATCGTTTTAAGCTGAATTTTTCAGGCTCTTATAAATTTCCTCCAAAATATCGAACATTTTTAATCAATAATGTTTATAATTTTTAATTTTGCTATTTTCAGAACTCCAGCATCCAATCAGATGCCTCCGTGTATTTACTTCTGCATACTATCTTGGGGTAAACAATTTCCCGGTGTAATGTATACAATCTTCAATGTTGACATCTTCATTCTCTACTAGAGAAATATTAATTAGTAGTTAATAAATTAGAGTAATAAAAACTTACGTAAAATAAACGCCGATTCTTGAAGATATCAACTTAATTTGAATTTAAATATATGTACAGCAAATGAAAACTAGAGACTTTTTTAGGTTGTTTATCATTGTTGTTTTGAGAAATCCAGTTAAAAACATTTTCAAACTAAATCTTTTGGTTTTCGGGGATCAAGTTTGTAAAGTTTATTTAGCTCTAAAATAAAAGGATTCATCAGAACCACCTTCGTTTGGTTCTTGGACGAACGTGAACTAGTTAAGACCAAAATCCAGTAAAATACTGAAACATGTAAAAATATTGATTCATTAATTCACATTTCGTAGCTTTTGTTATCTTACATATTTATGACTATATTTTATAACTTTTTCGATGTTTAGTACGAATTGAAAATATCATCCAATCATTAAATTTATTGTTCAAAAGTCGCATTGCTGAAACATACAAAAACTAAAATTAATATCGACTGAAATGGCCATTTTCTGACTGTTTCTTCATTCCGGAAATGACGAGATAAGATAATAAAACAGAAATAACTGGTAAAGGAAATTTTGTGTTTCCGTCTGTTTTAACATCTAAAACTACAATAAACAACCTATCCAAATCTAAGTGATCATAAATAATGTTTTGGTTATTACCTCTGACATTCTTACGTTAATTGAATTTATGACAGGTATGTCAAAATCAATTGAAGTAATTAAACAGATGCCAAGTAAGCATTTTTCCAGTTAAATCACGACAAAACCAAAACTACGTATGAATCCTTGTATTCAAGTGAATCAAGTGAATTTATGATTCATGCACAATTAAATACGTTCGCAGTCAAACTGCTTTGTAGTAACTCACACTCGTTCTTCGGCGAATCCACGATTTCCTGCTCTTCAGCAAACACATAATCTCCGCGCCTTGCGAACCCACGTTTTCCCGCTCTTTAGAGTACTCCGCGATCTCCCGCTCCTCGGCGGTCCCACGATATCCGGATATTCAGCGAAAATCACTATCTCCCGCTCTAAGCGAACATACAATTTATCGCTCTTTCGCGAAACCACCATCTCGCAATCCTCATCGCATCCTTAAAAGCCACCATCTTCTACTAATCATCATACTTCTTTAACTTAACCACCACCTTTGTCTACTCAGTGACCTACTGGGTTCTTGCTCCTTAGCGAAAACCACCGTTCAGTGCATCAACGATCTCTCGCTCCTTAGGAAAACTACGCTCGTCTACTAATAAGCACACTTCCTCAGCGAAAAACGCCATATATCTCGCCTCAGTGAACTTTTAATTTTATGCTCTTTAGATCAAAACACCTTTCCTCTTTTACCGCTACTGAGCGACATACGATCTCAAGCTCCTTAGTACCTAATCTTCTGCTACTCGGCAAACCTACGATTTCCTGCTCCTTCTCGAAAACCACCGTATCTCGCTTCTCCGCCAGCTTAAGATCTCGCTCTCCTGAGTACCCAGTGTCTTACATTCATCAGCGTTCCAACAATCTCACTCTCCTAAGAAAAACCAAGACCGCACCTAATGGAACCCATTGTTACCACTCTTCAGTAAATTCGCCACTATTTAAAATTTTGATGCCTCTTTTAATGTAATGTTTTGTATGAATGTAAAGTAGACTAGTTCTGAGATTTTCACACTGTAATTACTGCGTTTTACATGTAAGACCAGAAACGGGCAAATTTGTTACCAGATTTTTCAATCAAATAATTGATACTTAGTTTTATAAAGTATATACACAAACAAACTACTGGGACCGTACTGGGACGGTTCCCAGTGCTCGACCCACAGAGCAGCCCAGCGTGTCCCCGGGTGGTGGATAGGGGAGACCCTCTCTATTTCGGGGGGGGGGGGGTGGTTATCAGGTCATAATACGGAAAGCCTGGCCACGGACCATATAGTGGGTAATGTGTTGGAGAGTGCCACGCTCCTTGCACGATAAGATCCCTTTTGTAGATGTCGAAAAAGAGTAGGCTCATTGTAGTCGCTACAAAAGGCTAAATTCTCCGACCCTACCCAATACTCCGCACTTTTCCAGTGGCAGTCAAAATTGTGTTCCCTGTGTTCCATCCTACCCTTTTTTCAATTGATGTATTGTTTTTAACTTGTTCCGGTCCTGAATATAGCTGAAATACTGCTCGGTGGACGTAAAACTTCCAATCAATCAATCAATCAAAAATAAACTATGAAGATTCTGTTTATATTCAATGAGGGGTTTTCATCTAAGTAAATAGCAGTTTCCTCATAGGCGTAGAACAATACCATGGGTTGTTCGCAGGGCATAAATGTGCTCTATATGGTTGAGCCTGATAAAAAAACCTCGAAAATCGTACAATTGCTGCTGTTTAAACAATGACACGCTCCTTAGAAGATGAAATAGTAAGTTGGTGTACGCTATTATATCGTTACAAGAACAAGACAGCATTGTTCATATGCTACAACGCTGTGATGGAATCTCCGAGTCATCAAATCCCCACTCGACCTCAAAGTGTTGCATGTTTAGCAAAAGCAAGTACCACTTTTGATGTCTGGTTTCACCTAATCGGATAACGTAACCGGATAACGTACAATTAATATTATAAATTATTTCCACTTTAAAACATGCCACACTTTCCAATATTTGAGTTTCGTCTGCCCTAAATATGAAAACAATATTTTAATATGTTGTCCCAAAATATTAATAAATATTGGTAGATTATTCCATGGAACTTGTTCATATCAAGCACGGCACGTAAAAAGGGACAGATTTATGAGCACATGGTTTCGTAAGTTTATTTGTAGTGTGATATACTATCCGATTTAGTCGATACCATAGAGTAAGGGGAATTAATTATCGTCCAAAACAGATATATGATTTATCTATATAATAAAACCTAGATCCAGAAAATGGCGGGATTGTCAAGGACAGATTAGTGGATATATTTGCAATAAAACAGAAGAAAATAACATGCAGATAACTGAATCTTTTTATCATGTGCTTCTGACAATAAGGATATTGAACTTAAATAAGTAGAAATAACAATTTATTATTTTTAACAAATAATGAATGTATGCTTTTCAACGAATTTCTTTGCGTAACGTTAGTAAATTGAACCAGGAGACCTACTAATAGAACTGTCATTAATTAAACAATCTATAAAATGTTTTTGCAGATAGAAATAATGTTGTTATGGGCCTTATCTTCTGGCACAATAACACATTTGTCATGAATGTCGGACAAAGATTTTAGAGCATCAAGATTTCTGAAAATTGATTATGCTTTATTACTCATGGACCTTCTTAAACGACTTATTCTTATTTGAATCAATGACCTCAAGGACTTTACCCACTCAGACAAGGTATCAATCTCCTGGTCCTCTTGCTTTGCTCATTTTCTGACATAGTCCTCTATTGAATCCATCGATAATTTAAAGTTATAATTCAAGTTGATGGATCTAGGTACAGGATGTTTTGGTCTTTTGAACAAAATATTGCGGAGTCTTTCATTGTCAACAATGTTAAGATCTCCGGTTATCATGTGACCTGAAGAACTTTATAGTAATATGGAATTGTGGCAAGAGCAGTCGCGGGTGTGGCTTTGAAGTCTTTGATCAAAGATCCTGCAATATACGTTTGTAATTGAAGATTATGGGTGCAATAGGGGGTAAAATAGGTAGAAGATATAATAGGAACCCATTACGGGTTCAAATACTGGTTGGTCATTTCCGGACATGTACAATATGCAAAATTCCTATTATTTAGCCATAAGTATACGAAAAATGTATTTGATGTATATATAAACTTTTTTAACATATACTTATAGCTAAATAATAGTATCCTTATTGTCGGTAGCATATGATAAAATGATTAGCTTATTGGCTAATTCATATTGGCCTGGGTATCATCCTGGACCCATATAAACCCTCGATTCGTCTCCGGATGATACGCAAGCCGATATTGGTTAGTTCATATATTAATCTATAATTATCATACTTTTAGCTTTGATTCAAATTATTTTGTCAGTGTGAAACAGGCGAAGTGTCCAGTCTTTTTCGTATTTGCATATCAAGGCCTCGCGTGCAAAAGGTACTTCCGGTGACCCTAAAATAATAAAATATCCTCTGTTTGTATATATAATATTCATACAATAGCCAAACAGTATATTGCCGTATCAGATGTGCATGAATAATTTTCGTCGCTGTCGGAGATTATTCAGGGGAGATAATTTGACTTTTTATTGTTAAATATAGTATTCATTGGGAGACCTCGTAAGAACAACTCTTCCTAAACCACTTCACAGATTTTGATGAAACTTTACATGAACGGAGAACATCATATGTAGATGTGCATGAAGAATTTTCGTTGCTGTCGGATGTTATTCAGGGGAGATAATTGGACTTAGACTTTTTAAATATAGTATTCAGTTGGAGACCTAGTAAGCGCAACTCCTCCTAAACCACTTCACAGATTTTGATGAAACTTTACACGAAGGAAGTACATCATATGTAGATGTGCATGAAGAATTTTCGTTGCTGTCGGAAATTATTCAGTGGAGATAATTGGACTTAGACTTTTTAAATATATTGTTCAATGGAAGACCTCGTAAGCGCAACTCCTCCAAAAACGCTTTACGGATTTTGATGAAACTTTAGAGGAAGAAAGTATATCATATGGAGATGTGCATGAAGAAATTCCGTCGCTGGCAGATATCATTCAGGGTCAACCTGTCTGTCTATCCATTGTAAGCGCTTCTCCTCCTAAACCGCTTCACAGATTTTGATGAAACTTTACATGAAGGAAGTACATACATGTAGATGTGCATGAAGGATTTTTATTTACCTCGGATATCATTAAGGGGAGATAATTGGAGTTGAAAGCGAAGCGGGGGATATCCCTTTGTTATAATGCTCACAGTCCACACTAGTTCATATCTATTTTAACATGCATTAGCCATAAAGTTCTTATAAGACATAATCTACGAGTTTGCGTTAGAATCTGACGAATGTTTGTTATGTTTTTGTATTTCCCGCTGAACAATTGAAGCTCAGCCCCCTTCGGTGGCATTCGAAAAAAGACAAAGAAGTTTATATTTACAGTTCCTAATCTATACAAAGATGCCAATAAGTTTAAATACTTTTAAACACGTGTTTGTATTGTTATCGTCAACGTTGCTCGTAAGGTATATTTTTCATTCAGTTTTACAAGTGATCGACATGATTTCAAATATAAATTCTACTGAACTGATATTATCCAATTATATTTATCTTCGATTTTTATAAACAGGCAATATTAAGTTTCCGTTAACCATTTCATGTATGAAATAAATAGAATGATATTTTAAGTAGTGAAAGGTAATCAATAATAGTTTTAGTTTACAAAACAATCGTTGCTTTAACTGACTTTTAATTTTGTAGCATTACTGCAAATACAACTTAACCACTACCGTACTTGACCTTCGACCCAGGATAAGTGATTAAGTCTCCTTATAGTTGGTACATGGGGTAAACTATTTTGAACTGAATATTACTAAGACATTGTTACCTAAGGACAAAAAATAGCAACAAGAGAACTAAAGTTGATCGGTAAAAGAAACGGTTTAGTGACCAGTATACTGAGGTTGACGTTTTGGGACGGACGGGTTTGGTGACCAGAATACTGAGGTTGACGTTTTGTGACGGAACGGTAAAGTGACCAGAATACTGAGGTTGGCGGTTTAATGACCAGTAAAATTAAGTTGCTCAGTATACTGAGGTTAACCTGTGTTGTGGCGGTACAGTATAGTGGCCAGTATACTGAGATTGACCTTTTATGTATGGAACTATTTAGTGGCCAGTATACTGAGGTTGACATGTTTTGCGAGGAAACGGTGTAATGAGTAGTCTACTGAGGTTGACGGTTTAGTGACCCGTAAAATTAAGTTGCCCAGTATACTGAGGTTGATCTGCTTTGTGACGGAAAGTATAATGACCAGTATACTGAGGTTGACATGCTTTGTAATGGAACGGGATAGTGACCAGTATACTTAAGTTTACCTTTTTTGTGATGGAACTATTTTGTGACCCGTATACTGAGGGTAACATGTTTTGCCAGGAAACGGTGTAATGACTAGTCTACTGAGGTCGATAGTTAAGTAGGCCTGGTTTTTGACGGAACGGTTAAGTGGCCAGTAAACTGAGGTTGATCTGCTTTGCGACTGAACAGTTCAGTGGCCAGTATATTTTGCGAGTAAACGGTTTAGTGACCAGTAAAATTAAGTTGCACAGTATACTGATGTTGACGTTTTGTGACGGAACGGTTTAGTGACCAGTATACTGAGGTTGACGTTTTGTGACGGAACGATTAAGTGACCCGTATACTGAGATTAACCTGTTTTGTAAGGAAACGATTTAATGACAAGTCTACTGAGGTCGAAGGTTAAGTTGGACTGGTTCGTGACGGAACGGTTAAGAGGCCAGTATACTAAGTTTGACATGTTTTGTGACGAAACGGTTTTGTGACCAGTAAACTGAGGTTGATCTGATTGTGACTGAACAGTTTAGTGGCCAGTATATTTTGTGAGGAAACGGTTTAGTGAAGATTTTACTGAGTTTGTGAGGTTTAGCAACCAGTTTACTGAGATTGACCTGTTTTGTGAGAAAACGCTTGAGTTACCAGTACACTTAACCTGTCTTTAAAGGGAACGGCTTAATAACTGGTATACTTTGGTTGACTTGTTTTGTGAGAGTAGTAACCAGTATCCTGAGATTGACGTGTTGTGTAGCTTGTGTGTTTGATCTGCTAAACTTGATCGTAAAATTACGAAACATTTATAATATAGCACATACACTGATACCAAAAATATGTCCGGTGGATATTACAGTGATAAGTGGCAAAAAAAATTATTAAAACATGTTAGCTCAATACAGATTAAAAAAATATATACAATGCTAAACTTCATTCTAAATAATATAGCTTTATATAGCAAAACTGACCACAAACACCACTCACTCACTCAATAATTTAAATAAGTTAACTCTTGCAAAACGTACTCACCTTAATCTGTAAATATATAGATGAACTGTAAGAAAACGGTAAAAAAACTAAAAAAGTTTATAATACGGATTAATTCAAAGACACACTACACGAAGAAGAAACAAAAACCCAAAATGACGAACCCTAACGTAATAGAAAACATGGGGAGCACTAAGGTGCTATAGACGTGTCTGACCCCGACGACTTAGTCATAATAATTGGTCAAAACCAGAGTCCTGTTCCTGTTTAGAAAATGGGAAAACCGATCGCAAAATCTTGCGCATAACATATGAGTTGTGAAACACCATAGAATATAGGTATCAATGAACGGAAAGCTGACATTTGGAAAATTGAAGTTATCATGCTTGTCGTCGAGTTTATTTTGTAATTTTGCATTCAGTTGGAATCGATTTTGTCTTTATTCCAAGCTCCGTAGGCTGGTTACATTATTAAGTACGTGTAGTTCCGAGTTATCCAGTGACAAATTTAAGTGTAGAATAATGTTTGTTTGTTTGAATGGTGTTTTAACGCCACTTTCAGCAATTTTTAGGCTATATCATGGCGTCCAGTTTTTATTGGGGGAGAAAGCCGGAGTACCCGGAGAGAACCCCCGACCTACGGTAGGAAAACTGGCAATCCTTGGCATTTAAGATTGGAGTCGAGTACACCCTGCCTGCAGTGAGAATCGAACCCGCAATCTCAGTGTTGACAGACCACGTGATCAATAGTCGACGAACTACCTTGACAACTCGGCCATCGAGGCCAGTGACAAGACATCGTGTATATAGAGAAAAGTGAAATATAAATGTGGACCAAAATCTTTTCATCATAAATTCGATTATCCCATTCTTGAAAACAAAAATACAAATACAATTCAGTATGGCGAGGTAACAATGGTACCCGTTGGAATGCCGAAAAGATTTTTGAAAAACAAGGAATTTTAAGTTGAAGTACGACATAATTGTTTAGTAAAAAATCGAACAATACATATTTAAGAAGCTTCATTTGATTACTAATCAGAAGTTACTTGCATCGCTTCTTTCCATTTTCATAGTATTTTTAAAGGCCTGATTTCATTGTCGTTAAAATGGTTGTCAGGAGCTTAGAAATAGGTTTGGTAGAGCACCCGACAGGTAATGCTATGTAACCCTATTTTTGAAAAGTTTTGATATCTAGCACCATCATATAAAACAATTGCAGGATAATATCCAAAGTTTTAAACATTTTTCGTTGCTTTAATATATGGAGTCTTCGCTGAAGTGATTATTAGAAGAAATTATTTATAACCATAGTGTTACATTTGACCGTCACGGTGAACAACAACCCTCGTTACTCCGTTTCTGGGCTCACAACAAAACGTATGCGTGAATATTCTTTGCAATAAAAGGCGAAAAACTAAGATTTATTGGAGTCAGCGATTATAGCTTTAGTTTACAAAAAAGTGAGAACGTCTTCAAATCTATTGATTGGAAATTTATTACAAAACAGAAAGTACAGTCAAACCTGATTTAACAGAAAGCTCAGGGGAATGCTGAAAAGCGGTCTCTAAATTCCTTATTACCATACACCACTACCGATAAGAAAATATTACCATAAACCCCACCATATAAGAAAATGGTTCATCCCTTATTCATATTATTTCAAATCATGTCTTGGTCTTTGCTTGTCAGTGTTTATAAACAGCTATGGTGCGTTTTGTTGTGAATTAAAAACAGCGTGTTATATCCCAGTATTGAAATGCGCGTCTCGTATATAAATGACAGTAACCCGTTTTGATTTAATACAGTATTTATCCAACGTTAAATTAATCCCGTCACCACTTCAGATCTGCGAATAGACAGTTGCTTAGATCAGTTTGGAACCGACATGTACACCTTTTGCATGTGATTTCCTTTGAAATGCACTAAAACGTTCTGGGACGGTAAACAACCCTGCTTTCTAGACGCCTATCAGAATTAATGTCTCAGACATTCTGGAATGACAGAAAACTGTAAAGATCAGAAAATAACACGTTTAAATGAAACATATCTTGTTTATTGATCAATGTTTTGATAATTGCCGCAATAGTTTTCAAAGACGTTAATTTCCATATTTGTATCCGTTTTCTGTTGAGTTGTCTGTTTCTCGGTGCTTTTCATACAGATTGTCTACTTGAAAGATTAAACGTTCTCGTTTTTGCATACAAAAACTTGGCTTCAAATTAAACATTTGCATATTCAGATATGGAATTTAGGGAACGATATAACCAATACACAAAATTGATTCTACGAGAAAAATTTTTAACGAATTTTGATATAAAAACACTTGTAGTTCCTGTAGTGAATCAACATTTTTATTGATTTCAGAAATTGTACCTTCATCAGTAAAGTTCAAAGCTAGTGTATTGGGTAATTATTTAATAGATGGACCTTTGTACCTGATGATGGTCATTAATTTTCTGTGCACTTTGAGGCAATAGTCGTTCATTACTACAAATAACTGGAAATGTTAATCAAACAGCAGACAGTTCGTATTTAATACGAGGTAAGATTTTCTTAAATATTTATATAAATATATCAAATATCTCATTTTAAGATTTAAAAAGACTTCTTTATATCAATTGCAATGTATACTCAGCAATTGGCAACTATTTATTTGAGATTCCGATCTTGCTACCTTTCGAAATGACACGTGACAGTTCTTTTCTATTAATCTCTGTGTTACATGCTAAGTAAAGTTTTTATATTGAATATATCTGTCTGAGATTTAGAGAGCTTTACCTAATTTCAAAATGAACAATAGACAAAAATGGCCTTCTCAACAGGCGCACATCCGTTATTATCAACTTGCGTGCTTTTTCTTTTCGAGGGATAGTTTTAGGGCCTGCAAACACATTTCCGGGTTCTCTAGCAAGACATCTTATAAACGTTCCGTGATATTATTCAACCAGTAAGTGTAGTGAGGTTTAAATAATTGTTCAGGTATATTATAGAGAGAAAATAGCTGTCGTGTCCATAGTTTCGTATCTCTGGGGCTTAACGGACCATTCCATGCTCTACACCCTTAATACTACGTACTCAGTAAATAGACCGCTAGTACCGATTTATTACCTTTAGTTTGCCCCGACCTTGAATTAGTGATTTCGCGCATTCCAAGACCGCATTCGTCGTGAAATAATTTCTTAAAGCATTTCTGTTCTAAAAGTTTCGTGGACTAATTTTAAATTGTATCAATAGTATAGATACAATAGGGTCAACGTCAGCCATGCTTTCACTCACTTTGTCTCGAAATAGAGTTAAAACGAATATCTTTATTTAAAAAAAATCTTTTTCAATCTTTTAAGTTGGATCATGTGAAATGAACTATTTTTTTTCTGTCCCTCGCAATATCCAGCGTTCTTTTCACCCATATCCGGAAGTCAAAATTCACTTAACAAAAGTAAAAACCCAGCCAAATATAATTACGACGAACACTTGATATAAATAAAGTTAAAACATTCCTTGATAATCTATTCAGCCAGCAATTTGTCCCTATATTAACCTGTCTCTGGAAGCCACAGTAACGACACACAGACGTTGCTGACGGCGGATTAATTATCAATGTCACAAGTATTAAGTGTGGCTGAGATTTATACATGTGTTGTTTAATTAATCTTTTGGAAAGTAGTGACGAATTGTGTACGCGTTGTTTATATGTACTACTTATATTTATACTTCGTTTTAAGATTTGTGTTAAAAGAACTCATAAGAAATTTTAAATTTATTTCATTATTACCTAAATGAGATAATTTAAATTGTGTTAGCTGGTGTTTAACTAAAGACCTTTTTAAATAAGAAGCAACAATAAAGCCATTTACCTCTTAACTGGGGAGCTGCTATGTTTTAAAACAAATTTGGGGAAAAGCAGAAAGGAATAGCTCTGTTGAATATATGTTAAAAATGTGCTGAATATAGTCATTTATTTAATATGTTTAATCCTTATTTTTGGAACACTGAGCGTATTTTTACCACATTTGATGGTTACGTTTCTTTTACTGCTAATGTACAATATATACATGTAACAATGTTTTAACTGTAGATAAATTTTATTGCTAAACCAATATGCCATTTTATTGACCCCATGCATATAGTAAGAAGTAGTTTGCTATAGATATAAATGTAAATTTATAAAATTCGTATGTTAACTACACATTTATATATGTTTAGAACATAATAATCATTGTTATCTAATATTTTACACCACGGTCTGTGACGTAAGCGGTGCTCTATTGTTTTCTTATTTACAACTGCGACAAAGCTTTTTGTTAACTTGTTTACGTTTCTGTCAGCTATTTGTAACGTTTGTATAGCGTGTTTGTTAATATGTTAACGTAGCTCTGTTCCATTGCAGATTAAGCTTCACGTTTTCCTGATATGCTTTTTAACGTTCAGCGCAGTTCCATGCTATTGGGAAAAGTTAACTTGACAAAGTGTATTGTTTATATTTTTATCGCTTATCCATAATGTTCCCTGGATGTATTTGTTCATTCATCCGGGTAGCTACATAGTGAATTTACTATGTTAAATTTTGTGCGAAAATAAAGATTCTAGAAAAAATTGTTTGGAATGTATAATCTGGAGAATAAATTCAATTGTTTTATTACAGCTTTTGAAAGTAATTTGTTATGTTATCTGTCATATATTTAAGATCCGTGCTATATGAAATTTGTTGTTATTTGAGGTGTCAATTTGTTGGCGTAGGTCCATGCTTGTGGGAAAATTTATGTTATATGGGCATCGTAGATCCATGCCTGTTGGAATGTTTATGTTATATGGTGTGATAATTTGTCAGGGTAGATCCATGCCTGTTGGAATGTTTTTGTTATATGGGGTGATAATTTGTCAGCGTAGATCCATGTCTGTTGGAATGTTTATGTTATATGGTGTGATAATTTGTCAGCGTAGATCCATGTCTGTTGGAATGTTTATGTTATATGCGGTGATAATTTGTCAGCGTAGATCCATGTCTGTTGGAATGTTTATGTTATATGCGGTGATAATTTGTCAGCGTAGATCCATGCCTGTTGGAATGTTTATGTTATATGGGGTGATAATTTGTCAGCGTAGATCCATGCCTGTTGGAATGTTTATGTTATATGGGGTGATAATTTGTCAGCGTAGATCCATGCCTGTGGGAAGGTTATGTTTTATGGGGTGATAATTTGTCAGTGTAGATTTATGCCTGTGGGCCAGTTTATGTAATAAGGGCAGTGTAAATTCATGCCTTTTGGAAAGTTAAAGTTTTATTAGGGTGGTAATTTGTCAACGTAGATCTATGACTGTGGGAAAGTTTATGTTATATTGGATGATAATTTGTGAACGTAGATCCATGCCTGTGGGACAGTTTATGTTACATTGGGGAGATAATTTGTCACTGTATATCCACGGCTTTGGGAAAGTTTATGTTATATGGGCTGATAATTTGTCAGTGTAGATCTATGCTATCAGTAAGGGACCGGTCAAAATTTGTTGGGGTGGTGGGACCGGTGCAAAATGCGATAGAATACATTCTTTGTTTTGCTGTCATACATGTACATATGGGACTCTAAGTTATATTTTTTCAGCACTGATAGTTTTTTTCATAACAATATTATCAATGAAAAAACTAAATTTTTCTGATGTTTTAATTCAAAACCAATATAATGTATTTGCACTATATGTTTAACAAAAATAAACACTGAATTATAATCATCGACTTATTAACTGATAGGACAACTACTTTTTTATATGACATCTGATGTAGGACAGTAACGTTTTGTGTTTTAAGGAGATGGGACATTTTTTTAAACCTTATAATTTGAAATGCACCGGTCCCAACCCCCCAATTACTATTGACCGGTCCATGAAGTTTATGTTATATTGAGTGATAATTTGTCAGTGTAGATCTAAGCCTTTTGGAAAGTTAATGTTATATCGGGTGATAATTTGTCCGTGTATATCTCTGCCTGTGGGAATGTTTACGTTACATTGGGGTGATAATTTGTCAGTGTAAATCCATGACTTTTGGAAAGTTTATAGTATTTTGGGTGATAATTTGTCAGCGTAGATCCATGCTTGTGGGAAAGTTTATGTTAAATTGCGGTGTTTATTTGTGAGCGTAGATCCATGCCTGTGGGAAAGTTAATGTTATTTTGGGTGATAATTTGTCAGTGAAGATCCATGCCTTTTGGAAAGTATATAGTATTTTGGGGTAAAATTTGTCAGTGTAGAATCATGCCTGTTGGAAAGTTTATGTTCTATTGGGTGATAATTTGTCAGTGTAGATCCATGCCTGTGGGAAAGATAAAGTTATTTGGGGTGATAATTTGTCAGCGTAGATCCATGCCTGTTGGAAATTTATGTTATATGGGCAGTGTAGATTCATATCTGTTGGAAAGTTTAAGTTATATTGGGTTGGAAACTTGTCAATGAAGATTAGAGTCGAGTACACCCTGCCCGCAGTTAGACTCGAACCCACAACATCAGCGTTGACAGATCACGTGATCAATAGTAGACGAACTACCTTAACCACTCTGCCACCGAGGCCCGGAATAAAAAAGGGAACAAATATAAAAGATAATGGGAATCAAACTGCTTGAATAGTAGAGTGGCCTTGATTTGTGTATGTATATAATAAAATGTGTATCATAAAACTTAATCAGAGAAACACGGAGGAAATTGCCGGAAATTTCCGAAGTGTGCCATTTTCGTGAACAGATCTATATCAACTATATTGGTGAATATGATGCATCTAGGAACTAACCCCAATTCATTCGTAGATACTGCCTCTGATCTGTATTTTATGGACAAATGACTTCTGTTAGGAGAACAATTTTAATTCTTTTCCTGCTTACTGACAAGGTTCACATCAACTATCTTACAACGTATGATGCATCTAGTGATGCTAAGCACAGTGCATGCTTCAATTGCTGCCTCTGACCTATAATTTGCGGTTGCCTGATTTGGCTATCTAAACATTGTGTACTTACATTGAACTGATGTAAATAATATATAGCAATACATATTGCCGTTGAACATTAAAAACAGTGCGTATGTTTGTCCACAAAGAAAAATAAAGCTTAGAGACGGCTAGCGTTTTAGGAAAGCTAATACTAGTGGGGGGGGGGGGATAATTTGTCAGTGTAGATCCATGCCTGTGGGACACGTTACGTTATATGGAGTGGTAATTTGTTAGTGTAGATCCATGCCTGTGGGAAAGTTTACGTTATATGGAGTGGTAATTTGTTGGTGTAGATCCATGCCTGTGGGAAAGTTTACGTTATATGGAGTGGTAATTTGTCAGTGTAGATCCATGCCTGTGGGAAACTTGACGTTATACCGATATTTTAATTCGGCGTAGCTATGTGGAGGGTAAACAGGTCAGCGTAGATCTAATATGGCTTTATGTTATGTTGATAACATTTTCAGCATAGATCTATGAAAACGTGTTTAATTAATTAGGAATAATTTATCAAGACAAGACAAGACAAGACAACTTTACTGATTAACCTCAGACACAAATGTTTACAAGAGGCTTTAGGGAACTTTTATGCTATCTAGGGTGTAGTCAGCGTAGCTCTATCCCAATTGGGCAGTTTTATGATATTGAGTTTTAATTTGACAAGTTACCTCTAAACTTGCACAAGTCTTCTATTCAACATATGTGTTAATATAACTGATGTAATAAATAAGGGACCACAAATCAAATTAAACAAATTAACAGTTTCGCTTCTTAAAAGAAAAAACTGTTATGAACTTGCATATCGTTTTTCTTCCGTGATAACTTCTAAGTAATAATTTCTAGATAGACACCTTGAAAAGGGATTATCAAAATATGATATAGAAAAAACATTTAAATGACTATGATATCATGTATTCGTTTAATAACTACCGTAGTTAACTAGACCACACAGACTTTGTGAATCTGATGACTAGTAATGATGATATCAAAAGTAATTTTGCTTAATTAAACTGCAGTAAAAGATATTTACATGGTAGTGCGTTCAAATTAGCAATTTCACGCCAAGTTATTTCTTAACAACGCTGACTGCATGTGGTATAATACCACTTGATTTAGAATTACACATTCACCAGGATTGTTAAATAATTAATGATTTTTTAATTCAGTTTATCTGATTCAGAGCGCCACCTTTGTTGACGGAAATGTCATACCCAAGTTAACTTAATAATTAACGCAAACATATCTATTTTTGATTGACAGCGGTTAAAAGAATCTGACTAGATTTTGAAGTGGGGACATATTTTATATTGGTTTGTCAAATAGATGTCCAAAATACTGTAAAAATACCATTAAGATAGTACATGGTGCCTCGGTTGCCGACTGGTCAAAGTAGTTAGTCATCTACTGTTGGCTGGCACCATACTGTGCGAGTTCACAGTGCTCGATCCAAAAGCTGCGCAGCGAGTCCCCAGGTGGCGAATAGAAGTGCCTTCTGATTGGAGCGGTTGTCAGGTCAAACTACAATGGATAACGTGTTTGGAGAGTGCAATGCTCCTTGCATGCTAAAGAACCCTTTTAGACCCCTTAAGTGGATTTAGATAAAAGTAGGCTTATTGTAGCCGCTACAAAAGGTTAAATTTCCGCACTATGCCCCCTGCTATCAATGGCATTCAAAATGAAATGTGTGTCCTTTGGTCCATTTTTCTCGAAATTGATTTATTGTTTGTTAACTTGTTCTCGTCCAGAATATAGCTGAAATACTGTAAAGCAAACATCCAATCAATTAATCTACTGTTGATCGCGCGGATTGTCAACATTGGGGTTTTCATTTCGAGCTTTACTGCAGACAGTGTGTGATCTACTCCAACCTTAATTAACAAGGAAGGTCGGAGGTTTTGTCCGGGTATTCCAGCTTCCTAAACCAACCGCACGCCATGATATATCTGAAATATTGCAGAATTTGGGGTTAAACCGCAAACAAACACAAAATATAAGATGTTACAGTACAAAATCAACTACATCGAGCGTTTTTGCATTTGAAAGCAAACCCAAGGTCAACATAGATTCTAATATAAAGTGCTGCAAACTTTGAGAAGACAACCATGTTAAAAAAAAAGATTATGAGAGAGAAATTTTTTCCATATATTTTAACGACGTTACATTCAACTGTGCGCCAATGCAAGCAGTTTAAGGCGGAAATGTACCGTAATTGTTATATTATTATTGAAATATCAGCCAGTCATTGTTTTACCGCGGGCTGGCCATTTATTCCGTATTTTATCCTACGCTGTCGCTCGAAATAATTGTGACATAAAAAGGCCAGTACAAGATAAAATAGTGATAAACAAACGGGCTCCTGGAATTATTTCTTAAATAATACATGGCAAAATCCGTATGGCATGCTGAAAACCACGAAGAACCAATATTAGCCTTGAAGGTTGTCGCCATGTATTGTACTGTTTATTATATATTTAACTTAATATACTATAGACGTTCCGAGGAAGGAACTATATAAAATCTACGATACAGGCTTGGCTTTGCGATACTGGGGATGTTTAACAGGTTTAGCTATACGATACCCGGTATGCGATGGATCATGCTAGATCAGGTTTATTTATATAAGACATAGATGAACCTGTATTAAAAATACAGAAATCCAGTAATTAGTTGTAAATATATAATATAAGAAAAATATCTCCGTACTTACTTCCAACCATACTTTCCTTTTATGCGCGAACTACTTTTAATATTATATTGCGAACTCGCAGGTAGAAATATAAATGTAGGTAAAATGTTCACTCTCTGATTTATACATTGTAAGTTCTTAAAAATGATATATCTATGGAAGGTTGACTCATCAGTGGAGAGTGACAGGTGTGCTCGACTCCAAACATAATAGCCAAGGAAAGTAAAGGTCGGGCTTTCCTACCCATGCTTCTTCATGACAGTTAAACAAAACCTCAGATAGCAAATATATCTTGATTTTAAATGTAGGGAATTTTAGGCTGAACTGTTTACGCTCATCTATAATTTAATTTCAGATCGGGTGAAATACACTATGATCTAGGATCCGACCTTTTGCACATATATTATATTACAGACCTAATACCTACATTTTTTACATCCATATATTACCCGGCTACTGTATTCAAGATAGCTATGTTCTTTATTTAGGTGATAAACTATATTTGCTTGGTCATCTTTCCTTGTGTGAGTGACCTCAGATAATACGGAAATCGGCTGTTCAATAATCGATGTCATTTTCAGACGCCTAAATACCAGAATTTAGGGTAGAAGATAATAACCTGCTTTTAACCCGAAGTACATTAGATTGTACATGTCAATCACGTGACAGTAATTGGGGGCAATATTAGAACTACATGCTGCGACTTATCATGTTAAAGTATCAGTAAGACTGAAGTGATTGACACTGTATCTTGACATTCTAACTTTATATGTAGCAAAGCGGAAATTTTTATCACAATGTTTAATTCTTGAACATCACAATTGTTAGTTGTGTTGTTCCATTAGCTAGTTAATAGATTAGGGAGATCAAAAATCACACGTATTTGCAGACGGCGTTTAATATTTAATGACTGTTAATTTCTGTTTTCGCAAACTAAGTAGTTTTAAGTACCACGTGACTAATGCAGGCCTAAAAATCCGTTCAGATTCAAAATATGATGACACACGTATATCTGTGACCAGATATGAATGTCCTCATTTTGCAATTTTGACCAATCCTTTGACAGTCTATAATGACAAATTCCTTCAACAACCTAGAAAAGCATAATACATGCGGCAAAGTGGTTAAAAAATGTCTTAGTTTAACAAACAGCAGTTCAAACATATTTCTTCTTTACATGTGTACGGATAGATATGTATTACTCGCTTTGACATCCTAGGTGTTCCTACATAGATCAGCTTATATTTCTCCACACTGTAAACAATAGCGTGATTGGTGTAATCTACCCGATATATACCTGTCATTGTAAATAAGTGCACTAATGGTGATGTTTCATAAAATGCGTCGGATTTACATAGTTGCATTTTCATATTGGTAAGTATTTTTGTTATTTTAATCGGTTTATGGTATATTATTGCCCGTTAGTTAGTCAGCGTAATTGTTCTCATATACGTCATGAACTATATTTCACGAATTCTTTATACCAATTAGATTAAAGTATTGCTCGAATGAATTTGTTTCGTTTTAGAAACTCAAATAAGTTCAAGTTAAAATATAAAATTTGTAAAACACTTAATAAAACAAGCATGGAGATTATTGATAATGAGTCTTGTCAGTAGTTGTTATAAAATATTAAATACTTGTTTACGATTATTATTTAAAGGGTAAGTTTGATGATTTCGCTTCTATTTTTGAATAAACATTTATAATGACCAATACCCAAAACTATATATCTACATATCCGTTTCCGATCCGAATCATTATTTTGCAATAAATGAATAACCTCGTTCAGTATATGACGTTTATATACTAGTATATATATATTTATTCTTTAAATATAACAATAACAAAGATTTATCCATTTAAAATATATTTTTCTTCCTACCTATAACATACCGTTAGATAAACACGTTAAACTAGGAACGCAGCGCACCACCAAAAATTAGTTCACTAAAACTCTTAATACAACTCAGATAGTGTTAGACTATGTGCAACTTCCATGGGTACTTGACTGTTACCCTTTACAAGCAACAATTATTTCAGATATCACCACTATTAGTTCACTTTTACTCTGTGCAAGACTAAGATTTGTTTCAGTATAACTCTACACAGAAACCTCGACCACATTACTCAAACAATACACAGGGCCAGGATCTTTCACTTCACCAATTAGCACAACATCTAACTTTAATTCTACTCGGGACCAAAAGATTTTTTTTACTAAAACTCTTTACATAACACCTCGATTAATTCATTCTAATTCTATTGAGGATTGCGATCTTTTAACGAATTTGTAACACAGCACCACGATCGCTATACACTCCACTTCTGCGCTAAACTATATTTCTATATTTCTAAGTCGAACTCTCTGCTTAACCTCTCAATTACTTCAATCTAACTTTTTACAGGGCTAAGCCATTTTTACTCTTATTCCTTAAACAACACTTTATCATTCTAACTGTAAGAAGGGCTAAGATTTTTTAAAACAGTATTTAAAATATAACACAACACACACTTCCCTCCAATTCTCAATACAGATACTTTTATAATGTATTGCCTAACAAAGGACATTCAGCACCAATGTAGTTGTTATCTAAATGAAAAAATACACATTTGTACTTACTTTAACATCCACAGTGATACTCGCTTCGTGGTAATTTAGCATTTTATGATACACATAACACATACCTTAGTATAAGGTTATGTTCATTCTAAAATGCTCCTTAGCGCACCAATTATTCCACAGAAATCCACATACGTCCCTATGTGACCGTTCCAAACCAGTGGTTTATGCTCTCTTTTTTGTCTTCGTGTTGTTTACATTTCGTGATTTGTTCGCAGTCCTCAAGTAATTAATTTATTGTTTGTGAGAATTCTGTTCTATTTCTCATAAATTAAGGTAATGATAATTCTATTTTTGATTCATAGACACTTAAAAAAAATTGTTCAAAGCAAAAAGCGAGCACATAAAAGTGTAATGGCGTTTATATCCAATAACATTTGTCCTAAAGAGTTTCCGTTTTACGTACTAAATATTATGTAGACTGTGTTATGTTATTCAATGAGTAGAAAATGCTCACAAATGCATGTTTCTACGTTTATACATCTATAATTCTGAATGTCTATTTTTGGCTATAAATGCTAGTGTCTTTATGTTTGTTGTCTGTTTGGAGGTAGCATTTTATTTATTTATTTGACTTTCATGCTTCTTTTGTGATTTCGTTTCAAGCTATTTTAACCTATAACATTTATCCATGCTACAAGTTATAATTAAAGGTAGATAACTCAAAAATGTTATACAACATATTCCGTCTTTAATAAAATCAATATTGCTTGGAATGTCAAAAATAAGCCAAGTTATGTTTTTTTATACTAAAGCTTTTTATTTTGTGGACGGCTAGTAAAGCGTCATCGTCCTATGTAAAAAAAGTTGAGTTTCTTGTTTCCAAATTTTATCTTTTGTTACATTATTTTTGTCACATTTTAAATAATTATCCCGGAACAAAGTATAAGGTTGGGATTCGTTATATTTGTACTTGTACTTTTCAATATACATGTAAGTAGATTTACACGATTTAACCAGGTCGTAGAAAACAGGAGGCTTTCTTGTTTCTAAGTAAAAATTAGTAACTAATAGACCGAAAACAAGAAACCCTGTCTGCAGAAACCTGTTTGCAAATATGTAAAAAGTCCAAGTAGTCCAGTGTACTTAGTACTCGGACAAATCTATCTGTTCAACCAAGTTGGAGCACTGATTGTATTATTGGACTGTGATTTGCAACCGGTTGTCATCAATATTACTTGCTGATTATATTAATAGACTCTTTTCTGTGATGTAGCTGAAAAATTGCTGAAACAAAATATTTAATTGTTCAATTGTATAACCTAATCTGCATAAACAGTATCAATTGATAATCCAAACAACCTTAAACATACTGAAAGATAAAACACGATATATAGCTATAAATGTTTAAGCATCTTGTAGTTATGTAAATATTTCCCTAATATGTACACCAGAAATGTTTTCTTCTTGATCAGATTCCTACAATATATTTATGGAAGGGACAAAAGGAACATCTAGTATATTATATAATTTGTAAAAGTTCTAAAAAGATGACCAATAGTCTATATTACATTTTAAATTAAAATGAAATGCTATCCTGTAATGAAAGATTCTTTAAAGTACGATCCAGTGGCTGCCTAACGACCATGAACAACCATATCATTATATGTCGTGATCTGTCTATTTTTCCTTTCCTTGGATACAATTATAAATAATTCTTCCGTTGACGCTTTGTTTTCAAACTAGGTTTTACAGATGTTCAATCTAGCATGGGACAATATGCTTTTAATAAATGGTTGACACCAGTCGTGTGATTTTTAGGACAGACTGTAATATCTGCTACCTTTTTTTTAGTATATAATTTCAATAAACATATAACGAATGCTCTTGTTATTCCATGTTGTTTTGTACAGACAGACTAAGATATATGAATCGGAGCGCGTTTAGTTTTGTAAAGAAAAGACGACATATATGAAATGAACTTAAGAAAAGTGTGGTGTTAAATATAAAACATGGGAGAATATATTTCTAAATAATGTCATAAGCAAACGGTATGAATAGTCTAAATTTTGATTTAACTAGAATGAAAAACTGACTTCAAGTGGTAAAGCGTTATTTATTGACTCTATTTATATAAAATTCATTACTATAAGTCTTAATGACTGAATAACGTAGATATAGTATATTGCCACATACCCTAATTACATAATAACATATTACCCAATAAATGTGCAAACTAACTTGCCATTAACGACTATGTAACCACCATCTCAATTAATATGTATTTTATCTTCAACCTCAATATTACAAAGCCAGATCTCAATATCAGCACACTATGTAACCATCTACCTCATTAATATTCAACCCGCTGTCTACATCAGCAGATTCCTCATCATCAACTCTGTAATATATTGACCTGATCTTTACATCGGGCGGTACACTATATTCAACCGGCTGTCTACATCACCACCAAACACAATATATTAGTCTGATCTGTATAACAACACACAATGTAACCATCAACCTCATTAATGTTCAACTGGCTCTCTATATCAGCAGAAAACATCACCATCAAACTCAGTAAAATATTAACCAAATCTCTATATCTTTATGCTGTGTAACCATCTACCCCATCAATGTTCAACCGGCTGTCTACATCACCATCCAACTTGTTAATTTGTTAGCCTGATCTCTATATCAGCACACTATATAACCATCTACTTCACCATTAATGTTCAACCGGCTGTCTATATCAGCAGCCCCCATCACCATCCAACTCAGTAATATATGGACCTAATCTCTATATCGGTGTACAATGTAACTATCAACCTCATTAATATAATAGCTCGATCTTTATATCAGCCGACTGTATCACCACCATGCTTATTATGCTAGAATAATTTCTTTATATCAGTAAACTCTTTCTGTAACTCTACACTGACTGTAATGCAATCAACTTCATTAATATGTAGCTCTCTATGTCAATGGAGCCTCGATGACCGATGGTGTTGAGAAAGGTTAGCCATCTACAATGGCTCACCATTGTGCCAACTCTGAAATTTTGATATTGAGCCTGACTTTAGAAAGGGTATGCTAGACTCCTTCCTTAATTGGCAATGATTGCTAGATTTCTGCCAAAGCTATTGGACTTTTAGTGAGAACTTCAACGTCCTAACTCCTAAAACTGCGCGTAATGATATAGTTGAAAAACTACGAGGTTGAGTTTAACCCGATTAACATAAAAACCCCAAATCAGCAGAATATGTAACCACAGCCTAAATAATATATCAGCATGACTATGTTTAACATCAACACTATAAATATACACCATGCTCTATATCTTAACAAACTACATAACCATCAAATACATTAATACCTAGTCTGCTCTCAATATCACCAGACTGTAACCGATGTGATGCTTGTTCTAATATATTTGCATACTATAAAAGATAAATCAGAGGATAAACAGGCGTAATGAAAAGAACAAAATATATATACGAAGTTTAAAGACTAAAACAAAATTCACATACAAAACAAGCAATACACACACAAAACATACAGCAACAAGACCCCCTCTGTGGTATTTGGTGTCACAGTATTATTAGTATATCCTTTTTTTACTTGTTACACCACTCTTGCTACAGATGGTCAAATCCCTGTAAGCTACCCAAGGATATACGTAATAAAGATATCACCGTGAAGGTTACTTTCTATGTCAACAAACTATATTTCAATCAAGCAAAATTACACGAATCTGACTATATTAATATTTATACAACCGGACTATATAACCAACATATTCATTAATATGTTGCCAGACCTCTATATCAGAAGACGTCAGCAGTATGCAACATAGTTTTTTTTCATTAACAGTAAATTGTCTACCAGGACAAATATGTCAGCCAGCTCCTTTTCAATATAGTATATCACACTTATCATCATTTAAGAAATTAATACGCAATTATGCCCTCAGTATAAATACCATAATGTCAACTCCAATAATATGCTAGTTTACTGTCCATATTTAATGGCCATAACCATATACATAACATATTCAAATGCAGTCTTCTCTTTATATCGGAAGATTTCCTGATCATAATCGAAATAATCTGAATAATGTATCACTTTTCTCTATAGTAGCAGACTTACTAACGATCTACTCAAGCCTGTGAGCTATTTCTAACACAGCTATCAATTTGTCAGATCTCACACCTTATTGACAATGCATAAGCTTGTAACTATGATTATTGAATATTCTTTATTGTACCAAAATTAATGATCAATGAACTTACTACCGAACCATCGCTGTACCATTCTGAAAGAAAGAATTTACAACAACAATATATTACAGTAGCAATATGATTCATTGTAGATGGACCATTCATAAAATTGTCAGTACTCATGTAACAAAATAGTCTTTTATCCCTTAACTGCTGCTATAATCAACAGTTTAACATCTTTTAAAATGACAATCAGATAAATTAGAACTATTTGACACCGCATATTGTATAACATGAATGAGTCGTGATACCGTAGTAAATCAGCTGACTGTATGCTCGACCGAATGAGAGGTGAACAAATACAAAACACCGTTTAAAGGTAATTAAATTAAACAAATTATCTTTGTCAGTTTTTTGACAAGATGATACTCAGTAGTAAATTGTTTAAATGATCAGAAGCAATACGGAGGTGTGCCAAGACATAGGTTAATAAGATAAACATTTTCCCCTGTTTTTCGTCTTGTCGAATAGAAAAGAAGGTATATCATAAGATGTAGTCATCTCTCTAAATAAGTATGAATCTACCAATGACCTAATATGTTGTAGCCATGTCTCTAGGTAAGCATACTATGTATCAATCAATGGCTCTAATATGCTAACCTGCTCTCTGTCTTATCACATTATATAAGTAACAAATCCTGGTTTATGCATGCCATTTGTCTCTGTTGTGTATTATTTGCTCTTGTTTTGTATTAGGAAATTATAACTTCCTTTTACATTTTATTTATTTCCTCTTTTTTGTTTCCATTAATAGTGATACAGAAATGTGTGTTGATCTTGTTGCATTCTGTAGTCATAACTAAATTTTTTAGAGAAAGAACAATTAATTTTGCTAAATAATGTACCTACAAAATTAATTTGGATAAAGTTATATAAGTTCTTTTGATGATGTAATTATTGAATGTCAGAGTTGCGCATTTGGATCTATCCAATAGAGCTGCGACGGGACGCAATAATTTGCAATTGATAATATCAATCGTGTTCCTTTTAACGTATCCTTACAATAAAAACGATAAACAGACTCATGGAATGAAGGGAGTTATCTAAGTAAAATATTATTGAACTGAATTGCTATATATAACATACCTATCAAATATTGCGCCATGTTCAGACTAATAAAAATAAAGAATATGAAATTTTAAGCTCAAATGAAAACTCTAATCATAGCCGCACTAACCCTTATTACAATATGTGAAAGCTTGTAGGAATATGTGAATTATGATAAATTTGAATGTTTTGTTGTAAATTACATACCAAAGTGTAAACTGCGAAATGTATCCCTCAATTAAGGTATCAAATTACAGTAGAAGTTTGTTGTTGCCTGTAGGCTTATATTGCAATCTAATAAACCACCTGTATACAGAGCATATTAAGATGTGATGGTTATCAGTCTCTGTGATAAAACAACAGCAAAAGACTAGATATGATCAGTTTGTTTGTATAATGAGGCGTTTGATCTTGGGTATCTGATATTTGTAGTGCTTCTCCCACATTTATACCACGGTATACAAGGACATTTACAGGTGTGAAACCAGCTTCATGTGACAAAGAATTCTAGTCAATACTATTGTATTAAGCTAATGTAATATCATCCCTAGATTTCAACAGTATCAAATTACATTTTACAACCCTGTTGCATTTGAAAGCAATAGCCGTGATTTTTCAATTTATTTCCTAAACAGGGTTAAATATTCAGAGTTTGTCATAAATCTTGTTTGAGTTCAAATCACTAGTTAATTGATATTGCTTCTAACAACCCGTCCTTCCAGAACATTTCTTAACTATCTAGCTGTAGATATTAAACATATCTTGCAAATCAGAAACAAACATTTTCTGTTTCAATTTGCTGTATGTCATACAGTCTATTTTATTTAATTAAAATTCAAAAGGGGTGATATTTAAAACCACAGTATGTTAACGGATATCCTTCTTATGTATTTTATTATGTATTCTAGTTTACACTTTAGTCTTTATCTTTATTTTGTTAAGTTTTTGTCATTCCACACAAAAGGACCAGAACCTTTGATCAAAGTCAAATATAGCAGACATAAAACTCTGTTGCCTTTCCACTTGAAGTGTTGACATAAGTGATGATAAAATCACTCATCCTTTGTGGGTCTAATTTATATTTTAGAGGTCTGGTGTGAAAACTGTTAAAATATCAAAGTGATTCATTAATTCCGTTTGCAAACTAAGATATTATTTCCTTCGAAGTAAGAAGGTATAGCTGTTTTTAGTTAGAACGTAAATAATATCACATTACTGTTTTATAAAGAGTTTTTTTTTATATAAAACACGAATACAGTTTGCAAAGGTTGTATAAACGTTTATAACTCTTAACGAAGACTCAACAAAACATGTTTAAGTCATATTTAAGAAACCTTTATATAATAACAAATAAACGATCAAAAGTAACGCAAAAAATCGTCCTATGACATCTTTTTTACACATTGAAAAACCAAATTTGTTATAGGATTTCATGTTATTTGTTTTAGTTGTATCTATCCTATAATATTTTACCCCTTAAAGTTATTATTATACAATCCAAAGTGAGTTTATTTTAATAAGTTGAAGGATTTATTTTGTTTATTCATTTAATCTGTTCTGAAAAAAATCTCGCAGAACAAATCAATGTAAGAATCAAATTGACATGTAGAGAACTTATCCTTATAAAGTTTTTATTTAAGAAAAACAATTTCAGAATAAAAATTGCTTGAGTTTGTATTTCGCATGTTTGGATTTCATCACATATTACTAAGATAGAAGAAGGGATAAAAAGCGCGAATGATCGTATGATGTTATTACCTTAGGTGAAAGGTGAAATACGACATGCAATGCTGACATCTGTCACACCTTGACAGTTCCAGAGAGGCGTATCACGGGTACCTTCAAAAATAATTCACGTTAAAGGGTACTTTATAGAAATGTAACAAACAAAATTGCCAGAAGCGTGTTTAGTTTTAAGACGTATATTAAACGTTATAAAGTTTTTACAAAATAAATTTTTTATCCTACTAATCAAGTTCATTTAATTAATTGTCTTTTTTACAGTACGGCCTTTAACCAATATTTTGTATGATGTAATAAATATCTACTCCACATGTCAAATGATGATGATTTCATTACGAACAGTTGAACTCACATTCTACTCCACTCGTACTTGTACACACCACTTGATGATCTCTTTTATATCATCTTTATTCCTGAACAAAATTGTTACAACAGACTAACTTCCGGTGTAAATTACCATGAAGATTCAAGTGTTCATTTAATTGTTCGTATCATTATTTTTAAAACCACTATGTTAACTTAAACCTATCTTCAACTGATGATAATGAAATGAATGTTTCTTGAATTATTTAGCACACATAAGAAAGCTATACCCTTTTTCCTGGAGCAGAAAATACTTGTTCCCAACGTACACTTTATTATGACACGTTAGAGAAAAGTACTAGTAGCTAACTGACCATAAAACTGTAAAACGTGAAAGAGCTGGTGGATCCAATTTCAGTTAAAGTTTTGGAAACGTGGGAGGGTTCCAAGTAATTGACCCACACAGAATGCTATCGCATTCTCAGGTGACGGACAGTGAAGGCCTCTTTCATTTGGGTTGTCATAGCTGACTGTAGTGGGGTGGGTGACTTTGGATAGAGCGCGAGAAAGACCGATTTGTAGATTTCGAAATACCCGCTACACACGGCTAAATTATCTGTCCCTTTCCTTTTTGTCAATTTCAATTTTTCCTCTCTTATTATTTGTAAACTTTTTCTGCTCCTGAAACAGCTAAATATATTTCTCGCTGGAAAATTATATATTCTCCAATGTGAATATTTGGAATATAAATTGTAATGTGGTTTTGTCTCTTTATATTAACATTTGTAGTCGCTTAACATCATTTTTCAGACATTTGCAATATATCAATGAGTCTGTGTAATAAGCGGATTAAGTCACCTGATAATTGTTATATCAGGACATTATTTATTTCCCTTTGCATTTTTGGCTTTTGGACTGATTCGCTCAATAAAGTGAGTTAGTGTATATTGTTTATCATCAATGAACCAAAGTTATTTTCTGTCGTGTTGAGAATAAGATATTTGGTTTGTAGCAATAATAGTATATGTATACTTTGCACAAGACGCTATGCTAGATTTTTGTAGATCTGGAATAATTGTATTGGTTTTAATCTGACTAGAGATAAAATGCGTCATATTCTGTAATCTTTGTGTCCCCTAATATATGTATTGTTTGTAAAACAAGTTATGGTGCAATACTTTATTAAACCACAAATATTTGTTAAAAAACTTGCCAGTACAGTTAAATTGTAACAATCAAATAAGTAATAAAGTTTATTTTGCAAAGACGCGTGTTTCGTCAAATTACACAACTTATCAGTGGCACTTAGAAGACCAATTAATTAAGACTTTTAAGAGCATTTATCACTAACTTTCTAAATCTGACGCCAAAGCATCTAAAACTTCAAATCGAAATACTTAGTATTGTGAAGGCGTAATTATGTCTAATATTAAAAGAAACTAGAAAATCTTTTGCCTGTGTAGTTTAATAGGTTCTTTCATACGTTTTTGGGAAAGACCGGTTGATCTTTCACGAGTGATAGAAATTTTATGTCTTTTCGCGAGTGGAGCGCAGCGGAACGAGCCAAAAGACATAAAAATTTCTATCACGAGTGAAAGTTAACACGGACTTTCCCATAAACGTATGAAAGTACCTATTTCTTCCGTAAACCAACAACTTTCACATCTCTATAACATATAGACTCTCCATTGTTGTAGACTCCATTGTCTCTGACGTCCAATCAGAACTGCGGAAACAAGAACGTCATAGAAGAACGTTGTTATGCTTCCATAACAACGTTGTTGTTTTTGGCGTTTTGAGTGGATGACACAGCAAGTACAGATGTGTGCGCGTGAGCTCATCTGTACTGGGTCATCTGTACCAGAAATCGGCCATTTACGGAAGAATGCTTGGTCTTTCAAAGAACATTTTGCATAAAAGCGCAAACCAAGAAGTTTCAAGTACTTCCTTACACGGTATAGTACACATGTGCATCTTCCTTGCAATTCGTAAATGATTTGATTGAAGAAAATCACTTAAAACGTGTCATATTAATAGCTCAATGGGATGATTTTCAATTTAATGGCAGACACGAAGAACAAAAGAATCCGGAAGAACAATTCTAAATATTTAGCTATTTATCAGAGGCTTTTCGTGTTATCTGCTTAATGTGATTTAAAACAAAGAAGATAGAAAGGACATGTAAAATGCTTTGTGTTTTAAAAATCATATCTTTCCATTTATCATTGCATAAAAATGTGTGAAATACTTGTATTACAGATAACATAAACGATAACAATTATATAAGTTGTTATGTCAAAACGTGCTTTTATACTGTCATCAAGTCAAATGAATGGGTATGGCAAAGAAGCATTCTTTTCTTTCTAAAATGGCCAAATGTGTTGTAAATCAGATAAACAAAATAAAGAGGCATAACAATTCCTTGAGTTAAATTGTAAACACATTTACTCAGCAGTTCTTCATCTTCAATGTAAGTAAAAATGTATGATTGCACACAACTTTAAAATATTAGATTGTATTACAATATATTTGTACAGCTTAATACGGCAAAAAGAAGAAAATGAGGCGATAAAAGTCGCAATTAATAGAAAAAGTCATTTACTTATATATTGCTACTAATAATTTCGAGCTCACATTGGAATAAATGTAACCTTTATACCTTTGGCTGCTATCTACATGTCAGTTTATGTAGATAGCAGCCTAAATGTAATTATACAGGTATAAAGGTTACATTTATTCCAATGTGAGCTGAAAATTATTAGTAGCAATATATAAGTAAATGACTTTTTCTATCAATTGCCATATTAGTTTAGCAGTTTAAATAACATCGGTATAAGCAATATGTAAATGTATATTAATACGAGTTTTTATTCAAATATTGACTTTCTGTACACTTCATTTTGACTTGATCATTCTATTTTTAAGTCAATATATACCAACAAGTATTCCTAACTTGAAAAGAATGGATGTTTGCATGTTTGCTTTGCATTTATCATGTTTTGATTCTGTCTCCGGGAAGGAATAATAAGCCTAAAATATCGATAACGGTTCTTTATGAAGGAAAAGCCACTCTAATAACACTTTCAAGATGATTTCTTTGTACAAGCAATAATTAACTCGTTTTCGTTAAAACCTGGCAGAACAGTATATATATTTTTATACAAAAAATATATAAATTTATACAATATTAAATACAATAAAATCATATGTATAATGTATTTTTAGTTTATTTTAAATGTATATATATATATCGAACGAAATAGCAACTATAAGGAGAAACGCAACAATAATAAATATAATTTAATACATTTAATTTTCTGCTTGTGACAATGGTTGCAACTATAAAGATTTGTATTGAGACAGTTATTTGCATACAACAAAAGAACCATAAACGATATAGTTTGTTTATTTAAAGTACCAGCAAGCAATTGCGGTTAAAATGTCAAATTGGTATGCTTGCTTCCCATGGCATTATTGAAACAGTTAGGGTAACTCACCTCATGTTAGGGTTATTTTCATGTCATTTTCTTCCACTTACCCCCCCCCCCCTTTTGCAACTGTATTTCATGCGCAATTATAATGATTAAAGATATTTAGTTTATTTAACTAAACTAAAGTTAACGCGTGTATAGTATGCATCTCGTCCTTTAATACCACTTCAAAATAACAGTTTTGTGTATTTTTATTTAAGTATTTTACAAATGTATGTCATTGTTGATTTCGTGCTTTGTTTGTTTGTTGTTTTGTTTTCTACATACAAGACTTATGACTATAACGTTATATAAAATTTGTCAATATTTATAATTTAGTGTGCTGGGAATGCAATAATTCTCACAACTGTAACATTCTAAACTACATTTAGAAGTTATTTTTCATTCATAACTTGTTATCCGCATGATGTAGCATGTAAGTTGTTTAATTGTCGTTAAACACATATACTATCCAACATTTTGTGTTGAGCTGGCATGTACACTTTACAAATAAAAAATGTTAGCATCTAGTAAGCTACGATTAGTATTATATTGACTTGTACTTATTACAACTCATATACATGTACTTACTGACACTATGACTATACTCTTTAACGCTATACCTCAAATTACTATGATTACACCTGTCTTCACTAGCAGTCCACTTAATAACACTATGTTAACATTAGTATTAAATTATGAGTGATGAACAGAACATGTTTTACCAATAATGAGTGATTAAAAACCTGACAAATAAGTTTTTATAAATAAATATTGTGTATGTTGTTATAAAAATGTTATTATTTTATTATATATTGTACGATAAACACTATTTAGTTCTACTTTGTTTGGAAATATAAATACTAGAAACGAATCATCGTATTCGATCTTTCTCCTGTTTCTAAAGCTGATACAGATAACTTACATATTTCTCGACTTATATTTTATATTATCAGATATATTGTTTCGATTTTTATAATTTCTGTTAGTTCCATTTATGGGCTTGTCTTTAGTCAAATAATGAGACATACTATAGGAATGTTTTTTATAAATCAGTTGCGATTAATTGACAATCAAGGGGAAACCACTCGAGTACATATCATTCATGCATGCATGCAATAAAACCTTTCATATTCAGCAGACAATAGCGTTTGTACTTCAAATATAACTTTATGGCTGATTTTATAACTTTTTTGTTGTCCAAAAATTTTCACACATAATAAACTGATTTCAGCGTGAAATTACGACACTAAGTCTTCACACATTTTAATGCATTATCAAACGATAAAATTTCCACAAATTAAACATAATGTTCATGGATACCGATAGATATTGACAACTTCAATATGAAGCATTTCAAATTTATGACCTTTTATTTTATGAATTATTTACAACAAAAAATTTCATTCTAGTTTTTATATCCATTGTGTTATATAAAACATAATATTAGAACCTGAATTCTACAATATGATACAGTCTGCGTTGTGTAAACACGGAGATTTGGCATAGGGTCATGTAAGTTACTGCATCATAATACTAACAATATTGTATTTAACGCTTTTAAACTTTAAGATAACAGGTCATGCAACTCGAAATCAACTAGTCCAGTTGATTTCTAATGTCGTTTCCGAAATTTGATTGTGGAACTATGAAAAAGAGGGTTCTGGGTACATTTTGCTTCCGAACAAGACACATGCATTACCATTACTGTAACAGATACAATGATTTCTTTTGCGTTTCATGTGAAAACCTAACAAAAATATTTAAGAATTTAATTTTTGAAATAGGACAGTAAATTTGCATACTTATTTATATCGCATATTGAACCATTGCCGCTGATAAGGTCAATATTATTTTACAATCATTATGCAGCAACAGAACAGTATAAGATTATATAACTTGCTCAACATACTATGCATATTTGATCATTTACTTCTTTTACGGATTGGAGAAATAACATCTAATAGTAATTTTATCAACTCTGACAAGGAAACGTATATAGACTATTAAAATGCAATAATTTTGCAAAATAATTATAGATTATCATGATATTATAACAGAAAATATTTTAGAAAATTTAGCTTCAATGCAGTTCAATGGTTTTACGAATTTGTAACCAAAGTATCACCTTAAATTGTTTAAGTGTTTTTCATAACAACATGTATATAAAAAAGAATGACATACATGTGAAATTACAAACTGTGTTGATAGTTTTGTACCATGACCATAAGTGGCAAACATCAAGCGAAACTTAATTTAATAACATTTTAATCGGATTATAACTTACAAAGGAACTTGCTTTTATTTCCAAACAAACCTTTTGGCCATTTGATTTCACACCTTCTCTATAAAGAATCAATTCACAAAATAATCAAATCCTGCCGTAAAAGTTCACAAGGATTAGACTGTAATTGTTATTTTCTTTAAATACTAATTTCATCAAATTGTAAATTGAAGAAGATAAAGGCCAGCAGAAGGTGTTTAAGAGATTCTTCAAATCAATACCAATTATAGCTTTAAATCTCGTTTGAGACAGGTATTCCAGAAATGTCAAGTGTTACATATAGACTCGTTTCATCTATGATAATCAGCAGCGTACGCATAAACTGCTTTCTTAGCGGTCATCCTTAAAGTTTACATAAAATTGATTGTGTGATCGTATAAAAAATTGACCAAAGTTTAAACCCTTGTTAAGCGACGCCCTAATTTTTTAATCATAGCATACAGAAACATCAAATATTGAAATTAGGGTTCCCTTAAAGCTGCTAACCTGTATTATTTTGAATATTTTGTATGTGAGGGCTAACATTACAGACAGAATACGTTTGTATTTTTGAGATGTTAATGCTTCATAATTTGTTTACGCTCTTTTCTGATTTATAAATTATGTTGTCAGTATGGGATTTGTGAATATTACCTGTGTTGTAATAGATAACTGCTCATGATTTTTGAAGCTATTCTTTTTATGTATAATATGCGTTCAAAGGTGTATATCATAAATAATGGACTTCTGTGGTATGTGATCTTTGCTGTGAACGACAATTGTCTTGTATATTAGAACTATTATTTTCAAATTATAATTTGTATTTAAAAGTGTATATTTTAGTTTCAGTTTGGGATATCAGTTATGGTTCATAACATGTGGAGATGTATATTTTGTTTCTGTCAGTGCCAACATTGTTTGGGTATAAACTGTGATTAAACGAGTAGTTTTGTGTATTAGCAATAGCAGTTTTGGATATAATTTGCATGTTGTTGTTAGTTATGATATTTATAGTATTTACTCTGTCTTTGTAAGGGGCAATTTATTATTTCTATTATGAATGTCATTTCTGTTATATACTCTGTTCATCTGTTATGATTCCCACTTAACGGATATAATTTATGTTTGAACAGTGACTTGTGTATGGTCCATAAATTTGCATTTATGCATTTGGAACGTGTATATTTGCTTTCTATATGGATTTTATTTCTAAGGAATATACTTTGTGCATATTGTGCATATTGTGTTTTCCTTTAGGGATATCAGTTGTATGACTTTAGTCAATTGTACATGTTGTTTTCCTATTTTTTGTATATGCACTGGGTTTTTTAAAAATTTGATTGTAGTTTCTTTGCACTGGCATTTCTACACAGTGCCTTTTTAGTTACCAGTTAATGTTTTAATAAACTGTTTTATGCTTATAGTTTCGTTTAATTAAGCTTAACACTACACTGCTTTACAACTTTTTATAATAAAATTGTTATGATATGCTTCATGAACATTCTTTTGACGTATGTTTGAAGCGTTTGCAGTCAGAAGGACTTCCAATCAAAATATAAAAATTTCAAGTTTGAAAGGTTGTAAATCTATTTTATATCTTATACAGTATCCCCAGGCATTATATCTCGTGAATATATTTCTAAACTATTCTCCACGACAAACCTTATGACTTCAATTTTCCAATCGTCAACTTCCCGTTAATCGATAACAACATTCCAGCATTTCTGGTGTATGGTGTGTACATTTCATAATTCATACGTTGTAATAGATTTCGCAATCGGTATTTCGATTCTGTAAACCGGTCACTGCTGTTAACTGCTGAGCTACTCAAACGAGGCTTTGTTTTATCTAAATGTTTTGCATTCTGAGTAATATGACCTAATGACCTTTTGATTAATCTATCTTTCAAATACCATCATTTTCGCTGAGTAATTGGTAGTCTTTTCTTTTCCTGGACTTGACTTGTGTCAAATGAGAGGCAGGTATTGCTTACTCGTCTGACGCACATATGTTCATTGGGGTTTTGGTTATTCACTTTCTGATTTTGTGTTTTTGGTTTTTGTTTGTCTTAAGCAGGATTTGTAATCGTCCAATGACTTTCAGCTCTTGTTGTGCAGTCAATTTTCTTTCTACATGTATTTGCCTTAAGACATTGTCAATTAATAAGAATCAAGAAGGTTATACATCAAATGTCAATATATGTACATTAAAATATGCATTATATTTACTATACATATATACATGTATACAGTTGGTGACTTTCTACTTCAGTTAAATTCAGTGCTAAAATTTGCCAATTAGTAAATTTAAAACATTTGAAATAATTTCAATCACAAATTGTTAAAAACTTGGAAAACATCAACGGGTGAAATAATTAAATTATGGAAAAATATATAAAACATTATCTGAAACGAGTATCTTGTAACATTATCTGTAAAATAATCCAATTTCATACCAAGACAAACTGAAAAATAATATTCTAATGCGTAATAATTACTTGAAACAAAATGTGATGAATGTAACTCAATCTGAATTTTGGTGTTAGCAGAAATTATGCTTCTTATTATTAAGTTTGGGTAATACCATTTTCTCACAGACATTCCAATATTATTCATATACTATCAAAACATAAAATAGTATGTTTAATATTAATTTTAGTTGATTTAAAAGAGACGAATCTGGTGAGAAATGATTCAAATTTCTATATGTTTTAAAGGGGGCGTTTGATTATGCCTTAATGCAGTTCAGCATCACCACATATCAGTGAATGCATATTAACCTCTATTTACAATGTTTCAATCAACAACATGACAGGTCCTTTAATGTAGAAACCTCTCCTAGTGCTGCTTAATAAAGCTATCATCCTTAAAGGCGCTCCAATTCACTTAAATGATTTTATTGGAATTAAATTCTGTCTATTATTTGATATGAGTGAGGGTACGACTCCACCCATCCAATATTTTATTGCTGTTCACCTTAGAATTCCCAACAATCCCTCTCATCACTAATTTGTCAACTGAACTCTATAAATTACATATTATTTATTTTACATACAAAAGCTGCAAAAACTTTATTATAATTTGATATTTCCTTTGGCAATGAAACACCTTACATACCCAATAAGATTAGTTTAACGGTTGATTTGATCATAAACTCACTTTGATGTCAATTAAGATTTTTCAACGAAGATTTTTTTCCCATTCTTGGAGATTCAATATTGTGAATTAAATTCCAGATATCTTTATTCATGTTGTTCTTTTTTATAAAGAAGGTTGAACTTTTATCAAAATCAGAATTTAATATAAATTGAATTAACTTTTCTTTTATATTTTAAAAGTATTTTCGGTAAGAAAAAGATATATTTATAGCTTTTTGTTAACTGAAAATCGTAATACAAATATACAATAAGTATTAAATATTCTTTAGAATCAATTATGAAGTACATAGCTTTATTATTTTAAAAGGCATTTAATTTATGCAGTTTAGACAGCAATATTTCAATAGAGAATTGCAACAGATAATAGAGAAACTGCGATGCTGGTTAGATTGAAACGATTCATGTCTTTAATGGCCACTCGAAGTATGATTCGTTTTAAGATCTTGGTTAATGTTTGAAAGCATCAACATATTGCTAAAAGCTTACATTTTGTAATCCAATTATGTAACCTAAAATTAGTTTTATCTGCCTTCACATAGCCAAAGTGTATTGTTTTCAGATATCCAAACATTTTGGGTTTTAGAATTATAAAAAAAATTTCTAATAAGATTACCAAAACATCGAGTGTAAGTTAGATTTTTGAGTTTACTGCAAGAAAAAATATCTGTGGAGACAGATTATTGTGACAACTTGTTTGCCACAGTTAATTTACCATCATGTATGTAATGATTTGAATATTAAGGTCAAAAGGTTGACATAATGCATTTTTTATTAGTCTACCCAAACAAATGTAATTTATGGACACGTGTTTACCTTATAATATTGATATACATTTTTTATAGTATCTTACTTTTTTCATTTGTTCATCATATGTTTTTAATGGCATATCAGACTTGTTTACATATTTTTTATGGTTGAAGTGATGTATTCCGAAATTTTTTTGTCAAAGTTTCTTATTAAAAGAAACAAAACATCGTTGAATAATGCATAAAGAATCTCTTCCATGCTTTGTCATGTTTTCGCTGTGCTTGCTATAACTGTCTTCACATGGTATTGATTTAAACACGATTTGACAGAGTCATTATATAGATATAATGTATGTGTAGGTTTACTTTAAATTTTCACGGGTGTATATTAAATTATGAGTATAATCATTAAATAGCTGACATAGATTTGTTAAGAGACTAACAGGCTGAGGTTGGTCAATAAGTACATGTAAAAATATACGTATATCTAATATTTGGAATTCTTGATGTTCTATTTTATCGGGTTCTGGTGTCTTTGATACTGCATAGTACAACAGAAGGACATGTCTGCATTTGAAATAAAACTATAAAATCACATCATTGTTCGGACATGGGTGTCTTTATTTTCAAGTATTGCTACTATGCCAGTACATTTGTTTTCAGATTTTGCTACTTAAAGGGACAGATAAATTAATTTGTAAAAAGTAGTAATTTAGCCTTAGTATATCTATACTTCTATGGGTTGTTTCTAAAACGCGATAAAAGTAATTTGGTTGCTTTTACAATTTAAACAGAAATTAGATGTAAAAAAAGAAGTAAAAATAAATGAAAGATCTTGGATAAGAAATGCATTAGTAGGTTATTATATTAATTTTAATATTTTTACTTAACATATTTATTGTCCTAATATGATTCCAGACAGCTAGTAGCACTAACGCACTAACACAGACAAGGAACCTAAAATCCCAATAACAAGGAGGCCCTAGATTGTCTGCTTATTTCGTTTCGTATAATATTGATTTAAAGTCTATCTCATTAAAAACATTGCATACATTTACCTTAAAACGTACAATGTATATATCTAAAATTTGGTTTTGAATTATTGCGTTTTTAAATAAATACTATAAAAATCTATTAAAATTTTTATTATTTCCCTTTAGATCACCATCGTTATTTTTGATTTTGTTTTTTTCTGTCTGCAAATGTGTGAAGAAAATGAAATATTCTGTCTATAAAGGCGGTTCAGCAGACCCATCGTGCAATAAAACAGCAGTAAAACTCTATGACTGTGATCATGATGTTTTTGGAATCACTAATTATTTTTACCCCAGGGGGATGAATCAGTGGTGAATTATCATCTGCTATATACTGTTTTACTTTCTAACCCAGTTAGTTCTCTTCAATTACAATACAACACGTGATCAGGTTTATAGTAGTCGGTCACTAAGCTTCCGGCGGCTAAATGTTTATCAGTTGTACAATGACTAACTGACGGCTAATATCTCTGTTTGATTTTCGTAATAAAATTAATTTTTGTTGTTAAATTGATGGCATCAAGTGATTTCTTTTCAATAGGGAAAATTTGTCGCTAACAAGTCTCGACGTTTCTGATACATATCGCTTATAGCCTAAACGGTTTGGACTATAAATGTCATATGTAAAATTCGTCAGTTTATCCCAGACAATACAGATCCGTGTGAACGTCTTCTTGAATTAAATACGAAGTAAAATTTACACCGAGAACACCTTTTGGCTTACTTTATAAATGAAATTTAAATATTAGGGTGTTTATTGTTGGTTATTTTAGCTTTTTTAAATATGGGAAACTGGATGGGTTTTTTTTTTGTTTTTAAGATTAGAATATAAATAACGTATACATTTATTCCATTTCCAGTGGCGATTTCCTTAGCTTGATTTTGGGTAAATATTTTTGAATGTTAGTGATAAAAGCTCTTCAATATCACAATTATTTGCCATTCAAGTTTTTAGTTTGAGCCATACTACATATATATTTACTGATAGACGTAGATTTAACGAAACGCACCCTTGGCGTGGTAATTTTTAATGCCATTATTTTGTCGTATAAGATATTACACTCTCGGACAACAGTTTACAATGATTTAACAATTAATACAAAAAAAAATTTTACGCATTAACAATGTGTACAGTAAATCAGCATTTTTCTTTATTAACATATCATTGCAGCATTTCAACAATACAAGAAACAGTTCAAACAAATTTCATTATTCTAAATTTATTCAAGTCATTGTATTGAACAAATTTTAATAAAAATAATTTAATTAATGATGAGACGTACATTTGAAAAGAGGGCCTTGGTAACCGAGTGGTTAAGGTAGTCAGACTTCTGTTGATCAAGTGGTCTGTCAACACTGAGGTTGCTTTTTTGAGTCTCACTGCGGGCGGGGTACCCTCGACTCCAGTATTAATTGACAAGATAGCCAGTTTTCCTAGTTTGCCAGTCGGGGATTTTATCCAAGTACTCCGGCTTCCTCCCCCAATAAAAACTGGATAATTTAATATAGCTGAAACATTGATAAAAGTGGCGTTAAAAACCATTCACACAAACAGAAAAATATATTTGAAACATATATATATATACAATATAAAAATCAATAAAGCATGAGTAATAACAATGATTTTACATGTATAAAACAATAACAGTTAACGAGAAGGACTAACTTTAACATTGATTTTTTTCAAAAGTTTTTCAACAACAATAATATTATCAGATTTGAAAAGATTACTGAATTTTAAAGTATTGGTATATTTCTGACAATATTCTGGGAGTAGTTTTTCCTTTCCTTTTGGACAGCTTTGCATTCCATAACGTAATGATACTCACCGCCTATGTCAAACGAGTTTCAAAGATCTTCTCTTTACTACAATATAATGTTATAAAACTTATTAAATTAAATTTATGTTTTATTGTTTGTCAAGCATAATATTCCAAACTTTTTGTAGAGTTGTTTACTATTCACACTCTCTTGGGTGCAAGGTGATACTATATGACATAAACATATCAGACAAAATGTCTCTAATTGGTTTATCAATTCAATAAAGTTTATAAATTAGGTTAGTATATATGGACCTCTGTTTAAATACGTTCTATAAATCAAATGCGACAAAATTTAATACGACAGGTGTCAATATCATAAGAAGTGGGTCAATACCACCAGCTTCTAAACTTCTAAACTATAAACTGTTGTATCATTGTAAATAAAATTAAAAAAATATTTTGGGGAATGAAATGTTATTAAACTGTTGTGCAACATAAAATTATGTTTGTTTTACATGGCTATCTGCCGATTTGTCACTTTTTCGGAATTGTAAACTATGAATCCATTCTCTATTAGTAAGTTACTGTGCGATATTACAATGCTAACTTCAAAAAAATATTTTAAATATTTAAATATGTAAGTTTTAAACTGTATTGGCAAGAATATCAAAGAAGTCAAGACGACACCGTACTAAAAACATTTTGAAAGTCACATCGAGAAACAAATAAAAAACGAACAAATAACGAACGAAGAAGAAGTAGATACACAAATTTTTGGCTTGGATCTCTCTTAACTGAAGGCCTTAAATATGTCTACCCTTTAAAATATCTATAAGCTACTATGAAAAATATTAATATGTATATTTATGTTTTAATATCGTGTATTAAAATTTATGAAAATAAGTTTCTTATTTTATTATTATTTTTTAATTTTCTGTAGAAATGAACAGAGCAAAATTGACATAGTAAATTAGTAAAAGAATAATCCAACAATAACTCTGCAGACTAGCTATAAGATCGTCAGATTATGTTGCATGGTTGTAAATCAATTAATCTAAATCACAATTATTTCATAGTTGTATGCGGTGTATCACTCTAAATCAAAATTATCACACATACAAAATATAAGCAAGTTGACAAATCTGGCCAGAATAAAGGTCAATTAGAAAGATTAGTTGATTATAAGTTTATTGATCGATTGAATGTTTGCCTAAGGCCCAGTAAGCAATATGTCAGCTATATTGAAGACAAGAACAAGGTAACACACAATAAATCATCGGAAAAGTAGGGAGTTCCTGGTACGGGCGAAAAATTGAGCCTTTTGTAGCGGATATAATGAGCCAATGTTTCTAAACACGTTATTCAATATGGTTCGCGGGCATGCCTTCCGTATAATAACCCGCCACAGATGGCTTCCGTTATTCAACACATAGACTCATTAGGGGTCGAGAACTGGGAACCCTCTAGGTATGGTCGCAATTGATTATTAAAAGAATATTACATATTATAGCATCATTTTTCTTGAATAAAATATTTAAATTGTAAAATGACTGAGCTATAACTATTGACAACATAGCTCTATGAACAAGTAACTGTCATAGATTAAACTAAACACAGAAATACGTTAAGAATGAGTTTAGTGTGTGACGCATTTACATATATATGCTAATAAAACTGTTTGTGGCATAGTAACTTTAAAAGAATCTTCCATTTCTAATGCTTTTATATTATCTGTTTTTGAAGCAACTTAAATTACTGGCTTAAAAGCAAATATTTTGGTGATCGTACAGAAGAACATTTAGGGAAATTTGACGTAACTAATTATTTAACAAAATTTCTTAACTTCTATTCACACAGTTACATGTCGTACTAATATTTTAATAACATGTAAATAATTTTTAAGTATTGTATATTTACATAAGACATTAGCCCAAAGAATATGTTTTGTCAGATGCTATTTTCACCATTACTTTTCAAAATTAGCCTTTAAAATTTTAGAGTCACAGGTATTTGTCTTAGTTCTAAACTTAGTTCAAACAGTACTGATTTTGATAAATGTCTAAATATAGATTTAATTAAACCACAATGAAAAATATCTAGGTATTTGTTTTATTTTATAGATGAGAGATAATTTCAAAGATGTTGTAGATTATGTTTTTTATTTGGTATACACCCATTTAAGCTGCACGTAATAGTTTTTTAAATGTGCAATTAGGTAGTTAATATAAAAACAGCTGAAAACAATTTGGCTATTTGCGACTTTGTTGTCGACTAAGCGAGTAATTATCCTTGAATTTAACATATTGTTAGATTTCATATCTTATCTTGATAGATTTTGCACATTAAATAGTACGTACAAACACAATGTGTCATTTCACCTCGGTGTTTCCCAACTATTAAACAAAAGATGAAAACATGCTAATATAAGTATTGTGTATAACAATATATTCGGAACCGAACAGCATAAATAACTAATCTAATACTCCAGCACCACTGAGTGATGATATAATATTTTAACTATATTGTTCATTTACATAAGCAATATTTCATGATAGCTATGGTAGACTGGACAACATTGCAGGTGGTAACCAAAAGTATTAGTAGCTTCAAATTTTCACTTGTAGCAAATTTCTTATACATTTATGAGATGAAACATACTGACAAACAACCAACTGTTTTCTTTTTTTTTAAATCTCAGAATCGAGTTTTTGATAACAATTATTTGTCATTTTAAAGTATGTTGTATTTCCAATGAGATATCCTCAAAAACACTACACCGTGCATTATCAGCCGCAATATTACATTTACTGCGTTAAAATCACTTCCAGTTGCGAAAGGATTAACTTCGCACCATTTTATCTAGGTCGTGTTTTAAACAGTAGGATGTGGATTTACTGAAGTGCCCTTGCATTTTCTCACAGCGTATGTGACTCCGTTGTGTCTGCCTCTTCTATTACCTTTTTTCTAACCAGTACTTTACCTTTATTTAGGTATTCTTGTCTCCTTTGTAGACACATTTTTTTTACAAGCGACAGCATGCATATAACAGACTTTATACACAAAAGGTTGAAACAGGAAAACATTTTAACAAAAATTGTCAATAAAATAAACATCATTGCACCTAATCTTGTGCCTATGATTTTAAATGTTACCAAAGTTGTTCCAGAAACAAATTTCTTTGGTTGGTAAATTAGATTTAAAATGGTAAAGACTGATTTCTTCAATATGGATACCATATGTTTTGTATGTGTTTTTGTATTTAGTTATTTGTGTTACAAACGTTTATTTTGGCGTATTTAATGAAAATGCAGCAGCAAATGTTAGATACAGACAAGCCTTATGTTTTCATTTCAATTATGTTGCATTTTGTGAAGCTTTGCGTTTATTAATCATAAAAACCTATTAAATAAATGTCAATCTTTGTCTTAAAGCAATTATGTCATATTCCAATTTAAGTAATTGGAAAATATTACGAGGCAAAACAATACCAAAAAAAGCTGTGATGAAAACATACAACATTAATACATCAATTTTTAATGTTTATGCTTTTGGTGTTTCACTGTCTTATTTTTTCAATGCACTTACCACCTTTGATTTTCAAAAGTGTCATTTTCAGTTTAATATCTGATATTAGGAAGTTGTAATATAAAGAAAATAATTTTAAAAAACTTTTGGCATCCAGATCTAAAACATGTTAATGACGCTCTAAGTAAAAAAGACCCTAAGAGTTTTCAAAAATACAGATATAATTGTTATTGTAAAATCTCAGCTTGATTGTTCAGTATGAGTGATAGTCAGGATGTTAGACAAAGATTTGTGCATACCATTTTTTATTTACCTGTTCTTCTTAACGAAAATAAGAAACAAACTTTATGTAAGGTTAGATCAGACTAAATACATTTCATTTTGCTTAATTTTATTTCATGTTATATTGTTTCAGTGGTATTTATTGTTGTAAAACCAGTCTTTAAGGTTTAATTTTAGTCTGTTTTTCATCAAAACGATTAGAAAAAAAACTAAAATTAAGGTGGTTTATGTCAAAATTTTAATAACAGAGTTACATAAGATCTACACAAATTCAAACAAACAAAATCATATGTTTTATTTTTTTTATACTATAAACAAGTTACCACATTACCAGGTAAACTTCATAACACAAAATACACATAATAAGGAAAAATCGTTATTTCGCATTTCCTATCCTTATGTAGAAAAGAAACATTTTATCACTTTTGTGTTAAAATTTAAAAATTAAACTACGAACCGCATTTTAAAAGAAATAATATATTGTGTGAAAAATAAAAGTACGCGACGTTTAGAAGGAAGGCGTGGTGACAAAAAATTGGTATCAATTGCCTAGATTAAACACTCCAGTAAATCGATTAATTGATCAACTGACCGGCCGTATACAAGCTAACTTCTGTGTTTACCAAACAAGGGTAAAATAGTGTACTCTTATCGTAACCTGATCAAATTTTCTCTAATACTTGTGGATTTACCGTTGTAACGTGTAGATCGTGAGAATAATTTTTTGTTTTAAGTTTAAACAAGGGATTTATAACTTGTTAAGGTAAGATATGGCGATTATCATTTGTTTAAGATTGTATCTTTTGTAATTTATTACAGCGAGAGTTAAGATCTGAGCCCTTGTGAGTTGATCACAGTTCTAGATATAACATTATCACGTTCCTGCTTTTGTCTTAATTGAAATAACTTAAGTTCGTTTAATATGACTTTCATTACTCTTTGTATAGAGAATTGTTTTCGTATCTTAAAATGAAATTCTCTGTACACATTTTTCCATATTATAAATCTTGTAAAATAAAACATATTCAAAATGAGTAGTGGATGCTACGACTGAATCCTGTTACAAACAATCGTTTAATACTAGATTTTAGTAATTATAATGTGTAATAAAATAAAATTCAATCTGACAAAGATTTATAATACAATTTTGAGGTTTTATATTAACTTCGAAATTAGAAAAACTAACTCTAAACCAAATATACAAGCTACGACAATTGTGTTCTGAAACAGAAGAATTTTTACACTTATAAAAGAATTGAAAGAAGTAATAATGACTTATACTTATTTCGTCATACGTCTAAATAATGTATAAGAAAAACTTAAAATTTTTATATTTATAAATGTTCGTAAGTCAAAAATAGTAGGTTTTACCAATATAACAACGGATACTATTTGTACACAGCGCTTTGTTAAACAAAATAACTATTATTATAATAACTGTATTTTTTTAAAGTAATAGATGATTAAACTTGCATGAAATAATTGCAGTGTCTGTTGACTCTTATAATTATGTCTTTTTTGTAAATTGACTTAAAAGTGCATTGTAATGTATTATGTTTCACAATGGTAACATCAGCCGTTTGGGAGATTATAGGTATAAGTACTTTACATAGATTGTAATTGCCCTTTTGTTATTTTTAGAACATTACAGCTCATAGTGATAAGTAAAAAGATAAGATTTCTTCAATATGGTATAATATGGAGTTAATGTCTGCTAAAATTTATATACCATGGGATTAAACAAATAGTTAAGATTTGCTTTGATAAAATGTTCAAATCTGAAGCATAGGGCTTAGATTACTAAAATCGCTATTTGATCTTAAAATGGTAAAAAGGGTTTTTGAATTAATGGCAATAGTTTGTTATGTAACATAATGCTGGTACAATAGATTGCCTTAGACATAAAGAAATACGTGCAAAATATTATACCATTTAAAGAAATATTTTTATTTATTTATTTATCAGTTCATTTTGCAAAATCCTCTACCCCATTCATTGAGTGTGATTTAATTATATTTATACTGCAATTAATTTCTCTGAAATGCTTCTGATGAGGACTTTTAACTACCAATCTTGCCAGTGTGAAATGCATATTACATTACCTCACATTACCCAGCTATGAATGAAGAAAATATTTATGCAATAATTCTCAATGATTTGACATGTTGTCAATCTGATCTTTATCTAAACTTTATCTGAAAGCTGAACAAAACATGAACGGAACAAAATACCATTGCCCGTTGATGACCCAATGCGCTCCTAAACGTTTAAAATGTTCTATTATTTTTTATTTAAAAGGTGACAGATTATGTCGTTGATATGTCACATAAATAATGTAATGAATATAAATCCTCTTACTAAAATTCAACATGATCTACATCATTTGTACATGAAGTGTAAACATCAAGGTCTGGGTAGGATACTGTGGTTAAGTTGATTGTAGGTACATACACCTGTATTTCTAACATTTACATGTGCTTTCCGTTTTATATATCTGGTTAAATATTTGTTGCAGAAACATAACCTTGCAATAATTTGAAGTCAAAATTAAATGTGTATTGGTCATTTCGTGTTACAAATTTTACATTAATAATAAATAATAAAACACTACTTTGATTTTAAAATGTACAAAATCTAAATATGGAGAGGATTTATTATATTACTATAGTAATTTGTCTCTAATGACATGAACTTTACCTTAAGAGGGAGGAAAATGCTTTGTCAATCTCATTAAAAAAACCTCCCTTTGACATGCTCATATGAGCGTTATGAAAATACTGTTAACATCATCTTTTATTATTTAGAGTTTTTCGTCTATGTACAATTTAAAAGACATGAAGCCCTTAGTGGAAAGTTTTGTTAAAAAATTGAAATAGGTTATTTCTATGCCACACTGTTTAAGCAATATTTATAAGATATCCCAATATCATTTAATAAATACATTAAATGCAATAAAATTTAATCATTCTGTTAAGTAATGTTGTCAATGTCATACACAGAACATAATATAACGGGTATTCTTATTTTTTCTTCTTTGCAGTCATATCATGTTGCCGAAACTGCCCAGGGTATTCCGCTTTTTATAGGTGTTAATTGTTTCTGTTCACATGATTCAATACAAAAATGTTCAATATTTAGTAGAATAAATAGGACCTTTTATGATGTCGAATTGTATTATCAACAAAATCGTAAAAATTTAAAAGACACGAAATTTACATTTTCAATATGCGAGTTGATACGTCTTACTTTGTAGCATTGATAAGCTGTGAACAATTAGGCTACCCCAACAATACCCAGAACAGGTGCTCGTTTATCGGTCTTTATGACGGAGATGACCATTAAAGTCTCCAATAAATAATTGGATGGAAATACAATGGTCTATAGACGTGATAATTTTCCACTATATAAGATCCGACTTGTTATAATAATCGTCAATAAAACGGTATTATTGTTCTGTGAAAACTGTTATTTTATTAAACAGTAACATTTACTGTATAAAATCTATGTCTAACTAGGAATGACCGCGGTCAAGTGGTTACATATGGCTTCTGGCATTTTAATTTATATAAATACATGTGATCAAACAGATATAAACGGGGTTTAAATTAATTTGTCAACAATTTTAATTTACAATACAGGCCTTGTGATTTTATCAGAGATATTACACTAATGTTGAATGACATGTGTTCTTTGCTGTTAACCACTATTACAATGCACTACAACTAAGAAAATAAATCAATACAATCAAATAAGTTTATATGCACAAACTTTCACAAGTAAATGAAAATACTCAATTCCATATTTTTATGCGAAATGCTACTTTTGTTTCTACACACATAATATTATGATGGATTTGATACGTTCCATTCATATATTGATAATGTTTAATTGTATTAATATGAATTTTCTGGAATAAAATGTAAGAAGTCAGTAAATTACTGCACGTTAATTTATATTCAGTAAAATAACAAAACACATTTTTTGTCAAAGTGTTCCTAAAAATAAAACTTACCTGTATTGTTAACGATATTTAAGGTAAATAAGATTCTGATAAAACTATAAATTGAAGATTCAATGTTCTAATGCTTATAGATGAGTATTTATCAGACGCTTTTTAAATTATTATATGTTATCATGAGCTTCCACCTTAATTGTGTCGATTGAAGCTACAAACAATAATCCTAAGCACCTACAAAGAAGTTAATAATGTATTTTTGAAAGGCAACTCTTCATAATAGGAATAATGCATGTAACAGATATATATTACCATTTATACAGAGCTTATTTTTATTGCGTCTTTACTTTAAAATATATCTGGCTAGAAGGTTTCCCTGCATCTAGTTTCAATGCGCATATTAACATATTACATATAACACTTAACATTAATAGGTCATAAAATAACGGGTGAAAAAGGTGTTAAAGTGCCTGATAATTATGTTAACTTCTTATTGAATGTCATACTAATAAAACAATGTCAAAATTAAAATTTACAAAAGCAAATCGAATTAAAACTTATTCTTTAATTTATTATGTTTAGTTTGTAAAAATACATCGTTTCATCTTCAATGTAGAGTATTAGTTTATCTTGCACCTTTTCATAATAATTATAGAAATTTCTTCATTTTTCCTAAATAGGTTGTAAATTATTGCTTTTTTATAATGAAGTCAAGGTGCAGTATATGAGAAATTGCATAGAAGACAGCCTATTCTCTAGTTTCTGATTGACTAGACATTAGAGCAGTCCGTTAATGACATCATAACAACCAACAATATTGTCCTAATTATTTATTGTTATAGATGATGGGCTCCGGAAATTAAGTCTGATTTTATCGAAGATTAATCATGGAATTATACTTCATATTGTTCTTGTCGGAATCGATCTTTACGTTTTATTACCAATTGTATATTCAAAGAAAATATTTCACCTCCTCTTCTATTTCAGCACGGCGGACATAACTTGATTAGTTACTAAACATTTTCGCTTGTCTCTTAAGTCATATCTTGAGCAATATATGTACTTACAAGAGCCAGATACTTCGTAAGTCGGTTTTATCCCTCAATTTTGAATTCTTCACTGTCTCTAAATAGCTTCAGAAATATGAGGCCTTAGTGACCAAGAGGTCTTGGTAATATCTACTAATTAATCACCGTTGTGTCAATATTGTGGCTCTGGCCATGTGTGCTAAACCTGGCCATGTGTGCTAAACTCTAAACCTGAATAGCAACGGATTATCATTTAGATGGAACTGATAAACTATACATAAACCTCAATTAATCAGTCAGAGAAAACACAAATCACCACAAATTAAAAAAATAACTTAAGAACAAATACGAGGGATACAATACGCATTCTATTCTAAACAATCACATAATATTTAATGTATTACACCAACACAAAACAAAAAACTAGACCTTTACAATACGGTACATAGACAATCGACCCTTAATTTCAAACTCCTACATCGCACGTTAATAATACGGTACATAGAAAATCGACCCTTATTGTCAAACACTTACATTGCACGGTAATACAAACAGTGAATGTTAGAGGTTCTTGACGGGTACTTTTTCTACTTCACGAGGTGATATACCTAAAATTGTTGGCAATGGCTTATAACGTCATTCCAAAAAAACAATAATCCTAATGGAACCTTTTCCTATGAATCTACGCATTATTGTGTAAATCTTCTATTCGTACACGTTATAATTAAATAATATGATTTTATTAATTAATTCATTTAACATCAGAAGAAGAAATTAGTAATGAAACAATAAGTGAAATAAGTGTATTATTACTGATATGTAACAATTTCATTTATGAACCTTTTAGCATGTGTTTTTATATATTAACTCTATACTTGTAACAGTCTCTATTGATAAAGTTGAGGAAAATTTTACGTTCAATTAATTCTATATAGAACACATTTATAGCAATTTATGAGAAAATAATAACAAATCACTTTACAGATGAAAATAGCGATAATTGTGCAAACAATTGGACCAATAACACCGTTTTATGATTCTTTCCGTTAGCATTATCCTCAAATATAGTCTGTCTTCAACGATGTACAGAAACAGTGGTTTGACCTTAGTAACCGGTAACAGAAGCCGTTCCTAACATTCTACATCAAAAGAGTATTTTTTTCTGTTAACCTTATTAAGTAGAAAACACACAAAGAAAACGAAATCACTGTCGATCAGTTTATTTATTACTTCGGTTTTCAGTGTACCATACATATATTCAAATAATACGCTCTAATCGGATTTGCTTGACAATAAGTAAACTAGTAAGTATCTATCACAAACTACAAATGTTATTTCTATTTCCAGGTGTTCAAGGGACAACGTTAAAACGAACGGTGTGGTTAAGGCTATCTAGTGATCTGTTGATTTTATCAGGACTCAGTATATAGTTTTATATTATTTGTCTAAGTGGGTTGAACTGTCATTAAAATCATCGGTTGAAGTAGGTATAAATGTGACGTCATGTTTAGATTGACTCTCCAATCAGAAAGGAGAATTCAATTGGTGTGAGAGGAATAAGCTAGAACTAATGTCACATGATGGTTCATCAATATACCGGAAAGTCAAGAACTACAAAAGTATCAGCAATATATCAATTGCCATCATGTTGCATAACTGAGAACTGGTGTTGACATCGGAGGTCAAAAATCAACACAACAAAGAAAAAAATGTTATTTGATTCTTCTGGTGTTTTTATCAAACAGCAAGACGAATTAAAATGGTTTGAATCATATATTTAAAATTAATTGAGCTGTAATGTAGATACTAATTAGTTCGCGGCGTTCTAAACAGACACTGACAAAGTCTTTAAAACGCCATATCTTAACCTACACGGAATGCTTTCAACTAGGATAATTAACAATTCTTTAACTGGATTTCTACTGTTTTTGTTATTGACTGGTTCATCTTTACAATGTGGTCGTGGACCCGGTAGGCGGCAGCGGCCGGATAAAATGACTGTCCTCGTATACAAGCAACATGTTCCAAATGTCTCAGAAAAATCAATTGGAGGTAGTGGAGTTCCAGAAGGAAAAATAACTCGAAATGATGCTAGATTTAAAGACCTTGTTAAAAATGAAAATCCAAATATTATATTCAAGGATGAAGAAGGAACAGGAGCTGATTTATTGATGACACAGGTACGTATGTTCTTATTATTTTGTAATCAACATGCCGTATTTGAAATTAGAATATATAATTTTTGCTGTAATACGTTATCTTGATTGAAATATGATGTAATAATAAATATTTATTGTAGAGAAAGTTTCACGCAAAATTATAATTTGTTCATTACCTTGTCAATTTTCGTTTGAGTAAAAGTATAAATCTGAATTCTACAGTAATGCCAGCAAATAAAAAATGATTAAAATGTCGAACGTATATATGACAAAACTAAAAGGTTATTTCTAAGATTGACTACATATTAATTTGTACCATATTTGGTTACATGTGGGTAGATAAGAAATTCGTAAATGGTTAATTTCAATCATTTTAGTAAGAACTTTCTCATTTCTATAATTATTAAGTTCTAACTCTTTTTAAAAACATGCACCATTCCAAATCTCTTCTACAATTGTTCATTTGGCTAGCATATACTAACACAAGTTAAATACCTTTTAATCAGTAATGGATATTTTAAGTGATAAGTTTATTTGTCGAACATTGAAAACTTCAAATCACAGTTTTTGTATTGATTTTAAATCTATAGATAAACCTTCAACAAATAAAATTTCAAAATGGTGTAGTTTATTCATCAATTATCGTACCTAGTTCTTCATTATTTTTTTATCATTATAACAGAGAAAAAATTGGTATTATTTCTTATGTGTGCTATTTGATAAAGACAACACCCAATAACAAAGGGGAATCATCCATTACCGATGAAAAACTATTTTTATCCTAAATCAAAGATTTTGTAACAGTACTTAAATATTTTTTTATTTTCTAGGTTATCTTATTGTGAAATGGTTTAAAAATTAAGAGAAATAAAAAAAAGATGTTTATCCACGATGCCAGAATGAAATTGTAGGATATATAACAAATACAAAAAATCGTTTTCTTAACATAAATCTTTGTATTTTAAATTTATGTACAATATCAAATTGTGATATATTTCCAGGAAGAAAATCAACGTGTTGATGCTTAACAAAATTTAATTGGTTTAATATCGTAAAATAGGTTTCATTGTTTCTTTTTTACTTTTAGCGAAATAGTCAATGATATACACCTATTGTTACCTACGGTGATAGTATCTCTTGCATCTGCGTGATAATCTACATTTTATGTACAAGTTAAATCCAAAAAAGTCTGATTAACAGAAAAACAAATTCTTTTGTTGTACTAGCTTGTCCTCCACAGTTGCACATAATTAAGCGCTTTGTTTGGTTTTTAAACGGTCGGAAAGAAAGTTTCGTGTTAAGAAGTATATAATATGTTTTACGGCCTATAATGAAGTTATTATAATCGTACTCAATACAACAATATAACAATAATTAAAACTAATAGTAATTCTATTATCAAATTGCAACTTACCGTTTTTATTTTTTTAGTTTTCAATGTCATCGAAATCCTATATCAATTTAATTGTTTTATACTCTTTTAACACCAATCGTGTAATTGTAGCCATGTGTTTTCTAAAACAAATACTTAAGAATTTTTAATTTTTCTGTAAATTTTGATTATAGGACTTCAAAAATTAATAATTTGCTGTACTCGTCTATAAAAAAATCAGTTAAATGTTAAGCAATTTACAAGTGACTGTATCCTCAGTTACCTAAGTAATACACAACTAAAAATTAAACGTTTTACGTAACGTGGCTTTCTACTGATTATAAATAAGGTATAAAATGGGTTTTGTTTGCGTTGGTAACTTTAAAATATTAGTCATTTTTAAATGTTTATAAAGAGTTTAAACAAAGACGTTTAAACATAGTATACACTACAGATATATGTTTGAATACAAGACACCAGTTGCATACCTATATTGCAGAATTATTTCTTCATGCTACTTCCTTGCCAGTTTTAGCACCGCAGTTCGGTGGTTTTCGCCGAGACATCCTGCTTTCTGCCCTTAAAAACTGGACACCATGATATAGCTGAACAATTGAGGAATGTGGCGTTAACTACCATTAAAAAACCAAACATGCTATTACCTTAAATGTGTCAATATTGCGGTCCTACAATTTCCGAAAATGTAATGAAAGAGTAATAGAGTTTCATACAAGTAAACTGTAACTAATTTAATTCAAACAATTTCCGTATGTTATTTGTAAATCATGCATGCGAGTATTACTATGAGGGTGTCATATATATGTACATATTAGAGCTTATGAATGTTCATTACAATACCTGTTGTTAGCCGATTACAGGTCTACATTTTCGTTTTTACTTTTTAAAATACTTTCCCTTTTTCCCGTTTGAACCTGTTTATGCTTTTTGTTCTTGTCCTGATTAATGCCGAAATATTCTTGTTGGAGGTTAATCATAACCTTATCAAGACATTTTTAACAAGAAGTCAAATACACAATTGCTTTAACCGCTAAATAGTGTATTGTTGTCTATGCTTTAAAAATTAATATTGTGGCGATGATATAGAAAACGTTGTTCTAAACTGAATGTTAATTGAATGATTTGTGATTAAATTAAATTTTCAGTCATTTACATTACATGTACTAGTATTTTAGTCTTACGATTGATTTTTTTAAATTTAATTTTCTATATATTATACTATATAAATCGTTGTGTTAATGTTAAACAAATAAACAAAATATCAGTAGTATAAAATAAACCATTGACTTATCACTAATAGGTCATATTTTCTAAACGACAAAGCATATTTGGTGATACATCTATAAACAAGTTAAATAACGCCCTAGTTATAAAACAACAGGACTTGCAACTATACGATCAAATAATATTTCGCTATAACAATTTAGGATAATGTAAGAATGAAATTAAAGCTGACAAGTTCAAGACGCACTAAAGCAAAATAGCTTTAAAAATTTATTTCATATAAGTCCTCGACTACATAAAAAGCTAATGCTTTAAATGATAATACATATACGTAATGTCTGCTAGTCATTTGTAATGAGCTTGTTTGGTTAAAGGTTTTGCTGTTTTTCAGAGTTGATCTCTATGTTAGGTTATTTAAATCTGCTTCAACGGTTTTTTAATGAGAACGTTTAAACTTCTGCTGTATTTTTAAGCATGCCTACCTGTTGTGTTAGTTAAAAAAGACACATATTTGAGAAACTAATTTGTAAGAAAGAGAATATTTTATAACATCAAACGTCAACACTTGAACCTGGTTCTCCGACTAATCCAGTCTCGTCCCAGTAACGCAGTTATCGGCCAGGTATGCAAAGCTAGGCGTTGTTTGTAAATTTGTTAAGATAGGTGTAAGAATATGTTTTGAGTCATAGGACATTTTTCTAGTAAGTGGTGCTTTATATCGAGCTGACAAGTAATTGACACGTGCATTTTTATACCCTACACTTGACAATGAAAATATAGTTTTTTTTTATCTTCAATTAGTGTGTAAATCTTTGCATTGCATTTTCGCACGTTTTCTTCGTTTAAGTGAAAACGCCACCGTTTACTTATGTTTACTCGATGTTCAACCTACATGTACTGTTCAAATTAAAAATCAAACGTTTAAGCTTTTTGAAATTATTTCACTATATATCTATAGATGAGTTATTTGTGATGTTCTGTTTTTATCTCGAAGTTATTCAAATATTTCAAATGGCTTTAAGCAGTTTTAAATTAAAAAAGGAAATAATTCCTGCTAGTCAATTATATAAAACCTTTGGTTTCTCTTTTTCTCTTGCCTATGTTAGCCTATGTTAGTTAATGCTTTTTGACTTTTTTTGACTTTTTTTAGTTTAATCACAGTTTTCTAACCATCATATCTTTTGTGCATTTTTTTCTGGATGTTTTTAATTATGAATTAGAATATTTTGTGAAAATACATACATTTATTCAAAATGAACGGATAAGTGACCAAACGTTTGTTTATATAGCTTATTATCAAGCGCTAGCATTTACAGATGCGAATCACATTAAACAAGGTATATAGTGTCTATTTATTTATTTCTCTTGAAAGGATGAAATGTAGCATTGAATTCAAAGATGATAACTCAGTAGATTAAACGAATTATTCAATGTATTCTGGTAAACCGTTAAGCGAAGCCTAACCTTTCGGAAAATAGCATGAATGGACAGAGGCTTAAATCAATTAATGCTTTTGTTAACACTGAAATAATCCTTTTCAACTATCTAGAGAAAATTACTACTAACACATTACACACAAATCCTTTGAAGTAGTGAGGGTCTAATCGGTTATGGACTTTTTTAATTTGGATTTTTTTCCAACATGTTACCTTTTTACAGAATGATTGTTTTACATTTTCCATTTAAACTTGATATAAAATAGAGAGCAAAATATGTTCCGATTTTAGCGAATTTTGAATCATATAACAGACTCTCAAAAAACAAACGTGATTTTAACAACAATTTTAAACTTAAAAATTTTACAACCACATTACAAATTCTTCATAGATAAAACGTGTCAAAATGTCAAGTTGACACAACGTGGATCTAATAAAGCCTCTTTCGCTTTCATCTTTTCTTATTTTTGTTCACTTTTTATAAGGAGACGATGTGTATTTACACTGTTATCTGATATATGCAGTTGCGACTACAATTCTTTTGGACAAATTACTTCACATATTGCATATAAACATGAATATTAAATTGTTTGTGAAAAAAAACCAAGAAGATTGTACATAGCATGTGGATATATAAGGCTTTGAAAGAAATGATATTACTTTGTATAGTTTTAAAAGCTGCATCATGATGCACATTATAATTCATATACCACAAGATTGTTAAAATTGTGCTTTTACGCTGCTTCTAGCAATTTGTCATTGCTTTAATGGCGTCCAGTTTTTATTGAGGTATTAAGCCAGCGTATATTAAAAAACTATATTGATAGCAAAAAACATAATCATCCCGGATTAACCAGTTAGTTTTCTTCAGACGCAGTTTTACAATGGAAAAACTTCATTAGCAAAAAAAATAGTATTACCTCTTAAATACAGTTAACTGTTTCAAAAATATTCTGTAATATAAATGTAATATTACTCAAATTAGGTACCTTCTTGAAATACTGCTGAAACAAGAACGTTTTATATTTTTTTAAACAAAGTCGTTCGATTTAACACCGTTTAAGAATATTTATAAATAAAAAAATCATTTACTGAGATAGATGTGAACGAATTACTGAAAGTATAGCAGTGCAAGAAACTTTTACTTTGTTTATCATTGTGATTTACTGAGTAAAAATGCGATAAACATAAACCTTTAAACATTTGTAATGAGCAATTTAAATTGAAATTAATATTCAAGTAAAGTTTGTTTAACAGTATTAAACTATTTATTAATATCTTAATTTCTAGTTTACATAACTTATATAAATATTTGACTATGAACCCGTTCACTCCTTAGTTATGTGTTCGAGGTTTTATATATGTTTACCTGTAGTCTGAAGTGTTGAATGTGAAAGAAAAGTCGATGATTTGACTTATTATAAAATACTGTCCTTATTTATCTCTGGAGAATATATAATGTAGTCAAAATACCGTTTAATCTTTGGAACAAAACATTTTTGGCATTACTTTTGAACTAAAATAGATGGAACTGTAAACCATTCCTAAGACTGTGTTGTTAGACTGAAGTGTTCTTATCCTTGTAAATAACATTGTTAAGGATACTTGTCCCCATTTTCAGTTAAAATATTCATTTATGTTGCCACTTGAGTTACGTTGAATTAATATATGGCTCACTTTACAGTTAGCAAGATGAATAATCAAATAATTTGATGTCCTTTTAAATAATGTTGTAAAATATTAAAAGTTAAAATATATATGAAATATAAAATGACAAACCTAATCGTTAGCAATAATAATGTTCATGCCAAATTAGAAATAATATAAAAAAAATAGACTTTTACAAGTAGGCGACTATTTTGTTTCTCTTCTCAATCACTAAAACAAACTTTATTTGAGGTGATCCTTAAAGATTTAGGATTGAGCAGACGTTATGACAGTACATAATACCGTTAGGGTCTTATAGATTCTGATAAAGGCAGGAGAGTTTCAAACTGGGAAGTATCAATATTCATATGTAATTAAATTTATGATTAAAGAACGTGGGCCTTACATTGAAATCTCATTATACCTCTGATCAAAATATCGGTGTTGCTGTGACAAGGTGGTATGGACTACTTCGTTTACACTTTTTATTATGGAATGCCAGAGAACGGCCTTCGAATTTTTTATTGTCATATCAATAAAATCGTCTGTGTTAAACAATAAATTCAGTATCCAACTGTTTATCATTTTACTTATAGGGTTTTGCGGATCTTCAATATTTTAATGTTTCAAAATAAATATTACAGTTTTAAGGCAAATCTGTTTTTCCTTATATTTTCAATAAAGTTATTTCTAAGTTGTAAATAGAATAACGCTCTATGTTCAGAGAAATGGAAAGAAAAACGACCAAACAGCTAGAGCCAAATGTAAAGTGGTAATTACAAACCGAGATTTAGTCGAACATATAAAACACCAAACAAGAACACAAAAAGTTAATAATTGAACCCAATACAAACCATGGTTTAACTTAGATGCTCCGGACGAATTAGTAAAGCCTGCCTCTAATTAGACACCCATCGAGTTAGTCTTTTTTGTCTTAGAAAGGTCAAAACTAGGAATAGGAAAAAATAAATTTTACATATTTCTATATTTCTTAGATTTAGTTTTATTTCGTGGATCTTTGTTTAATTAACGTGTTAACCTGTTGATCATCTTTCTACAACGTGTGAACGATTTAATCGACGCGTTAATGTAATTTTCAAGTTGTTAGATACATAGAACTACATATATTTGTGACGTCACAAGTCAGATTTATCTAATTTGTTAGAATTAATGTTCAATGATATCAAAATGAGCTATCAGTAACTTATTACCTTTATGTCAACTGCAACACTTTTCCAATAATGTATGTTGTCGACAGATAACATGTTGTATAGAATTATGTGATATCTAGACACTGTATAACTGAATTGAATTTCTACTTATTCATACTGGTTAATTCATGCTTCTCTATTTTGGATCTGGTACATGTTGGTACATACTATAGTGTTAGTACCGCACTTCGTACAGATTTCGTCTTGTGGTTCGGAAATTAATTCTTGTAGATTATCAATTCTTTTAAACAAATTCAAAATATTTTTTGGCTTGTATTAGGGATGACTACAATAAATATTATTTGCAGTTATTGTTTTAGAATTCTTACAATATGTAGAACAACAGAAATTGGCTTTCTGCTGTAAAACATATAAAATAATAAAAACTATTACAACTTTCATACATGTACTTGTATTAGTGTGTGTTGTAAATTTCAAATTATGATAATTTGATATGCTGTATGACAACATTGTTTGTCGCAATATTTATGCAATAGATTGTAAGTTTAGTAACTACCTTTCCAAATATGCACTGTTACGGGAGAAATTAAGAAACAATATTACAGTAATGCTGACACATTGAGAATTGTTTGTTTGTTTGATGTTTAACGCACCTTTCAACATTTTTTCAGCTATTTCATGGCTTCCAGTTTTTATTGCGGGAGGAAGCCTGAATACCCGGAGAGAACCCCGGACCGTCGGTAGGAAACTGGCAATCCTTGTCACTTAAGATTGGAGTCGGGTACATCCTTTCCGCAGTTAGACTGGAATCCGCAACCTCAGTGTTGACAGACCACGTGATCAATAGTATACGAACTACCTAAACCACTCGGCCACCGAGGCCCCAGGTTGAGAATACTTTTAAAATAATAGTATTGCCCAATTTATTTACAACTACGGTATTTGTTAAACTACTATTATATTTTTACAGAGATGTAAAGACAAATTGCAAGCCCTTGCTGTCTCAGTGATGAATACATGGCCTGGCGTTAAACTAAGAGTTACTGAGGCATGGGACGAGGATAATCATCATGCAAAAGATTCACTTCACTACGAGGGAAGAGCTGTTGATATTACTACGAGTGACAGAGATCGTGCTAAGTACGGAATGTTAGCACGCTTAGCAGTTAATGCTAAGTTTGACTGGGTGTATTATGAATCACGTGGTCATATCCATTGTTCTGTAAAATCAGGTATATTTTCATTTATACTTTTAGACTCTCTTATAATATAACCGTATTTTTACTTCTCTGTGTGTTAAAGTTTAGAATTGAAAGAAACAAATCCTTTATTACCGCCATATTTAATTGCATTAATTGAACTTTACCGTTTTCTTCACCCACGCTTCCTAGTTTATCGTTAAAACAATAGTGCGTGTGAAAATCGCCAGATCTAATGATTTTAGTTTTGACACAATGGCCTATACAATTCCAGATAGAAAAATGTCATAAGGATGAAATAAACATTCTTGCAGTTGTCTGATTGGTGGCTATTTTTGTATAGCAATAGGGCTGAATCTCTTTCACAATTTGTAATACTTTTACGAGTTTATTGAAAATCAAGTGTTATCATGATAGCCGTATTTAGTATTTTATTTAACTTTTACTGTTTTGTATCGCAGGCTCTTGATGGCAGGTGCAATATCATTATTTCGTAATAAATTTCACACTTTATCTCATTCGTTAACTTATTTAAGGTAAAATGACAAAATAAGTGTTAATTAGGATAATTATTTTGATATTCAGACACGATAAAAATTAATCACGTGTTATAAATGCTTAGTTTCCATTTATAGCAGTCCGACAGGGATGGAGCCTCATCAATTCGTTCATTCTTTTATGACTGTTACGATAATGATGCTATATAGATACATTATTTCGCTATAGAATCATAAAATACTTGATATATAGAGACAATGCGACAGTCATTTAGAACAAGATTCTAGATCAAACACATGTACTAGCATGACGTAAATATTATTACTGTTCTTAATTTCCATGCAAAAATATAGGCATAGTTTCTTGAATCTAGCATGTAACAATTGCTAGATTTGGTCATGAACAATATGATAATTTGGGACAAATGTGTAAATATTTAATAATGCCCCCAATTCGAAAGCTTCCATTTTCGCTTTAATAGATAACATTGTTTTTGTTAAAGTATCCCCAGTGGCGTACTCATATAAGTGTCTCATAAAATAGTTAATTTTAAACCGTAACAACCGGATTTAGACACAGAAATAGCATTATCTAAATATATTTCAACAACTTGCAGTGTATAGTGAAGGGGAAAGCTGGAGCCTGATTTCAATGTCTTTGATAATTAAAGTGACCAAAATCTCCAATACGAAAAAAAAAATTTTACCAATTCGAAAATTTCCCTTTTAATGATGGGAACCATAAATGTAGTTTAAATTATATTAAATTGTACTTAATAATTGCAAAAATAGTATTTCATGACCCATAAGTACTAGACAACCCCATACTGCATACGACATCTGGGATTGCATTATGATTCCATATTAGGTTTTAAGTAATCACCTAGAAACATACATGCATAATCTGTTGATCGACCGTACCATTTTAGTTCTAGACACTACAAGTAAGTGTTTAACATAGTAGTTCAGAATCAAACTATAAAAGGCCATTCCTAAATCAAAATCGATTTGTAGCAGACAAAGGCACTGCTGTTAGAGCCTCCAGACTTAATCCGCCATGTAAACATACGACATATTACTGTTTAACTGTCGTAACAGAACTTGTACCTTCCTTTGTTCTCTATGTTTTCAATGGAGACTATTATATAATAACCATTCTATGAATTAATGTTACAAGTTCAAGTAAATGCGCTTTCAGATATTCCATGTCGATGTTTCCAGACAGGTTAATCTAATGCATTAATTAGCACCAATCGGATACGTACGTTTGCTTATATTGCCTATGTCTAATACATTGATCACAATTAAAAAATTAAAAATAAAACACGAAGTGACCAATTGAAATGTATTCTCTCTGTTTAAATTTTTGTTTAATGTATGTCCCGAATGAATTTTAGGTGACATATTGGTTTTTGTCTGGTTTCTTATTCTTCTTTTGTCTTTCCTCGTTCAATCTTGTCTGCTCGTTTTTAGAGATGAAATGTCTGTTTGACACTGAACTTCGGAGTATGTTGGGACTGACTTAAAGTTGTGCAATCAACGTTTAAATTTTTTCAATAAATTAGGGCCTTGTTTGGTAGACATTTGTGTTAGCATCCCAATACAGTATTACTAGTTACAAATACGTTTTTCCTATGACGGATTAGGTTTTAATACTGCCGCGGTTTTTTAACTGTTTATCCACGTTTTCAGAGCTTAGATAATAAGGTGCGACTGTTGTTATATCTACCGTGTAATAAAAATAAATAATTATACATAAAAAGTGTCATAAATTCTCTTTGCTCAGATTCTTGGCTTTGTCATTTGATATTCTATAAATATAAAAAGGCCATCATTTTTTACTTTTTAGCTTGTATCAATATAGTTTTAGTCAAATTAGGAGTACAACTTTTTTCATGCAGTGTCAACATGACTACGCAAATAAGCATATTGAAACACTTCAGACTGGGGTTGGTTTGTACATAATTTTACTACTTCAACACTTAAATAAATCAAATATGGACCAAAGTTATTGAAATATTAATATCAGAATGACATAACAATTGATAAAGCCCGAGGAACGCAAACTATTTCCAGCAGCTTAAGGGCATACTCTTCAACAGAAGTGTTACTTTATCTCTCAAGGCCAAGATGTACCATGAAGTAGCATTTTTCTGTCAATGAATTACAAAGAACAACTACACAATTTCACCGCGAAACTCGCAGTTTTTAGTCCCCTACCGGCATCGCAGAAAGGAACTATAGGTTTGTACTCTGTCTGTCAGACACGTTTTCCGGACTTTTTTTTTCTAAACGCGTGCACTTATTGAGCAGATCTGGTATGTCATTCTACCATCATGAGTTAAAGGTCAAGTTTTAATTTCGTTCGGTACCATTGATTTTAACGAAATAATGGTCCTTGGACCTGGGAAATTTCTTGAAATTAACGGTTTTCCGGACTTTTTCTAAACGCTTGCAGTTATTGGGCTGATATTTGGTATGTGAGTCAACCATCATGAGTTACAGATCAAGTTCTAATTTTGTTCCGGTGCAATGATTTTGGACGATATTATGGTCCTTGGATATTGAAAATTTCCTTTAAATATCACTTTCCTGACTTTGCATATATATTTAGCTGATTTTTAGTATGCGAGTCAACCATCACGGGTTACACATCTGTTGTTTAATCCGATGATGGTTTTTTTTTTACAAATTTATGGTCTTTGCACTTATAATTGTATTGGCCTGTAGGTGACTTAGTATTGCCCGTGCAATATTATACACGCTTGGTTTTTTTAAGCTATGTTGTTTTACCTATCGAAATAAAATGTCATTTTCTCCACAAATGCATCGTCACATCCTGGTCAGTTATTAAAGACATTTTCCAGCATTATTTCGCAAAGTAAGAGTATTCATCTTAAGTTATATAAACATTATTGCAAAACGTTATTGGTTAATTTAATAATTGATTGATTGATTGATTGATTGATTGATTGATTGATTGATTGATTGATTGATTGATTGATTGATTGATTGATTGATTGATTGATTGATTGATTGATTGATTGATTGATTGATTGATTGACGTCCCGTAATCAGTATTGCATCTACTAGAATTTGTTAACCAATAATAAATCAATTCGTGACAACAATGCCCTAATGGAAACGTAGTTAAAACTTAAAATGTCTTTCTCGTGCTTGGAAGATGCACTCTCGAAACACGTTACCCACTATAATTTGCAGCCAAGCTTTAAGTATTCACCCAAAACGAAGGTATCCCAAATGCGCCACTTGCGGTGTGGTTTTGTAACTATACCACTGTAAAATGAAAGGAATATAAAAAGAACATTATACAATTCAGACAAAGTCAAAACTACTCTGATAAAAACATGAAGTCACTTATAAATAGTACGAAGACATGCAGTCCATTGTAGTCAAAAATTTGCCAAGACAGAGTCTTCAGAAAGGATCTAATATCTTTTAATATCTAGACACATATGCATCACATTATGTATTTGTTACGCTAAAAATTATTTCATCTTTTTCAGAAACATCAGCGGCAAATAATATTGGCGGTTGTTTTAGTGCCGATTCTTTAGTACAAACAGAAACAAGAGGATTAGTTCCGATGAAAGATGTTATGATTGGAGAACGTGTTTTATGTAGCAGTTATAACGGAAAACAAGTTTACAGTGACATTATCATGTTTCTTGACAGAAATCATCATAAGGAGGCTACATTCATCATTATTGAAACAGCCGATAAAGCTTCTCTCACAATCACCAGCAAACATTTAATTTATGTATTGAATACAAACTCATCCGATGGATATACATCGGTTTTTGCAGAAGAGATTCAAGTCGGGCAATATGTGTTAGTATCAAATGGTGTGGACAGATTTAAACCTTCAAAGGTCGTTGCAATAGCGACTAGAATATCAAATGGAGTTTACGCTCCGCTGACGACAGAGGGCACTATCGTCGTTGACGGTATTCTGACATCCTGCTATGGCGTCATAAGTAATGAATACATTGCGCATGCAGCGTTTGCCCCTGTCCGGGCTGTTCATTGGTTACTCCAATACATATCATTCCCTTATTACGCAATAGATACTGACTCTCGGAAGGAAGGTGTTCATTGGTATGCAGACATTTTGTACAGTGTAGGAACATTGATCTTTGACAAAAGTGTCCTATTTAGTGTATAAGATAATTTAGAGTTTGTTCTATCAAATTTTGGTAAACAAACTAAAATATTTTGTGATAATTTATTTTTAAAAAATAATTGTTCAAAATAGAAACAATAATATTTATACAAATACCCTTACACGTTTTTTTTTAATTTATTGCTTCAAGGTGCCTGTCCAAATAGTGTATGTGCTATAAAAACTGCATTCTGTGAACGAATTTTTTTAACATGGTATAACTCAGTGCATGCTGAAACGCGTAAATGTGTGTAATATAAAAATAAATTAATAGTGTTGAATATTACTTCCAATAGAATTCCATCTGGAGAATGTTTATCATTCATACGTAAATATTATATAAACTATATTATATAATAGTTCATAGGTGCATCAGATTCAGAGCAATACTCAAATGGCGTATTTAGCATTCACTAATTCTGACGGTTTTTTTTGTATGTTAACAACAATCCTATCACATCTTTTGCCATGACGTCATAATTTTAAATTTGCAAACTAGTGTTGACTAAAGGATGCATGTTAACTTACTGTATTAGAAGATCATGTGACTAGTTGATGAGCGTATCCAAGATAGTTTGATGGACGGCAGCCATGTTAGAAAACTCGTTCCCAGTATGGCAGATGTTGTTGTACAGATTGTTGTATATAACGTTATAGTTTATGTATATATACTGTCCAACTTTTGTTATTGCATTGTATTGATTCATTGTCTTAACCATTCCGTTTGGCTTTATTTACAATATACCTTTAAGGAGATACGATTTACTGTATACAACTGTTATTTTTGTTCTTAAATTATAAACTTTTTAACTTTTAAATGTATGAACTAAGTACATTACATTCCAGTTTTATTAATTTTGTTTTCGTTTTTAATTAAATTTTATCCATGTGGATGGTTTGAAAAATGAAATGAAATTTCAAAAATGAAATAACACAAACAAATTAATTTTGGTCCTCATCGTAATATTTGGAACTTAAACATAACTCTTTTCTATTATATATAGTTTAAGCACAATTTGAAAAAAGGTCAAGCTGTAAATACACTGGACTTCTTGGTTGATTGATATGTTTGCTGGTAATGTTTTATTATAAATGTCTCTGCAATGAAACTGATAGCTACAAAAACATTTTCACCATTAGGTATAAACTATTATTAATTATACATATTTAGCTGTTGTCACTATGTTTGGAAAACATATTATCAAATGTTCAAGGTTTATTATGTACTTACGTTCAACTATGGGCTTATGATTTTTGTAATTATAGAAATGGAAATGCATAGTGGTTAATTTTAAATTTATTACAAAGATTATGTTACTCTTACGCCTACACTAAATCAGAATTTAGTTGGCACAAGAGAGGTAACTCTATAATACTTTTTTAACCAATCTGTCTGCAAATGCTTAAGCTGAACGTCTATAGAACTGCCATGGTTAAGTTATAGATTGTTATTTGACATCGTGTATTATGTTCTAGTAAAAACTATGTTAAAGAAATTAGTCTGGTGTTTTAATCGTTTGTGCGAGTGATCTATCCCGATCTAAAGTTACTATATTGATCACCTGGTCTATCAACATTGAGGTTGTGGGTTCGAGTCTCACTGCGGGTATTGTACTCGAGTGCAATCTTAATTGACAATGAATGACAGTATTTCTGCCGAAGGTCGGAGGTTTTCTCCGGGTACAACAGCTTCCTTCCCTATAAAACTGGACTTGACAATATAGCTAAAAGCATTGCTGAAAGTGCAATGTAGTACAATATAATGTGGGCTGCTGAATACATCCACAGAGTAAACAGGACGTGTAAAAAATACATCACAAAATAACTCACGACTCGCAAATATCAATAACGTCCTGATGTAGTTTTGCTGTTTTGTTACGTCAACCACCATAAAAAATGATGTCATTGAAACCAAGGTCATATCGGCGGTCAGTCTGATAAAAAGCTGGTATTACTATATTAGTATCAAATTAATTTATGGGAGTCATTATTTATTTGATGTTTTATTAGTGTTTATGTTTGACTCAGTTGAACTGTAATTATTTGATACAACTTACTCGATTGGCAATACGTGATCAGTCAAAGCATATCATATATGGTTTATACAGACTTAAGAATTCCTGACTACATATTAGTGCATAATTATACGATTATTTTTATTTCAGTATATTACTACAAAATAAGCCAAGACAATAAATACATTTATACGTTTACATCTACTGCAAATAACCCCCCACCCTTTCCAACACACACAGAGAAAGTGAGAGATGAAAGAAGAGACAGCTTACAATCACAAAGTCAAACCCAAATTCACAAGCCCACTTTTGACACGCCAGTGGTTAATAGTCGATCACAGTGCATAAGACCTACACAGAGGATTGCAACATTATCCGGCTTAAGATTACGAATATGTTTTATCTATCATAAAATAACTACTGTATATGTAATCCACAGAACAAAATACAGTTAAGAAATAACAAGGAATGCCAACTGACAACACTCACAAACAAAACACACAACAAGTAACTACAACTATAAATTGTTTCTGAGCCGTGAGCATATACTGCTTCACTGCTTAAACTTCTGGTCACTTTATTCGAAATCGAGTGGATGTTAAGAACGAGATCATAACAGAGAAGAATATCAATTACGCGTATGTACAGAATCCATAGTTTACACAGTGTTCCACATTGTTGTCAAAATATTGCTTGAATTATCACTTGTAGTTTTCAAAAAAGTGTAATTTTGCTACATAAACCAGCAACCGTGTGAACAAATATTTCTTTAATAAAGTTAGAATATTTTTGTAAACATAATAATATACACAAAAAGTGGATGCTACAAACAATTAGCAAATTCAATAATGATTTCAAAATTTTACGGTTTATGATCTTCTTTAAGCTTTTCAAGCATATATATTTTCTTAGTGTTGTTGCTAGTTTCTACTGTTCCTGTGACCTTCATAGTCATTAAGAATCCCCCAAAAGCTCTAGATAATGAACATAAAATATTTATAAAAGTATATCCTTTCCATCCATTAATTTTTGTAACTAATACGCACCATTATTGGACCGTCTGCTTTACTGTCTGCACTAAGCACGGCTGCTGGAAAAGTTGTATTTTTAAAGCTAAGAGAGAATTATTTGTACATGTAAAACTTGGCATGCGTAAATGCTTATGTGGTCTTGATATATGAGATTAATTCATAATAAACTGGTTACCCGATAATGCCAAATCACAGATACCAACATAAGGTACTATGGACAGATCCCAAGAAGAAAAATACCAAGGAAACCGACCGAACAACAAGATCGTTACACTCAAGTGACGATTATATGTCTGATGTCTGGATTCAGACAATTATACAACACGAAACAAAACGCGAAAACAATAAGACACGCACCCACAAAACAAACAACAAAAAGTGAGTAGCCAAACCCAATAAAACCATGGGTGCAGTTAGGTGCTCCGGTTAAGGAGTCTCTGCCTCTAATTAGACACACGTTGGTTACTCGTCATGTCATATCAAGCAAAAAATCAAATTCAAGAATAAGCAACCTATGACCCAGCAAAAATGTCTGACCGTTTTTGAGAGATGAATTTCCCATAACGATCAATTAAGTCATTGTGACGAATTTAAAAACCACACGATAAAAGAACAAGCAACCACCATTTCAATCAGACTTACAAGGTATATATACTAACTAGAATATTTAGGACAACATTTGTTCTGCATCATACGGTTTCGTTTATTGTGTGCGCCGCGGAACCAATTCATATATTGATTATAAACCAAGTTATTGACATGATAGCCTCGTTAACTTAATTTAAACATTTATTTAATTCAAACTGTTCTTTTTACCAATATAAATTTAAAGAAATTTTCTATTTTACATAGAACTTGTTACATAAACCAAAGGCCGAAACATCTTATTAAAGAATCGTACTATGGTCGAACTCAGTAACTATGGACGAAGTGGTGCTGTGGCCAAAACGTCCAAAAAAGGCGTCACAATTCCACACTAGTCATTTCCTTGGTTCCTTTGTTTTCGTTAATTTGTTCTTGTCCGGTTACTGGTCGATGGATTTATAGTAATTAAAAAATTCAATCATAAAAAAGGGAATTTAAAAATTTGAACTAGCTTGATAAATGTGCGAACTTCCCGTTATCAGTACATTTTTCCTGACGAATGTCGGGGTTTTCAACAGGTTCTACGGCGCTTTCTCGCTTTAAAAAATGACGTTATGATATAGCTAAAAAGCATGTCGTTAAACATCAAACAAACAACTTAACACAAAAAACAGGTTGTCATGAGTTATCAACATGACATGACGACATATTAATACAAAAGATAACGCATGAGAACAGCAAAACCAGCCCAATAAAATTTTCCCGTTCGAGTTCGAGTTCGAATTCCAACGAATTTTTGATAACAATAAGAACAAGCAATATAATTCGATCAGTTCAGTTTTGTTTGCTGTGTCGAGGAAACAGGCACTGAAGACCTATCATGATACCATGCTCATATTGTTGTTAAAGGGTTACAGTATCAGTCACGTACCAAGACTTTTAATTGATATTAAATTAAATTAAACATATTTTATTGTCAAACACAGACAAGAGGATCGGACACAAGTTATACAACTTAGGACGTCTTCTCCTTACATAATGCATACAATACATTTCAAGACAATAATATACATTTCACAAAATATACAAGTATATATGTATATACGTGTACCAAGGTGAACATATAATGAGTGTACTGGTAAACTCATATAATTTATATTATTAACGATGAACGGAATGAATAGGTTGTCACAGAACAAAACAAACAAGGAAAAAACGAAAAGCATAGAAAAAACATCGAACGAAAATGAGTACAAAAGGTAAAATAAATGCATATTAAATACACAAATAAAGTAAAAAAAAATGATCTGATCGTACTTGTAGTAATATATGTACTGAAAAATTTAGTCACGAAGAAATCGTCCTGTATCTCTTATGTAAATTTGAACATAGTTAAAAATTAAACAGTTAATTTTGTCATTTTTTTGTGCTATCAACAAAAAAAATGGTTTGCAAGTTGATAAGAACTTTCAGGCTTCGTAAATTTTGAAGCATGACAGCTCTTTGATAAAAATATCTTTTGCTAGAAAGAAAATAATGTTCCGATGTCTCTTTATCTTCTCTACAGTCACACAATTCATCATTTATGATACATGTATTTCTTTTAAAAAGGTCATGTTTTAGAACACTACACTGATTACGTATTCGAGTATGTAATATGTTTAGCAGCCGCTGGCCCACTTTATAATAAATAGGAGATATAACTGTAGTTCGATATTTCAAAAGATGCATCTCTTAGTGAGGATTCAATGTTATTCCATAAATTAAGTGTAGCTGGTAAGAAAGACCGTTGTAATAAAGAAAGTCGAGAAACAGGGATATTGAAATTATTTCTGTTGCGTAAGTTATAATTTGAAGTTTCTGATACAAGTGGAGCAGTAAATCATTTAGATATTCGGGACACTGTCCGTTAGCCATTTTATAGAAGAGATTAAGTTTCTTCCGTTCTCTCCTACTTTTTAATGACTCCCATCCAGTCTCCTGATAAATAGATTCTATACTACAGTAACAAGTTAACGCAATTACAATTCTATCTGCCTCTCGTTGTACCCTTTCAATTCTGTCCGAAGTGTGTCGATCCCAAACCTCACATGAGTATTATAGAATAGGACGAATAAATGTGATATATGTTTTTTCAAGATACTAACATTTTAGTATAAATTTTAATTTTTTCGCATAACAATAAGCTGAATTGAAGTTTTTTTTCAGTAATGTAATCGACATGTCTAGTACATTTACAGTCGGAATTGAAAAACACACCTAGATGTTTGTGTTGTGTTACCGTTTCTAGAATCGAATTTTCAAATCTAAAGTTAATGTCGATAGTCGAAATTGATATTATTGCAATATTTGATAAAAACAAGGGCCATATTTAGTCAAAATCGGTAGTAGTCGTTCTTGTAAAGACATATAAAAGAAAAATTATTATACCTCAGTATATAACACAGAATGTTTCATAATAAAGTTAATGAAAATACACTAAAATGTATTGACCACATAATTACATCGCAGGTTGGTCAATGAAAGCTATATTCAAAAGCATGAATCCAGCTAAATTCCTTACCTCGTCGAGTCAAAACTACACTTTTTTTATACCTCTCTTGCATAAACGGAAATCGCTCTCACGATTTGCTTCGTGTATGTATGCTAAAATATATTTGCTATTTCAACCGTTTTCTGTTCGGCCAGTCAATAGTTTTTAGAACTATTACCCGATGACGAACTGGCACGATCATGTTCTGTTTGGCCAGTCAGTAGTTTTCAGTACTATTATCCTGCTACGAACTATTGACTGGTTAATTGTTGTAAGATTGTTGTGTTTCTTATGTAAAAATGTTAATATTTAAATTGTTTTATATTTACTTTGAAACTAACTTTCTTGTACATTTATTTAATTTGTTAGCAATTATTGCCAACGCTTTGTATCGTTTTGTCCGTTCGGTATTAAATAAAAACTTACAGACCTGATATTCCGGGAATAGTTAGTTTATTTTTTCCGCGGATACTATAGTTGCACCTCGGGAAAATTAACTTACTATTTCACTCATACCCAGTCAATAAGTATACACAAGTGTTCTGTGACCGACTTATAAAATCAAAAGGTGAGCAATATATACTGACCAACAAACACAAATCCACAGTTCCAAGATGGAATTATTACGTAATCCACAGTTTAAATGGAAACAAATTCGATAATATAAGGTGATAACGTTTTCTTTCTCAAATCGGATTTCTTTTTTCTTTTTTAAAACTTTATTCGTCTTGACCGTATTACATTTATTTGTGGTTTTCCGGAAATTGATCATATCCGATTGGTAATGTATTAAAATGGCTGCGCACATGTAGGAAAACATGCTTGACGAAAATATTACATGTTAGATAAAACTAATAAATATGGGGAAATCACATCATCACAAATCTGAAAATAAATTTAAGGTAACTAAAACCATAATGATTTAACAAACAGTCTTATTTTTTTCAGGCTTATATCATATTTTAGATGCAGACCTGGTGATAACTTGGATTAATAATGGGGTATTTTTGTCTGGCAGCGTGCTCTATTTTTCGTATGCGTTTATGGTTTTTTTTATCTTTTATTATTATCTGATTTTCTTACCTACATAATTTCACAAATAAATAGTACATGACCTCATTTTAAAGACTTGTGGTGGTAAAACAGTGTTAATACCTCTAATAGGAAAATGTTATGTACATCAAGGTATCGAGTCAGTTCGCTGTGAGTGAATTTCGTTCCCACATGAGTCATTTCACCCAGATACTTGTTAGCACCAGGTCAATTTCTATTTGCCCTGGGTCGTTTCGCCCCGGTGAAATATATGTCAAATTTTGTCCATACTCGAATTTCTGCGATTTTCCTTCATTAGGCAATTCAAACAATTAACTCAAGGCTATTTTACTTTTAAAATATCTTTCATTTATTGCTCTAACCATATGACTCCTAAATAATTAAATACAGTGATTTTCAACAAAATTAACATCCATTAAAGCTACACACTTTCATTGCAGAAATTCGAGTGTACTAGCTTAATAATATATATTTTATTTTTGATTGTTGTATGTGATTATCCAGATTCTGTACGATTTTTAAATTGAAGCCATTTAATTGCAGATCAATTAACAAGCAGTGAATGAAACAATTTTGTTGACGTTATTTAACTGCAGAATCGTGCTCATATCAACTTTTTTAATTTGAAACCATTTAATTGCAATTGCATGTTAATTAATATTTGTTTAAAATTATTAAAAAAAACCTGTTCTTCTATATCGGGGCGAAAAGACCCAGCACGAAACGACCCCTGTAGAACATGTATTCGTGGCGAAATGACCAGGAAATCTATGTACAAAGCACAACTGTATAAACAATCAATAAAAATAACAAATGGGCAAACTATAAACAAGAAATCATGAAGTTGACTAACACACTGCATTTATCCAGGGGTTGAAAATTTTTTTGGGCAAGCCTAAGCCCTGGGCTTTTTTAACTTTGAAACCCTAAGCCCCAACATTAATTAACCAAGCCCTAAAAATTATCGGAGTGATGTTCTTTTCCGTTTGTCTATATGTGAGGTCTTTATTTTGTGGGGGATTAGATCATTATTTGACCCCGTTTGGTCTTCCGATGCTTCTGAGTCGTCATCCACTTTAATTTTTTCCCTTTTCTTAACCGTAAAGTTCAGGGGTCACCACGCTCTAAAAAAGTTGGGAGAAGTGAGGCCCTGATAGAGACTTCAAGGAGACATTAGGGAGAAGTCAAGAGGACCGTACAAATAATTAATTTTCGCAGTATTTACCTACATTTTTCACTATTTACATCTTTTTTTTTTTATAATTGTGGATTTCCAGGATTATTTCTCTTGTGTTTTTTACCATAACCCACTTAGATTGTTTTTTCTTCTTTCTTTTTCATTATTATTCATAAAAAGCAACAGTTATAGTGCCAATTTTCTATCTACCTCAGTACTTGTAGTCATACCAGGTATTCACAAATATAAATAGTAGTAGGTCAACTAAAAATATTTGTATAGGTTAAGACATAAACATCATTCATTAAGTTCTTGTATACATATATTTCTAACAGTTTATTATGAACATTCCATGTTTATCTGAGCAAAATTTTTAAAGAAGACAAATAATATAACATAACATTAAACCCAGAAATAATTCTTCTGTTCAGCAAACTTCCACTTGGACAATGTCAATAATTACTATACATCCAGTGGCGGATCCAGGGGGGGGGGGGCGTAACGCCGTACGCCCCCCTTTAAAAAAAAAAGAAAAGGAAAAAAAGAGAAAAGGGAGGGTAAAAACCAGCACCAAAGGCAAAAATGTAATATCCCCGCTCGTCCTCGCCATAAATTAATGCATTAACGGTACTAATTCGTTTATTATTATATCTCTGTTGTATATACTGTACCAAGGTTACTGAACACTATAGAAACCTTGTTCGTGGCCTTCCTATTCCGATATCCCTTTTTTACGCCCCCCCCCCCCCCTTTCGAAAATCCTGTATCTGCCCCTGACATCTTTATTCTTTCAAGTGCAGCTCACATATTTATCAAAGAAAATTGTTAAAGTACAATACACTTTGAAAGAACTGAGTTTGAAACCAATTGAAAGTGTTTGTTTATGCAAAAAAAAAACGATTTTTCAGTATGGGCCGTTGTACTTTACTTTTCTTCGTTGTTCACTTCCGGTAATTAGTCATATCCGGTAAATAAACAAATGGCGCGTAATCCAGTTGAAAGACGTAAATCCATTGAAAAAATGTTAAATACGCATATTGTTTTCCGTTTTTATTGGAATTGAACATTTACTGCTAAATTTGTAGTATGGATTATTTATTTGGACTAGATCATATACAAGTATCTTAGAACTGTGAACTTTAACCAGGCAACGTCAACTTCGCTTTTGAGGCGCCGTAGGGCAACTTCAGGTCCCAGTACAGTAGGGCGACAAAGTCGTCTACTTTGCCCAGTGTTGAGCCCTGAAAAATAAAGTTTAACAACGACATTTCTCGAATTCGTTACACCAATTAATTGGGGGTTATTTTGTACAGGGGAAGGAAACAAACTTGAATTGTTATTGATATTAAAGCGCCGAGAAGATTAAGATCTATCTTAAATCCATTTGTTTTAGAATTTAAAATAGATTTATGAGTATTTATAGGACAGTTTTGACGGTATACACTTTAAGAAACATTGAAAATAAAACATTTTATTTTTTGAAGAAAGATCGAGCCCGACGGGCTTTTTTCATAGAAAATCAGCAAGTCCGAGGTTTCAGTTTTTTAAACCCCGGGCATCGGGCTTTAGGAATTTTCAACCCCTGTAATATCTTCTGGTGCAATTTCATTATCTTTTAAATCCAGCAGTGTACCACATACTGATACACTGAAAATTTACTGTCCTCGTTGACACAGTAAGTCATTTGTTGGGACGAGTAAAACTTTATTAGCATATATGTACTTTACAGTTCTTTTTTTTTGCTTGATTCAAAAATGGCCGTTTTCAGTCTATTCAGATACATATTTTAATCTTCCATATTCTAGCTGGAAACAAAATTTTTGATTTGTTTTTTGTTTGTATTGATGGATTTCATCATTTTATAATAAGCAAGTCTGCATGCATCATACAATTATTTAATCCTGCTTTATTTTCTAGTTTCAGACATTTTCAGAAAGAATTGCAAATGTAGATATTGATGTCATTCATAGAATTGTTCACCATGATGACACACCAGAGGTATGAACAAGAAATAAAGCATAAAGAACATGTTACAATGCCCTTCAAAAAAATCTTAGTAATTATATTTAATATAATTACAAAGTACAAATTACATGGCATAAAAAGAAAATATATTTAATGTAAATTGACAAATCTTGTGTTCTACATAAAGTAATATTTAAAGTATTTTATTTCAGTTTATACAGAATTATTTGAATGTACACTCTTTATTCTAAAGTAAAAATGACAAATAATTATACTGTATAGGAAAGGAAGATGTTGAAATATTAAATAGATGTTTGAAGAAAAAATGCTGAAAAAAACCAACAACATAAATTCATATTGTGGTTAATTTTGAAAATGTTAATTGACATACAGTTATACACAACATACATGTAAATACAAAATACCTGTAATTAACTTGATATTTTTTTTATGTATTACAGGAAAATTTGACATATTTTGGAGAAGCCATTGAGAAATGGACTGAATTGAACTGTACTCAACATTTTGGTAAATTATAATCAATAGCTCAAACTATTGTTTGTTTTAACAAAACATTTACATTTATCAAATTGTGATACATACTAACCTGAAAAATGACCTTTAGCAATTCAGTGTAATACCAGTATATCTGAACGTTTTTTTTTAGTACTGCAGTATGCATGTATAGATACAAATACACTACAGCCAAAACGGATTACGCCAAGTCCGTGAGTCCATGATGGACAACGATTGTAGTACGCGGACATTCCCGATGGACAGAAGTTCATCATTCGCGGACACTTCAGATATAATGTCCCCAACGGATCCGCGATTTCTTCCATATGTCCGCGAACTTAAACGTTATTGTCATGGACTGAATTCGATAAATACTTTATTTGAAGATAGTGTATTGTTCCAATCATTAAACCATTCAGTTGTGTATTAATTCTTTATAGATCGTCAGTAAAAACATGTTCAAGAAGGGTACTTTATTAATTATTTTACATAATAAATATTTTAATATTAATTTGTAAAAAAGGGGTAACAAAAAACAGATATAGTTAACTTTTATACAATAAAGGTGTGTTTAAACTCTTATAATAAACAGTAGGTATTAATAAAACGCTGGCGTAAAACACCTTTCCTTATGGTGCCCCGAGGAATTAGGATACGTGTCGTCCACCGGATGCAAAATAGAACGGTCCATTGATCAAGGAACACCTGCGATTTTATTGCGGGGTTAACTAATATACGCGTGTATAAATGTGTTTAAGAGTTGAAAGGTATGAATTACGGTAAATTTCATAATTGTAATAAAAAAATGTCCCGCTGGCTTCCTGTTCAGGTGACTGGTGTTAATTGATGAAGGTAACCAACACGTGGACTTTCCGTGTAATTAAAATACTACGCCGACCGCAAAGTTTTATTGCTCAAACACATTGGAGCAATATTTTTCCCACACGTTTTCAAAACTTTGGCAGTCGTAGATTAAGTGGAATATTGTTAAAAAGGCATATTTACTTAAATTTTTTTAAAGGAATTTTGTACAATTAGTTTCAACCTCGAATTTTGATGTCGTCAGCCAGCGACACGTGTCACTTATAGTTTTTTGCTCCTCCCATTCATTGAGTGATTCCCGCCTCACCTATTGATATTTTGGTAATAGGTGTGTTAGTTTTGGCACACCTATCTGTCCATTAATCTAATCTCATCAGGTATTCAAAGAGACCAATAATTGACACATGATTTCTCACTCCGTGCATGTCCGATTGTTATAGAATTTACACAACGTAGAATCTGTTGAATGAACAATTATGTAAAACGAACATAAAATAAAGATATATGAGTAACGAGGTTTCTAAAATGTTACTGCCTTTCTGCAACAAATACTTTCATTACGAATTTCTGCAGTTACAACATATGCCTTGTAAAAAAACCGTGTTTATCGCGGCAATACCGCGAAGTCCATTAATAGACGATTCTGCAGTCATTTTGGTCACGGAACGTTCGCGGACAATTATCACTAAAAAAATTGATTGCCGCGTCGCGTTCGGCCGTGTTTTTTCGCGGACTTTGCGGAATCCATCTTGGCCGCAGTGTAGTTGAATGATCCCAAATGACGAGAATACAAGTTCTTCTGATCTTAATTGTACTATCATGCTTACCCAAATAGTTTTTTTACTATTTGACTACTTTATATTCAATACCGGCCAGTTAAAATAAAAAACCCAAATACTGAGGTAACATACAGAGGGAACAACATGTTTTTTTTATAAAAAACACTAACCCACCATGGAAGTTAATCCTTTCCTCTATCACCCACCATGGTATATCCACGCCTACTATCATGGTTAAGAATCTTCTCAGGTAATCTTACCACGGTGGATGCATGATATGAGGGAGTTCAGTCTACCATGGCATGTCACCACAGGGGTCCGGCCACGATATCTCCGCGGTGGTAAATGACAACATAAACGTTGTCATTTAATTGATTGCGGGTTTAAACATCGTTACCCGAATGAAAAGACATTTTTAAACAGTGCTTAAGAATAATTTGCACATGCATTTTATTTGTTGATGATCAATAATGATTTAATGTGCCGGTAGACTTGAAGATCGAAATTTTTGTTCAACCGGATGCAAGTGTTATGCATTAAAATACTACCCTGAACAAGTTCGATAAATTATCCGGATTTGAATTGTCACATTACGTTTTTAGTGTATTACAACATCTAACGAATTGTCCTGAAGTTGTACGCGAACTATTTTTAATCAATTATAAATCCTTTTCGACAGAAAACAGGCAGTTGAGCAGCGATCTTTTTCTTTTATTTGGTATTTAAAACCAGAGTTGTTTTAACAAACGCGGACTAAAGTTTACATCACATATCGTTATATAAAACTCGTTAACAGGGTGGGATACAAAAAATAAATTACTAAAATGAAGCCAACATGCAGCAAGGATAATAAATATGTGAAAAAATTATAAACGAGAATCGTCACATAAAATATAGTTTAACTACGATATGGTACAGGCGCCTGTTTCACAAGGTTGAATGAAGTCTTACATACGCACAATTCTTAATACACATTTACCTTGGACAATGGCGTTTTAAACTATAATAATTAATATAACAGGTTAATATAAAAAAAGTAGTGATGTGCTTCTGAGCTAGATATACCCTACGCAAAACTGACAATTTTTCAAATCGTCGCAGACGTGTTATTTGTATAAAGTTCCGTTAAAATTAACTCGCATTTTTGGTGTTTTTGCATGACATAGTATTTATTGAGATGAATGTTCTCGAGATCAGAACCCTTTAAGACTTAGTTCTCTAAATACAAATACTAGTTCTTAATTTTTTGTTGTATTGTGGTACATTGATCAAACAATAAAATATGCATAGTTACTTACGTCTGTTATAACATTAACAAAACAAATCGGAAAAAAATTATTTTTGAAGACGAAAGAACTGATTTGTCCACACTCATATAAATATAAAATAATTGCCCGAATTTACTCAACAGCATGTTTGTTTATTTGTTTTGTTCTTTTTTTTTCTTCTTTGTTTTTTTGTTGTTAATTTTTTTTGCGCGCCGGCACGAACGTCTGTTTGCGGACATAGGGTCTTGTCGTAATATAATAGAAATTATAAGGATGCTACTAAAGTCTTTTCTACAACAAAAGTTGATTATGTGTCAGGCTTTTAACACTGAAAGGACTATTAAGGTTGATTCTATATCACGACAGTATTTTTTTAAACACACGTGGTTCAACACCGATTACGAATCGAGTATAAAATCATTCATGGAATGATATATTCTGCGACATAAATATTAAGTGATAATTTCAAAAATTTGAAAAATCAAAATGTAGCATTTTTTGTCGTATTGATTTTAAAGTTTTTCAAACGAATTTCTTTACAAGTCTCGCATTTATTGTGTATTTCTTTAGAAGTCTCGTATTATTGTGTAATGTGCTATTTTACCGCCAAAAATGTGAAGCCGCGTGTTCACCTGTTAATTATAAAATTATAAAATACACAAGTTTATTGAAATGTTTGAAAGCACATGCTTGATTAAATGAAGACTGGACAATACTTAGATAATCCATCGATTTAAGGTGTGACACAATTTACATCCGGTAAAAGTTCAAACAGTTGGAACATTAATCAGAGGCGCTGACAGGGAAATTATGACGATAGAATAGCAAAGATTTTGACAATTTTAAGGCCGAAATGCGGTGTTCTATCCTTTTAGAACACGTTAATGGAATAATTGTCAATCTAAATCAGTGACAATTAACTTTAAGGTATTCTTGTATAATGAATAGATTAGCAAGAACGCAGATTAATTTTGTTGTCAAACAAACGTATTAAAACGGCATATTTTAACACAAATCTCTAAATTAAATCGCAACATTTTTATTTTTTCACTGTGTAAGCATGAAAGGAAATTGAAAATCCACCGTGGTCAACACGGTGGGTCACGATATGTAGTGGACATAACACGATGTACCGCAGAATACCACCGTGGCGTATGGTGGTGAATTTCTGAATGAAAAAAACCACGACCACGGTATATAGTGGGCAATATAAAAAACACGTTGTCACGTCTGTATATGAAGAGGAGATAAACGAAATACACACCTAAACAGCAAGAAATAGTCACATTAAACATAGTGTAGTGTAGTAATACTGTAAAAGGGTGGGATTTAATCACACCAAATAATGTTTGATATGACTGTTCTTCATTACACATTCATTTCAGACTGTTATTGTTGTCATATATTATCAGGGGCTGCTCTGGCTTCTAAAAAGCTGGCGCCAAAAAATTCGCCAACTGCAATTTTCCGTCGCCAATTTTGTAAAAGTGTCGCCATATTAGAAATCACTAGATCACTATATGACATGGCGAAATTGTTTAACATTATGTGTGACATATTCTGTAACGTCGGACCAAATCCAAGTTTGCCGGACTCTTAATTCAATTTTTCAAAAGTTTGGTCTCGAGATGTGTGAGTGATTTCTTGTTGGCAGAAAACCAAAATTTAACAGTAATTTATTAGAAACATCTATTTCCGTGAATGAACATAAAACCGGAAATACTGAAAATAGAACTACGCATGTGTAAGAGTTTTCTAATTACGAAATTAAGATGGACATCCGGTCCGGAAATCACTCAACAACGACATCAGTTTTCATACCTGTATTTAATTAATTACATTATAAAAAAAATATTACTACAAAAATATGTTTGTTTTGTTATTTTTATAAATTAATTAACAGCATCAATTGTTTTATTACACGTCTACTCAAATGTGATGCAGGTAAAGCTGCTTTTCATCAGACAACTTTGTTGATTCATTTATTGCAGATTTCTGTTTAATAACTCCAAATAACACACATGTCACTGGATACTACACAATACACGTGTATTTACGACCATAAAAGCCGAACAAGATTCTTTAATGATGCAATCGTCGATTACCGATAAATTTAAAACGTGCATGCATCGTTTAACACTATTAAACCTTGGCGCCGAAAAAATCGCCAGACGCAATATATTTTGTCGCCAAATGAAAAAAAAATCACAATTGGCGACATTGGCGAAGCCCAGCATGGCCCCTGCACGTGTATTATGAACACATTTTAGTGTGAAAAATACGATTTCACGAAACATATGTTGTCAGTTGGAGAGTTTTGTCATTAACTACAGTTTCTGGTTGTGTGTGAAATAATTTGATATGAATGTCCTGTTGCTCTTAGGTAATAAATTATTTAATAATTTAACATTTGTGCAGTAATTCAAATTAAAAAATTTTTTTTCACACAGCTGAATTTAGGAAGGAGATATCGAGTCAAGTACAGACATTTACACAACTGGTTCATCATAAGGTAAGAGCTCTGCGATGGACCATGTTTTTTACAAGTTATTATTTATTGAATTGAATATTTATTTTTGTTTTCATCATTTCAATAGAATTTAATTTGAATTGATTTTCCCAAGATTTATGTACGTCAAGTACATTGGCGCATGTGTGATGTACAATTTTGACCACACGTGTTTTTCCATCAATAAGTCATATTTTCTAAGCAATATAACATACAATCACTTCATTCCTATTGTTTCAAAATACTGTTGCAATAACATATTCTACGAAATTGATGAAACAGATCGGTACTCATAATTAGGTTATCACCTGTTGTGTTAACCATATTACGTAATTAACGCTTGACTGGGGTGAATTATTACTCAATAAACACATGTGTCAGTGACAGGAAATAGCCTTAGGGTTGATTCTTTAATAAAATATTTATATCTAGCGGAAATTAAAGGTATTGAAACCAACTAAAAGATATTTATATTATAGACCAAGTTAAATATAACTTTTTTGGATGTCTGATTCAACTAAACCTTAGTCGGACATTTTAATGTAAATGTCGGACATGTCCGGCAAATATGACCGTTTCCAGACCCTTGGTTCACGCCTGTCCTGTTCAGAAAATAGGTAATTAAGCACACATCAATGAATCAAATTAATCTGGAAACCTGTTTTCCTAATGAAACGGTTCTCATGGGGAACATCTGTTTCCTCACCCAATAACAAAGCTGACCATAGCATAAAACCCCATTCAAATAAACAAAACCTAAAGAGGAGATATATGCTATATTTTAAGAAAACAACAATTGACATTGCATTATCGGTAATTCTGACATTTTTCATTTCTTCCTTTTTAGGATGACATTGTTGATGGACTTGCCAGACATTTACAGATACCAGACAGTATGGCCCTTGATGCTTTACTGGAGTAAGATTATTTTATCCTATCAATTTTTTATTCAAATTTTAATTGCAAATATACATGTACATTAAAAAAATCATTTTGTTTCACACTTCACATAAATAAATATACATTTTTTTGTTTGCCATGATAGTCAGAGATCATTGATTGTTGCATATTAAATTTAAGTTCTTTTGAATACAAATATTTAAGGTTAAGAACTCTGTGTCAAGATAATATGTAGTTTGGGGTTACATGCCTAACTGGGGACAGTTATTCCCTGTGCTAGCACTTTTAAAAAACAAGACTGTGTTACTTCAGTACAAGGCAAATATATAAAACTGCACAACACTGTTTCTAACAACTTAAAATTCACATATTTGTTTTCCTATCATCCTTTGTAGGGGAAGAATATACATCTTCTGTTAGCTAGGATTTTGAAACCATTCGTCATCTTTGCATATAACCATTTTTATGATCTAATTTATGTATATGTTTACTAATGCATGCAAGATAATTAAGTAAGGAATACAATAAATAACAACAAATATTTTTAATATTCGAGCATATATTGTGTATTCAATGTAAAATACCATATTACAAATATTTGAGTAGACTGAAATTAAATTTGTTAGAGGTGTAACTTAAGGCTATGAAAAAAATATGACCATTTCTGACACAAATGGCAAAAAAAATTGAAATGGAGAAATAGGACGATTGTTCAAAATGACAGGGCAACTTCAACTTTGCTATCAAAGAAGTGACCTCAATAATGATAAGGTCGTCTGAGTTGCCATCAAACACAGCTTTTGGTATATATTCTTAAGATCCTGTGCAACTGTGTACACATAGTTATTGACTGATTAATTATAAAACCATATTTCATAATTACTTTGATTGGCTTTGGTCATTAACTTGTGTCTTAGTTAAGATTTGTGGATTTACCTGTGCCCATTTTGAAGATGAAATGTTGTAAATTTATATTTAGAAATTTTAAGTGTCAAATTACATTCAAAATATATTTGTCATTTTTGAAAACGGGGATTTTGTCATTTGTGAAAGTGGCCAGCACTAGCTAAATCACTAGAGATGTAGAATACATGATATAGATTAACTCCCCTGCTCAGTGTTGGACTACATAGTAGGATATGGATTATATACCGCTTCTTTTTTGCCAGACTACATAAAAGAAATATAATTGGTTGTCCACACAGCCTGACTACATAATACTGGTTATCTCTTTTGTCTACATTGCTGGACTACATAGAATGATGGGCCTCGGTGGCCGAGTGGTCAAGGTAGTTTACTATTGATCACGTGTTCTGTCAACACTGAGATTGCGGGTTTGATTCCCACTGCAGGCAGGTTGTACTCGACTCCAATCTTAATTGACAAGGATTGCCAGTTTTCCTACCGCAGGTCGGGGGTTCTCTCCGGGTACTCCGGCTTCCTCCCCCAATAAAAACTGGACGCCATGAAATAGCTGAAAAATTGCTGAAAGTGGCGTTAAAACACCATTCAAACAAAAAACAAATACATAGAATGATTTACATACCTTTGTCTGTATTTCAGTCTGACAGTACAGTTATCTAGAGACCTACAGAAGGATTTTGTGGTATATTTCCCAAAGTTTTTCCAGTTATTAGTTGGACTACTGAATGGACAGAATGCAGAGTTACTAGAGCAGGTGTTCACAGCCTTAGCCTATCTGTTTAAATATCTTTGGAGATACCTTGTTAAAGATATTTATAATGTTTATGAGTATGTATATTACTATAAACTCATAAATTATTGCAAAGACAGAAACCGGAGTTAAATTAATGCAATGGCACTAAATACTTCATTCAAGAGCAATCATGGAAGGGTTGAAGTGCAAACTCTTTTTTTGAAATAATGAAAACCTAAAAAAAAATTTAAATTTACAGTATCTGATTAAAGTACAACTGTATGTCTTGATCAAAGAGAAGATAAACCTTAAAATTCTGTTAATCACTTAAGACAGAACAACATATCAGTACAAACAAAAAAGCTACAAAATGGATACATTAGAGGTTTCAAATTACTGGCTTGGAACAGGCCTAACAGGCTTGTACTGGTTAAAGGGATCCTAACATTCCCCCTGTTTTTTTAATTGACGGAGAAAAAAAATTATATCTTTTCCACATAGTGGGTTGGTACAGAAATATGTTTCATTTAAATGTTACAGTTCAGAATCATTACTCCACAAAATGTTTTTTTTTCCTGTAAAACAATTTCTACAATCAAAATAATTAACTATACTAAATGCCAACCCCCTTAGAAAAATGTGTTTGCTAGCATTTTTTCATTATTCTATAATTTACCTTTTTATTACGAAAATTTAGTAGAAAAAATGTAGATACAATAACCTGTCCATGTTTTATAATATGCCTCTGTTGTTAAGTTGTTACAAATCGTCCTTGACTTTTGCTACGGGAATTTTACATAATAAGTCAACCATTTTTGTTTCTAAAGGGACCTTACGATGTATACAAATGTTCGTCTGCTTTTGTGACATTCAATGGTATTCGGACAAACCGCGAGACTTTTCCTGCCTTAACTGCAGACGACATCACCCAGAAGGATTTCGAGTAGACAACAATCGATTTTCCTAAAGTACAATTCCGTTGTAATTTAGGTCAAATTTTAGTATGGAAAATCGCCCCTTCAAAATTTAAAAACTGCCATATTTCAAAATACTGAATATCTCGAGGAAATAATTATTGATTTCAAAAAGTTCCCTTCTTGATCTACAAAAGGAGCATAAGCTTAAGCATACACGGTAAGCAGTTTTCATTTGTAGCGCAAAAAACACTCTACACCCTACATCAACACTTGCTATAAGCAGGAGAGGATGGTAAGCAAACATCCAATTAACCACCAATTAACCAATCAAATTTTATGATGTAACATGCAATAAATGTCAGACTGGTGTAATATTAATTTCTATTTCAGATTCTTCTCGGAGCTGCTAAGTGAAAACCACAAAGAATATATCCGCAACTTTGCTGCCGAGAGTTTTGCTTTTCTAATGAGAAAGGTAAAATATGTAGTATTGTATTAAGAGTTCTTTTATAATTGCAGCAGACAGTTTTTGTTGCTGTACTTAAGGTCCATCTAAACTTCTGCCATCTGGTGTTGTCTTCCGCTGGCATAAACTGTTTTTTAGCATAAATGGTCATTTACTACTCCAATTTAGAATTCAAATTGTTTTGGTAACAATTTTCAACAGTAAACTAACATTTTCTTTAAATAAAAACAAAATTAATACTATTTTGTTGAAGGAATCTTGCTTTTGAACTGTAAGTCTAATAAAATGTATGTTAGATAAGTTGAAGGTTTTTGTAAAACGGTTTGCCAAGAATCCAAGCATCTTTTACCAAATAATTTACTTAAAATCAACCTTTGAATACCTTCCAATTTTAAGTACATGGTGATAATGACAGGATCAGTTCATAGTGATTCTTCCTAAAATTTTAATTTTTTTTTTTTTATATTTCAGGCCAAGAATCCATCAGAGTTATTTGACTTCATGTTTCAAGCTCTGGAGGAACATCCAGATGTAAGTTGAAATGATTTTAGCTTTGGCTTGCAGCTGGAATCATGTGTCAAATTTGTATGATACGTCATAAACTAAGCCAAAGGTGAAGGTCAAGTCAATCAGACTTTTACACCCACACTAAGCTTGTTTAAATGTTTACTCTTGGATCAGACTGGATTTTAATCCCATGATTGCAGTATTCACTGACAATTTTTGTGTGAAGAATAATTGCATTTTAATATTGTTTAACAGTGTCAGACTTGGGTTTTCAATCAGTTTTCAATTCCTACCTGTTTTTGTCTGCATAGCCATTTTAAGTACAAACCTGGGTTATAGTATAGTGAAGTCAAGGAGACAGGTGTGTTAGGAAATACATGTACTATTTGTAATAAATTTGTGTAATCAACTCCTTCCACAGTTTTCAACACAGATCTCTGAAACTTCACAGACAGATTGCACATTTTTTAAAGTTGTGCACGAGCTATTATGGAATTGTTAAATAATTTTTTTCTTTTTTGCCAGATTTAGGAACTTAGTCCTTTTGAGAAAACATGTAATTAACTCCTTCGTCATGCATTAGTTTCACACATAACAAAACCCAAAATTGTATGTCATTCTCAATATGGTATTTGATTTGCAAATCGATCATTTTAGATTTTTGTGATTTCTTATATTTTTTTTTGTGGTCCTGTGTTTAATGATTAAATTAAAATATTGAAAATTGTGTCGCAGCAATTCTCTCCCTTGTAGACCATATGATTTGCCTGTTATTTATTTATTGCAGAAAGTGGAAGGAACAGGAAGACTTTTATTTGAAATGATCAAAGGAGTCAAAGGTCAGCTGCACAGTTGTGTTGAATCTGTAAGTAGTTAGAAATGTATAGTGTTGTTTGTTGCATGTGAAAAAAGAAATCTTACAAACAAGGTCACATGCTCAGATTTCAGTGCAGAGATGTTGCCATATAGAGAAAAAACGTCTATCATTATATTGTTGTTTTCTGTCATTTTGTTTACATATTGAAAGCCTAAACATTAATATATACTGATCCATGTGTTGTTTAATAACTCATTCTCAGCTCACAGGACTTTAAACACAGATTGATCAATAGATTGTGTAGTATAATTGACATTGGATTGTTTAAATGTTATAGGCTGTTCTTTTATATAGGTTTTACCATTGGTATTATCAAAGCTTGGGCCATCTGGAAAGACGATAAAGAAATCTAAACTACCTTTAGATCTGGTTTCAAGGTCAATATCTCACCTCTTTACCTGTGTCACTCAGTATATCGGGAAGGAGCGTGTCACAATTGTTTGGAATATTTTACTGGTAAGGTTCATGGAGTGTTTATTATAGTAGGAGAAAATCTATATATCAGCATTTACATCTGTGTACATTAATATGTATGAGCAGCTAGGAAAATTAATATTGGATTGAAGAAATTTAATTATTTTACGGAACAAACTGTGTAAACAGAACTAAATTTATTATAAAAGTAAAACATTGAACTGTCTAGAAGATAATAAATAAACAAAATGGATTTTAATGTGAACCTTATTTAAGAGGTGACATTTCCCCTGTGTAATTATACCCCACACAACGAAGTCGCAGGGATTATAATGTTTTTAACCCCTCCTTGCTTAATGTTTCTATGTCTGTATTCCGATACTGATACTTCGGGATGTTTCTTTAAAACATTCACAACACCCAGAGAAGACATTAGAAATCACTTTACATCTAATTGACATGTAATCACAACAAACAACTACATTCAATTCACATCTTTTTGACACATAAACACAGCAAAAAAGTAAAATAGCTGCTATTGTTCATCATATTATTGAGGTGCCTTCCCTGTATATTCTAACAGAACAGCCTGGTGATATTAATCCTAGATTGCTCACATTGATTTTAAGTTACAATGCTATTCAATCTTCAGAACATCTGGAGGATTTTTAAGTTTTACAATATATAAAACTTAAAGTTGTAATTTAACAATACAATAAAAATATATCATTCAATTTGCTCTTGTAATATTTAATTGTGTGGAACCAAATTTTGAATTTGATATCTCATAATGTCAGGGTTTTAGCTAGGATTTTTTAACCATTAGTCACTTTTGCGTGTGACGATTTTTAAGACCTTATATGTGTGTATATTTATTTATATGTATAAATGCAAGCAAGATCCTTAATTAATGAATACCATAAACATCAATAAATATTTAATATTTTCTAGCACCATTTTATAATATATTTTATGTATTCAACGTAATATTGCCATAGAACATATATTTGAGCAGATTTAAATGAACAACTTTAAAAAATTGATTGCCAAAATATTAATTTGTGTTTATGTTTAAATTTTTCAAGTCATTTAAATTCTAGAAGCATCATATTTTTCAATCTCCGGCACCGAATTCATATCTGCTCCAAAAACCGTTGGTATTATCTTTTGCTTTGAACTGGTTTCCGATATTTTAACCTACGCTATATATAAGTAAAAGCACGCTGGAACAAATGGCGCGTACAAGATAAACATGACGCTATAACACAAATATTATGATTTCTGACGATAATAGCAATAAAATTAAAAGGAAATTTAAGACCACTTTCTCAAAATGACAGAGCAATGATGAACAAGGCGATGTGGGACCACGAAAAGATCGCCCGAGTTTGCTATCCAACTGGCTATGCTTGATTGCGTGTGATGATGTGTACACAGTAATTAAGTGATTAATTATCAAATAATATCTAGTGACATGTCTATTACATAATTACTTTGATTGCTTTGGGTCATAAACTTGTACCTTGGGTAAGATATTTGGATTTATCTGTGCCAAGAATGGCGACTTTGACGATGAAAATTTTGAAATTTTAAGTTTTTAAGTGGCAAATTACGTTCAAAATATTTTCGTCATTTCTGAAAAGGGTTCGCCAATTGCAAAAGTGGCGAGCGCTAGCTAAATCACTGATAATGTTTGTGAAGTTCAGGAGTGATGAAGTCCTCAGTTTACATATTCATTAAATTTCGCATCCATGTAGAAAAAAACAAGAATTTTGAGTGTGGCCATTAAAAAGCAAGAAGTGTCACGATCAACCATATGAAAGACAATATTTTCATGTAAATTTTTCATGTTGTTAATAACAGTTTTTGTTATATATGCATAACTGTTATTTCCTGCCCAAGGCACAGAATTTAAAAACCATTTGATTTCACTGGCTTCTGGGTCAATAAATAGCTCACTTACAATATAAATACTAATTGATGACACATTTTCTGACCTCCTGGTCTATAGAACAGCATACAAATTAATTGTAGTTAGCACTTTCTCATAATATTTTCAAGATTGCCATTATTTTTATTCAACTTCTATTTTTAACTTCATTCATCTCAATGTACATATTCATTTTTTCAGTCAAATTTGAACACTGTTTATGAAGCATGTAACTCTGCTTCAGAGAAAAAAATGAATGTAATGGCACAACATCTCTCCAGGATAGTAGTATTGACCAATCAAATTGTCCAGTTTAGATCTGGTTTCTTTGTTACAGAACCAGACATGATAGCTAAGGTAAACAATTTATTGTAGAAATCTGTTTGTTTTTTTCATAAATGTTCTTCTCTTTATAATAAAGAGAATTAATTAATTAATTAATCCTCTTGAGAATTGTAATATACATGTATATATGTATTTTCTGACAATACTGTTTTTCATTTTCGTTTTTGATTCATTTCCCATAATAACTTTGTAAAGAAAATTGCAGTTAGATCTGTGTATAAGCCACATAGAAAAGACATTCATTATAGGATAATTAATTGGGCGGAGTGAATATCCAAAATATGATCACGAGTGCCGCATAACGCATCTGATTAAACGAGTGCGCGGAACTTGTTCCGCGCACGAGTTTAATCTGATGCTTTATGCAGCACGAGTGATCATATTTTGGATATTCACGATGCCCAATTGATTATCCTATTTATTAAATAGATCAAAATTGTTTTGGTAAAATTTTAATGCCAAATCCTAAATTTTATGAACGGCGGGTGAATATATGTATAGTACAAAACCATTGTGACGTTTTGGCGGGAAAAAACCCGAGAGTGAAAATAAACGATAATTTTCACATGTGATTTACCGTGATTTCTGTCACTCGGAAAATTCTATATTTCATCTCTATCTATATAATAATATGACATTACTTAGTAATCTCATGGTATTTTTCTGTTTTAGGTTTTAATAGAAATCCTGACAGGGAACCAGCTGGGACAAGAGGCAGATACAAAAGTTATGGATCTGGTAACTTCGCTACTGCTCATGTCTCACGCCAGTCTGTCTGTGGAATATTCAGTCAAACTTGTTTCTTTGGTAAGTATTCCTCTTTTCTATGTTTTGACAAACAATAAATCTGGGAAATGTTATGGACCAATGTAAGGAACCGTTAATCTGGATTCATTTAATGAGTTTTGTTAACTACTGAAGTTCGTAGTTAGTCTGTCCTGGAAGTCAAAAGAATTAACTGTTCCACGAGTAATGAAGCCACAGTTTCCACTTGTTTTCAGATTTGGTTGACACAGTGACCAATGTGGAGAAGAGTAAATTTGAAAATATTAAAAGATAAATAACTCTTTCTGGATTACAATTTTCAAAACTTACTACCATCTAAATATGCAAATTTAAATTACATGTTTAATTTGATGGATTTTTAGGTGATGAAGAAAGAAGTTTCCTGTGATGTTATCTACAAGTTTGTTCATTCTCTACTTGATCTCCCTTTATTTGAAAAGGTTTGTATTATTCTATAGAGATAAAAAAGTAGTTTGATTAATTTAATGTTGTATTTAGAGTGATTTTTTCATGACAGAATTATTTTGTTTCTGGTAAAAGCTAGATCATCATATGAAAAACAACAATCTTTGTCAGTTATAAGTAGGGTCATATTAACACATTGATGATCAGTAGAAGATATGTGCAGATAAGATCATAAGAGCTTGCACTGGAAGACAACTTAGGCAAAGATATCGCCTTATTGTGGTACAACTGGGGCAAAGATATCGCCTTATTGTGGTACAACTTAGGCAAAGATATCCCCTTATTGTGGTACAACTTAGGCAAAGATATCGCCTTATTGTGGTACAACTTGGGCAAAGATATCGCCTTATTGTGGTACAACTTAGGCAAAGATATCCCCTTATTGTGGTACAACTTAGGCAAAGATATCGCCTTATTGTGGTACAACTTAGGCAAAGATATCACTTTATTGTGGTACAACTTAGGCAAAGATCACTTTATTGTGGTACAACTTAGGCAAAGATATCGCCTTATTGTGGTACAACTGGGGCAAAGATATCGCCTTATTGTGGTACAACTTAGGCAAAGATATCGCCTTATTGTGGTACAACTTAGGCAAAGATATCCCCTTATTGTGGTACAACTTAGGCAAAGATATCGCCTTATTGTGGTACAACTTAGGCAAAGATATCACTTTATTGTGGTACAACTTAGGCAAAGATATCGCCTTATTGTGGTACAACTGGGGCAAAGATATCACTTTATTGTGGTACAACTTAGGCAAAGATATCACTTTATTGTGGTACAACTTAGGTAAAAAATATCACTTTATTGTGGTACAACTTAGGCAAAAATGTCACTTTATTGTGGTACAACTTAGGCAAAGATATCACTTTATTGTGGACAACTTTGGCAATGATATCACTTTATTGTGGTACAACTTAGGCAAAGATATCACTTTATTGTGTTACAACTTTGGCAAAGATATCACTTTATTGTGGTCAACTTTGGCAAAGATGTCACCTTATTGTGTTACAACTTAGGCAAAGATATCACTTTATTGTGGTACAACTTAGGCAAAGATATCACTTTATTGTGGTACAACTTAGGCAAAGATATCACTTTATTGTGGACAACTTTGGCAATGATATCACTTTATTGTGGACAACTTTGGCAATGATATCACTTTATTGTGGACAACTTTGGCAAAGATGTCACCTTATTGTGGTACAACTTAGGTAAAAAATATCACTTTATTGTGGACAACTTTGGCAATGATATCACTTTATTGTGGTACAACTTAGGCAAAGATATCACTTTATTGTGTTACAACTTTGGCAAAGATATCACTTTATTGTGGTCAACTTTGGCAAAGATGTCACCTTATTGTGTTACAACTTAGGCAAAGATATCACTTTATTGTGGTACAACTTAGGCAAAGATATCACTTTATTGTGGTACAACTTAGGCAAAGATATCACTTTATTGTGGACAACTTTGGCAATGATATCACTTTATTGTGGACAACTTTGGCAATGATATCACTTTATTGTGGACAACTTTGGCAAAGATGTCACCTTATTGTGGGACAACTTTGGCATATTACTTTATTGTGGTACAACTTTGGCAAAGATATCACTTTATTGTGGACAACTTTGGCAAAGATATCACTTTATTGTGGACAACTTTGGCAAAGATATCACTATATTGTGGACAACTTTGGCAAAGATGTCACCTTATTGTGGTACAACTTAGGTAAAAAATATCACTTTATTGTGGTATAACTTTGGCAAAAAAATCACTTTATTGTGGTACAACTTAGGCAAAGATATCACTTTATTGTGGTACAACTTAGGTAAAAAATATCACGTTATTGTGGTACAACTTTGGCAAAAATATCACTTTATTGTGGTACAACTTAGTTTATTTGAATGAAATTTGTGTAATTTCTCTTTCAGCAGTTTTCAGCAATATCATACAACCTATTTATATCAGTGCATCTGTGCACATAGCAAAAATCCTGGCATCCAGTGGGTAGCCCTACAATTAAATGCTGTGGTCAGTTTAGTCTCGTATTTTTTTAGGATGTGCTGCCAGCTCTAATTGTGTACACAGATACTGTCATTTCTAATGGCCAGCATCAGGAGGAGACTCTACAACTACTGACAGATATAATACTCAATAAAGCTACCCTCCCTCACGATGGGAGTGACATAGATGGATGTTCTGAATATATTATAGACTATGGTAAAAACAGGTAATAATACACAATAAAGCACCTCTTCCTCATGATGTGAGTGTCCTGGAAAAATGTAGTACACTGCATAAACACAGGAAATAACATGCAGTACTGATTTTTAGCTCACCTGACCCGAAGGGTCATGTGAGCTATTGCCATCACTTGGCGTCCGTCGTCGTCCGTCGTCGTCGTCGTTAACTTTTCTTAAAAAATCTTCTCCTCCAAAACCACTGAAGGGATTGCTTTGAAACTTTGCATACATCTCAGTAAAATGCCCTCTACCAAGTTTGCCCAAATCATGGACTCAGACCAACCAACATGGCCGCCTTGGCTAAAAATAGAACAGAGGGGTCAAAATACAGTTTTTCGCTTATAGTTCAAAAAGTATAACAGATACAGGGAAACCGAAGAGACCTTCCTTCTTCAGCATCTAAATCTCTACAAAACACTCCATTGGGTCAAAGTTGTATGATGACTCCTTGTAGGAGTTATTGCCCTTTAATTGTCAAAATTGATGATTTTTGCCATTTTTGCCTCAAAATCTTGAAAATTATTAGAACTAGAGAAAAAGTTAGCATTGCTTAATTGTTCTGCTCTATGAGGGCTACAAAAATGACTTTAGGGTCAGGATTGTCTGATGAACCGTTTAGGAATTATTCTCCTTGAACATTTTATTAATCAAATTTACTTGATTTAAAAAAAAAAATCTTCTCCTCTTAAACCAATGAAACGACTGCTTTGAAACATTGCATACATCATCTTTAGGATGTCCTCTACCAAAATTGTCTAAATCATGACACCTGACTACCTACATAGCTACGTTGGATTAAAAATAGAAAAAATGAAAAAAGGGGGGGTGGGGTCGAGAGAGTTTTCGACTGATAGTTAAACAAGTATAACAGGTACAGAAAATTTGAAGTGAACCTCCGTTCTCCCTCTAACCATCAAAAGATCCTCCTTATAGGAGTTATTTCACTTAAAAGGTCAAAATTAATGATTTTTGCAGAATTGTTGGGCAATTCCTTATAGCAAAGAAAAGCTGGATAAAAAAGGGTTGTTTGGTTTCAGGTTCAGGTGAGCGATACAGGCTTCTGGGAGCCTCTAGTTTATTTTGAAAGTAATGGAAGCAAAAAGACTTGTCCAGTATCATAGGGTTGCATCAAACAAGTTAACCCATGGAATAGACAAAATCTTGCAAGGTTTGTTGGACATTGGCATGTCAGATAAAATTTCTCTTGGACCAGTAAAATAATCTTGTCAGTTGGGCCACTTGTCCGATGATGCAGAATTTTATATTTTATCATATTACATAAATGTACTTCAAAAACAAGAGCTACATGTAGTTTCTCCTTCTGAAGGTCAGGGGTTTTCTCAGTGTACTCTAGCTTCCCCCCCCCCTCCCCCAAAATAAAATAAAAAATAAAAAATAAAAATAAAACTGTAGACCATGATTGAGGTGACAAATTCATGAAAGTCCTGTTAAACACCATTCAAACAAAAAAAAAAAATGTTAAAAACATTAATGTTTGTCTGTGATGCAATGAATTAAATTCTGCAGTAAGACTATACCTCAAATTCAGTTCATTATAAGTTGTTTTAAAAAATGAAGTTATTAAATATGTGATGTTTTAAGCACTCAATCGTGGAAGTAATTTTTTAGTGTCTTCACATGTATGTTTTAATGGAATGACCTTGACTTGTTAACAATAAAGTGTTTTTACCATGCATAACATTCTTTTTTTTTTAACATTTTCCATATAATTGTAGGAAATCTGTTGTTGAATATATAACAAGTTTGTTAACAGACAAGGAAAATGGTAAAGATGTGTCCAAGCTTTGGAGTGCTTTAGTTTGTATACCACATATCAGGTAACTTTTACAATTTTATTTTCTGGTGAAATATCCTTGTGACACTTGTGTTATACAGTTTAAATGTAAATATATCCTACCTCCGAAATCAAGGATGCCCAAGTGATGTCATCTGGTGATGGTGTATAATCATACATGTTTATCGGGAGCCTAATATTTTTTTAATGTCACTGCATATAATCCATACATAATTACCCGGAGCCTCATATTTTTTACAGTCACGTCCCCTTTGCTTAAATATGGTGACTGGAAATATATCATAAAATGATACTTGTATATTGTATACATATTAATCAGATATGTAGACCAATATAATCGGTAGGACTCTGACCCTATATGACACCATATATGTTGGACTCAGATTGAAGTACGTCCTCAAATCGACGGCATATTCTCAAATCTATGGCAGATGACGTCATACAATTGGAAAAATACATGGCCGATTTTGAAGGTACTTGAATCTATGGCACGTACGTAACAAACGCTTCTAATTCATGGCACATTTTGGTTTTTTGAAAGTCTTTTTTTCTGAATCGTTTTCGTCGTTTTCATTGATAATGTGTTTAGCATGTTTAACTTATTGTCTATACTTAAACGTTTTTTTCAATACGAAAAGCGGAATCATTCAATGGTGACTAAGAGTATAAATCATTCCATTGTTTTTACATTTTGTTTTTTTTTTCGAAAACAAAATAAAAAGAGAAAGGCAACATGCGAATTATTATTTATTAATGTGACAAAGGATTTTTCCTATACAACTTTTCAAGGTTTTATTGCAAATGATTTATGAACTATTATCAGTTGTTTATTTGAGAGTTCATCAACGTTTCATGACGTTGTCGACCATTGATCATAGAGGTTTCTTTTGTCTGTGACGTCATCTGCCATATATCTGAGAAAGCAACTTCGATTTGAGGACGTACTTCGATTTGAGTCTAACATATATACCATATAAAGTCCCCAACACACGGTGTAACTAATAATAATATTGGAGCTAACATGAATAAAGATTGCTTCAGTTATATCATGATGTCATAGTCATGTATATATGTACGTCTGGAATTAATAGAAAACACAACCAATGGGTATATTACACCCACAACCAATGGTATATTACACCCACAACCAATGGGTATATTACACCCACAACCAATGGGTATATTACACCCACAACCAATGGGTATATTACACCCTCAACCAATGGGTATATTACACCCACAACCAATGGGTATATTACACCAACAACCAATGGTATATTACACCCACAACCAATGGGTATATTACACCCACAACCAATGGGTATATTACACCCACAACCAATGGGTATATTACACCCTCAACCAATGGGTATATTACACCCACAACCAACGGGTATATTACACCCACAACCAATGGGTATATTACACCCACAACCAATGGGTATATTACACCCTCAACCAATGGGTATATTACACCCTCAACCAATGGGTATATTACACCCACAACCAATGGGTATATTACACCCACAACCAATGGGTATATTACACCCTCAACCAATGGGTATATTACACCCTCAACTAATGGGTATATTACACCCACAACCAATGGGTATATTACACCCACAACCAATGGGTATATTACACCCACAACCAATGGGTATATTACACCCACAACCAATGGGTATATTACACCCACAACCAATGGGTATATTACACCCTCAACCAATGGGTATATTACACCCTCAACCAATGGGTATATTACACCCACAACCAATGGGTATATTACACCCTCAACCAATGGGTATATTACACCCACAACCAAGATCCACTATTTATGCTTTAGTAGTAAGTAATAAGTGCATTGGTCTTTTTCTGATGTGCTTATTACCATTTATAACCTAATCCCATGGTATAGAAAGACATCTCTAACAACCCCTGCTTCATATCAAATTAAGGGTAATTTTTACACTATTTTTGGTGAAATCGTCTACTGCTTTCTTCTAAAAAAATACAAACTGGAAAAAAAAATTTTTTTTGGTTCAAAGGTTCTGTGTTTCATCTAGTCTGATTCTATTTGGATAAGAGAGCAAAAATGGCAAAACTTGCTTCTTAAGGGGACAAAGTGTGCATCTAGTATTCAACATTGTATGCTTCATATCTTTATTATATAATGAACAGCTCAGAATTGATTTGCTTACAAATTAGTCTCCATATATTGAGGTATTGTCAGTGGCACACCCCAAGACACCCAGCTTGTTGTGCTTCCATTTCAACAGGTTGGTAGCTCTGAAATAATGTAATAATGATTGACATTGATTCTTCAGGTGTTTCTCATGTACATTTTTTGATTCAAATTTGGGGATTCTACAGAAATGGAAACCTGTTATTATTGTATTATTTGAATTTCAGGCCTCTGTCAAACAAAGATGGTGTGGTTGAAGTCATACAGAAAATATTACACAATTTATGTGACACAAGCGTCATAATGACAGGTACTTAAGGTTAAAAGTCTTATGAAAGGCCAGCTCTAGGACACAACAAACAAGCTTTTGATTGAATAAGGTTTTACATATCTAAAGCAATCAGTATGTCCATGCCATGTATATCAGAGCATCCAGTTGATATTGTATAAAGTAGTCCAAGTTCCTGGTGGGAATGCCATCTCTATCAGGAAAACTGGCACTTTTTTCCTTTAAGATTATAGTAGAGCACTCCATGAACCAAGTCAGAGTTCAAGCTAAAAAAGAATTAGTATTGACACTGATTAGTTCTAGATATGACTAGTAAATACCACTCAGCAATGAAGTCACCTGTTAATTTGTCTTTGTTTGTGTAAAGTTCTTGCTCATGTCATGTATCACATATATGCACTCTTGTTGGTGATATCATAACATATAATTAAGGCCCCGCAACTTTGTGCCAGATGCCCTATAGTGATCAGTTTGTCCGTCCGTCCGTGCCTCCATCCCAAACTAATTGTGTCCAGGCTGTAACTTTTTTTTTCTTTTGAGGTAGACTTTTGATATTTAGAATGTGGATAGATAATATCAAGGCGATGTGTCCCATACCGTGGTTTTTTACCTTTGACCTTAAGGTCACATTGCTTTCTGAATGACAAATTCATGTCCGGGCTGTAACTTTTTTATCTTTTGAAGTAGGCTTTTGTTGTTTGGAATGTGGGTAAATATGAAGGCGATGTGTCGCATACCATGGTTGATGACCTTTGTACTTGACCTAAAGGTCGGCGAGGCCCACAGAGATGGATACCATCTCACTGATATCTAGTTTTTTGGTGTTTTAGGAAAAATAATTGTAAAAAAACACTATTTTATGTGTGTTTTTAGCAATCATGTCGTGAAAAGACAGATTATTTATTCTGAATTCTTCTTGTTTGAGTTATCAATGTATTAGCCGTCTGCTATTTATCTTTGGTGTGTCAACCATGACAACCATATTTGTGTTAGTTTCTGATAACTTTTACCCTACATATATAAGTCAGTAAAGTATTGCTCCAGAAAGTGTGTCCTACACAGAAATCTATTGTCTGACTTTATTTTTGACAGATGACGTTTCATTTTTGGTATACCAGTTATTTGTTTGCTGTCTGAAACTGCAGTCAGTCGATGAAATGTTGACTTGGATAAGTGTGGATATGATAAAAACTTTGGTCAGGTAATCTGGTGTTTATTTGGTTTGATTTAAATAAAAGTTGTTTTTTATTACATAAGAAGTTTAAATGTTAAATATGTGTGATTATTTTCAAGATAGAAATATACTTTCTAGTGTCTGTAAATTCATAGAAATTATGAATCCATTTGCCTGTGCATGTCCATAGACTCACACAGATAAGTACTGCACAGAACTACAGCAAAATATTCTAGCAAATTATTACACATTGTACTTAGCATAGTGCAGTAAATTATTATTGTACCATACAGGGAATTAGTTACATACAGGGTTTCCACATAACCTTTATAACAAAAAGACCAGGAATTTTGTTAATTCTTTTCAAAGTCTGGAAAAGTGTGGGAATTTTATAAAAATAGTGAAGATCCAGAAAAAAAGGGGACATTTTTACATTAAAAAATTGATCTGGATTGCATGTTTACCTTACCTATTTATATTGCAAAGTTCTGCAGTCTTACATATATTGTTACTTTTAAGTGGCAAGATAATTTGCAACTAATAAGCTTTGAATCAGGATACATCTCTTTGAGTATTTCGAAATAATATTTCATTCTAGTATTTGAAACTGACAATGTCATGCCATTCAAAACAAACTTGAAAATGATTAAAAAGACCTTGGAAAGTCATTAAAAAGTCCTTAAATGGAAATCTTTGTGTTAACCCTGTATATAAATATTTAACCTGCAATCAGTTCATTTGCTGTCCAATAATGGTAGCCTAATAAATTTTTTTATTTATTCGGCAGTGTCGGATAAAATCTGGTACACTTGTCCTGTATTCCTACAATAAATATTGTATTATTCTGGTTTACAAATACAAAATTTGTTTGTGATGTCAGGCTATCACTAAAATACCTGCCAGAAAGTCAGAAATTGTCTAGAAGTGTACTTTTTTCATATTTTTCATAACTGTAAAATGTTATTAGGCTGCAGGATATAAACAATATTCATACATTGTCAGAAAATATTAAGTTTATTTTTACTTGCCCTGAAACGGGTGGGAAATGTTTGGCAGAGCCTCGCATTTCACTTGTTTCTATGGCTTGTACAAATAATTCTTATATTTTCTGACAGTGTATGAATGTTGTGTATTATTGGTATTTGAATTCAGTCTTGTACATGAATTATATTTTGTTGACAGGAAACAGAATGACAATATCCTTGTTTTGAGAGCTGTTGATCTGTACTTTACCCATGCAGCTAATAGCAGTAGATCAGAAGTCTTAACAGAAGACAGGCTTCTGGAAATGTATTCATTCTTACAGAATAATCTCTCTTCTCCTCAGTCACAGGTAAATATAGGGGTTTTTTGCTGCCCTCATTTTGGTTTGTTTATATTAACCTTTATTGACAGAAACATAGGAACCAGCTTCTTAAATCACAGACTGGAGAGATGCTACTTCTCAAGAGTACATGTAGCATCAGTGAGTCCCTCTTTCTACCTAAATAACAACTAGAACTAAATAAAAGAACTGCAGACTTCCAATATCTCAATTTATCAACAAAAATTAAAAACAAACTATTTGACTACTAGAAATACATTGTCCTTTTGTTATAATTTTAATTTATTTCATTTACATTATTTCCCTTGATAGTAAATAGTTATATAGATTTATCTCCCTTGATAAGTATTTAGATTCAAATCCCTTGGTTGTATGTATACAGGTATGACAAGAAAAGAAGGTTTTCAAATAAATTATGTGAATTAAAAATTTAAGGTTTAGTTAAGGAAAGAGTATTCATAGAAGTAACTGCTAGACTATTGGTTTTCTCATCATGAAAAAAAATTCTGTTGGAACTACATGTATTGACAATATAATACCACAGAGAAGATAAACATGTTTTTTAAAGAATGATAAAGTTAAGTAATTGAGATGGTTTGATTATTATTTTAATGATTTTTTCAGATTAGAAAGTTGTCTCTGAGGATCCTGTCACACTTTGATATCCGATTACCATCAGTTGATGATCAGGTATGCAGAATTGCTTGTATACCCAATAAACAATAAAAGGTTTTATTTTTAAAGCTAAAATATACCATATTTTATGAACTATATGTCAAGACTTGTTCAACTAAAATTGATGCATTTTCAGTTAAGATTTTTATAAGACCTATATTCCACGTAGACTTAGTATGAAGAAATTATACTAGTAAGACCTGTAATCCACATGGTCATATAATAATATTTGTTACAGATTTAAACTGTTAATGATTTATGATACCTTTTTCTCTTAGTTTACTCCATTGTAGTCTTTAGTGAAGAAGGGATTTTTTTCATAGTTGACTTTATTTCTCATCCAGGGTCATGAAAAAACATGGAAAAAAGTATCTTGAGTTTTGCATCTCTCCTGCCTTCCCTCTTGTTTGATTGGTGTTTAAGGCTACTTTCAGCTATATCATGACACCCCAGAAAACATCAGATCTTATACTTTTTAATAGAACAGTCCAATTTACAATCTTATTGTTTCTAATTACAGAATGATCAGATTGGAGTGTTCCGTGTCTGTTTAGAAGCTGAGAACACACCACTGTCAGTGCAGTCCTACAGAGAAAAACAAATGTTTTTACAAAAATTAGAATTCACTGCAGTTCAGCATCAGATACCTATTGGACCTTTTACTCAGGTTTGTTTATATTTTGTTACTAGTGCACTCAATGTTTTCAAGGATTTGTTGTTATTTAAATAAGGTTTTATGCAACTTTTAGAGACTTTAAATTATTTCATTGCGTCTAGTTGTAGTAAAACGCTGGAGTACCCAGAAAGTACCCAAACCTTGACACAAAGTCAATAAATTTGTTTCACGATTGCATGAAGTTAAATGCCACTTTCAGCAATGTTTCACCTTTATTGGAGAAGGATTGGAAAGACATCTGGCACTTCTCTTAAATAAGCAATTTTTGGTTAAGAGTTAAGTAAGTTGGATTATGAGTCCAAACCTTAGTGGTTAAAATTATTTCAGTTAAACACTATAATAATCCCAATAGTTTAAGTAGGTGTTAAGTGGTTTTTATCTCGGACATATAGCAGATCATATCTTTGTCAAAGGATTGAAATACTGCAGACAATAAAATCGGTTAGGTATGTAGCTTTTAAAAAGGTTTAATTTTGAAAATTAAGAGATTTGTACTGGTTATGTATGTAGCTATTAAATAGTGGTGAGACAAGGTGGGTAAGACGAGGATTTCCCAACCCAGGATTATGTTGGAGTGACGGAAACATTTCTGTGGCAATAGTTCCCCCGTTTCTAATTTTTAAGACACTTCCGATTATATTTTTTATAAATTGCAATCTGTAGCTACATTTATAACTTTCAATATGTATAATGTATATTTTACATTCAAGCAGAATTGATACAACATATATGTTCATTTGAATCAAATCTTTTACATTATTTTGTGTTATGTAGGTTCCATTGAAGTATCTTCTCGGTTGTCTGTTTATAAACTTTAAGTTTTTATGGGAACCACTACAGAAGTTAATAGCTACTCATGCACAGGGACTGAATAAAGAAGATTTTTGGAGAATTTTTCTTTCACAATTACAAAACTTTTCCAGTACAGGTAAGGTTTGTTTGTTTGTTTGATGGTGTTTAACGTCAATTTCAGCAATTTTTCAGCTATATCATGGTGTCCAGTTTTTATTGGGGGAGGAAGCCGGAGTACCCGGAGAAAACCCCCAACCTGCGGTATACAGGTTAGGCAACCTACAGATATAATATGATATGTTTAATTAAACTTTAAATATTAAATTTAAATATTAATAATATACATTATAAAACATTAATCTAAAATATCTTTAATTGAAATGGTTACAGATGCATGCAATAAGCAAAAGTATTAATTTTAAAACAATACTTCTGACATTTTTTCTCAAAATATTCTGATCCAATCTTCAGTTATATTCTTTGTAAAGTACGTTATGAAACAAGATTTCATGTTTCAAAATGAGTATCTTTACTATGGAAACAATAAAGTAGTAGATTTTATTACAACACTTTATGTTCATTTTAGCAGAAACTTTTGCTCCACACCTTATGAAAGTAAATTTTTTGGGATGTATAGATGTGAACCAAGCTTTAGACACCCCATATTGTCATTTATACAGTAAAAGTCTCTAATAAGATTGTAGAGTTTTACTTTACATTTCACTACTACATCTGTTTGTTTCATTTCTGACCTGATTATATTTGTGTTTCAGGATCTTCATCAGAGGGTTCCAATGCAGATACTATTGTTAGTATAAAGTCCTTCAGTAAACAGAAGTCCACACTGTGTACCAATGAGGTGGTAGACCACAACAACTTCAGAATTCAGATGTGGAGAACCATGCAGTTATTTCCACAGCTGTGTGAAAGCAAGTCAAGAGATCTAGTCCCCTTATTTTTACAATTTTTGGAGTAAGTAATGATTATATATATGTATATTTGATATAATATGTATTTTTTATAAGTAATATTTTTTTATTTGGCAGTCGGGTTCAATAGTTTCTATAGAAGGGGTGGGGTTTTGGAGTTGGCTTTTTTGAGTTCTGAAAGTCATGATTTTCCCATTTTCATAACAACCTTAAAAAGTAGTGGCCAACAAATAATAATGAATCTATAGTGTTAATGTTACATATACTTATCAGTGTTTCATATTGACATATCTGATTGAATACTGTCAATCAATAGTTTCCTTGAAAGTATTAGCCATATGTTACATTTAAATTTGTTACTTCCATGGTTTGCATATCAACAACAGTCATATATGTGTGGACTAAGTATAATAGGATATTGTTTTAGGGAGGAATACTATTCCGTGGACAATGTGTTTGCTAAATCACAGAATCTGCTGAAAGATGTGACGTCAGAGGATGACAAGATGGAAGACGATACAGAGGAGAAAGTTCAAGCAGAAAATGAAAAAAAGAAAGGAAAGACATCAAGAAAACATGTGACAGGGTAAGGATTACAGAAATGTATTGAGCCTGTAATTTTATGAGTCAGTTTCTGTTCGTTTTCATAGAAATCACCAATGTATATGTCAGAGCATCTCCTTGTTATTGAATGTCAACCATATATTATTGATTTTTATGTTGCTAGTGAAAAATAAGAGAAGCACCTTGAACACATTTTTGAACATTTTAGTTGTGTATACTGCAAAACTACCATGGTTCAGACATGTACCTTTGTTTGGACAAACACAATTTCCAAATGGTTTTTGAAAACCAGTGAAAGATAGGGTAATGTAACTATTTATAGATTGTATTATAAAATGTGAACCTATTTCTGTTAATGTATCATTTGTGATTGAAAATTGTCCAAACAAAGGTACATGTCATTTTATATATCACGTGTGTCATTAACACCTCTGATTAATTTAGGTATTTTCATTTTTGCCATTATATGATGATGTAATGTTAGGATTTTATTTGTATGTTATGTGATGGAAGATTTAAAATACAACGTGTTGATCCTAGGTATTTTCTGGTATGTGTATTTGTTTTAGAAGTGAACACTTGATTACAAGCTATGATGTATAGAAATATACTTCAATAATTTAATTTGTTTTGTAAGCTGAAATCTGATTGGTTTATTCAAATCGAACAACCCATGTTATACGATATAACTTGTGGGGCCTATGACATATTATTACGCCTTTAACATTCAAATAGTTCTGTGACGTCATCGACGTTTTTACCATTTAAAGAGTTAAGATCTATAGTTAAAATTAAATTATAAGGAATATTTTAAATTTCTGAACAGGTTATACTCTATAACCTGTTCAGAAATTTTGAAATATTCCTTAAATATTTTTTTAAGTGAAGTTGTAATCTGTCTGATTTCTGTTTACAGTACTTTGTTGTCACAGTTACAACTGTTTTCATTGTTTACCAATCCAAAATCAATGTACAAGGAGGCTGAACTCAGAGATATTTATATGGAGGTAAGATAATACTTGTTTGAAAAATATACTTGCTAGCCCTTTACCAAGATGGCATCCAATACTGAACATATAAATCCTTTAAGTTTTCAACACACTTAGGTCAAATGTATATTGTGAGGAATAATTATAACTCTCTACATCTATTGAGACATATCATTTTCACAAATGTTTACATTTACAACTAATCTTAGACTGTATATTTTATAAGGAATTACATGCATGCTTGCTTATTATCAAATGGAGATTTACATATCATTACTACAATTTCAGCTGGACTATTTTTGAAGGAGTTATTGCAGATAAAACCTATGTTTGTATTCTGAGGGCCCTGGTTAGGACACTCAGAATACAAACATACAACCATGTCCAGAACTGAGTAGTCTATTGGAAGCTGAACTTAATATTTCAACATGGCTTAATTACTGGTCCATTTTACCTGCCTGTTTGATGATCCCTACTGATTGATTTTTTCTTAACATGTTCTCATCATGAACAGATCTAAAATACTAAGCTAGTAAGATGTTAAACATTCAATCCTTAAAATGATGCAGACCACAAACCACTAATCATGATCAAAGATATTTTATTTTCAACAACAACAAAAATTTCTGTTTTATTTTATTTTTGTTTTAATTCTAAGATTTTTTTGTTATTTTTAGCTCTTACGTCACAAAAATGGTGAAATACAGAAAGTAGTATTCAAGTGTATACTGACATACAAACCACTGTATTTGGTTCCCTACAGGTGAGTTAGAAATACAGGTGAAAATATGATCAGCAATCACTTGTTATCATTCCTATTCATATCTTTTTTACTTCTGGTGGGAGAATAATGAGCAATTGAGTAGCGATTACAAAAAGTTAAAAATGCATAATCCAGATAGAGCTGCAGCTGTCTAGGGAAGGGAAATATCACATAGAAACCTCAGTTCCTCCCACTTTTTTATCAGTTTGTAGGTTGCATGCCATATAAGGGTATTTGTTTTGTCTGAGTATCTTCTCTAACAGCTTTGAAGCTACAGTGTTTATATTTGGTAGGATATTTGAACACATAATGGAGGCATGCAGAGCCAAAGGACTTGATATTTGTGAAATATTTCCTACAGATAGACTTTTTGCAGATCAGATAACTGAGATAGGTGTACATGTTTTGTAAAGCTATCGACTTCATTTTTAGATCCACAGCATTTATATTTAAAAATATGTTTGTACACATTATGATAGTGTGCAAGACAAAAGGATTTCAATTTTCATTAAATTTTCATAAAATTAGAGATAGTTGGACTTTTCTTAAAATTTCTGCCATGTCGCTGGTCAGACCCGTAGGCATAATTTTTACAAAACACTTTCTTAAAAAAAAAACATCGCCACAAACATATCAACCTTTATTTCTTAGCTGTGGGACATCTAGTTTTTCTGTTCCATTAAACTTCTTTGCATAAAATAAAATGTGGCTATGATTTGTCATCTGAAGAATTCCCTTCTTTCCTGTACATAGGAGATGCCACCTCTTGCACTATTGTATGCACCTATAATTTAAATTATTTGTTTTTTTAGTCCTAAGTTGGACCAGGTAGTTACATATTTATATATAATATTCAGGTCTTGTTTCAGATAAATATTAAAATTGGTCAGTTTTTTTTTAAGGCTTGAGAAACAAGTCAATTATTGGCCTTTTAAATAGTCTTAGCCTTTTGTTTTCAACACCTAGTCTATTCATTTAACATTATGACTTTATAAAATGGAAATAGACTTTATTTTGTCCAGAAAAGATGATAAATATGAGGAAGTGGTGAACATATCTCCATTATCCAGTGGCCATAGCATTTTTTTGTGGGAGTTTGGGAGTACTGGTGTTGTAATTGTTTTCAATAAATATACAAATGTGTCAAAATTATTTACGAAACAAATATAAATTGCTCATTTTTTCAGCATTTACAGTCAAGAAAAAAAAATTCTTTAAATTTCATTACCTCCCTCCCCTGTCAAGCTATATGTAGAAGACTGAATCTATCCCTTAACCAAACCTTGCTCTGATTGTTTAATTCTCCCTACTTCGTGGATAAGCAACAAGTACCATGAAGTCTGTTGTAGTTTTTAAACAATAAAGACAAAGTTTTATATTAAAATTTTAAAATAATATTATAAAAATAACAATAAAATAATAAGAATTTGTTATTTGCAGAGAAAATTTTGAGAGGTTGATAGATGATAAAACTTTCAAGAACGAAATAGTGGCCTTCAGTTTGGATGAGGAGACCAGTATGATCAAGGTTGAACACAGGGAAGATCTACTTCCAGTACTTATGAGGTATAATGTAACGTTTATTCTGATTGGACAACAAGTTGTGTAAAATCTGCTTTCAATAATGGGTTTCAGTTAATTGAATAATTGTTTGGGGTTCAACAACCAGAATGTAAATTTCCGCATGTGCATTTAGAAAAATATTTCCGAATGAAAAATATGTTGCTGATAGCAACCAATTATAAAGGATGTGTTGTGTCGTATTTATAGCCATTGGAGAACCTTATATGAAATAATGAAATTCTGATTTGACAGAAATTAAGAATTTAAACAAGACCATGAACTAAATAAAACATGCTCTTAATTTGTACAGGATATTATATGGGAAGATGTTGAGTAAGACTGGTAAAGACACGTCAGGGAAGGCGAAGAGTAATTACCGTAGAGCCATGGTGTTCCGATTTATAGTAGGCTGTCAGCAGAAGGAAATTTGTATCTTCCTCGACATGATCTTCTCATCCTTTCACAGCTATACCCAAGGTTTGATATAACTACTCATATTCATGCGATCTCAAATTAATTATATGCTTCTAAGCCAACTGATGTTTGAAAAATTACAAGGTAAGTCCGGAATTTACTTTAGCTAACGGCCTAGTGAAATATAGTCGGCAAATTCAGCCCATACAGTTCTTAACCAGTTGCTTATATGATGTTGCCATCAGATTGTTCAAGTTTACAAGCAATATTGACTATGTAACAGTCTGCTTAGATTAAATATTCACTACCTGACTAACAAGAATCATCCCCATGTCATCTAGATTCAATTTTGTTTTTGTTTGTTCAATGCGAAAAAGTTGAGACCCTTGATAAGTACTGCTGGTACCAAATTTTAAAAGCAACTGGGATGACAGGGATTTTTTAAAGGAAGAAACTACGCCAGTCGTGGGGCTGTAGAAGTTGTTAGGATACAGAAAGCTATAAAAAAGGTTAATTGTGAATAATTGGTGGGAAAAACATAATAACAATAAATAATTAAATGAAAAAAAAAGATTCACACATCTAATATTTGATATACACATGTATGGCCCAAATCTAAGTGTTTGATAAAACATGGTTCTCAACTTTGTCTTTCATTGCAGGCAGGGTGTGCTCAACTCCAATCGTAATTGACAAGGATTACCAAAGGTTGGGGGTTTTCTCTTGGTACTCCAGCTTCCTCCCCCAATAAAACCTGGATGCCATTATATAGCTGAAAAATTGTTAAAAGTGGCATTAAACATCATTCAAGGAAACAAACAAACATCAACTTTGTCATCATCAGTACTCCACTATGTGTAGCATCACATACTGTTTACACATACTGCTGAATTAGATCTTGAGTTTCAATTTATGTTGAGAATTCTTCCCTCACAAAACTGCAAATCTTCACGTTGTTCATTATTTGCATTGCCATTACTCTTTGTGAACAATTTGCTAAAACAAACTTTATTTAGTTCTTATAATAAATTGTCAAAGGTTAACAACTTTAAAGCAATCTTTTGTTTAATTGTGCAAATATTTATTGATATTTAATTTTTTTCAGAAGATCCATTAACCCTTGTTCAGAATATTGTCAACAAACTGGATCTATCTGTTGTCACACCAGTCAGGAAAATGGCAGGGTAGCACACTTACCAGCTTTAACTAACATTTTATTCCATTAAAAATTATAGGGGAGGGCAAAAGATAAAAAACAACAATAAAGAATTTTATTATTGAACCTTTGAATTTTTTTTTCAACATGCATGGGGGAGGGGGTAAGGGTTTGATTGCATTATTTAAATTGAGAATTTAGATCCAGTAGATATTGTGAACAACTAGCAGCATTGACATAAATTTATTTTTAAAAATGAAGAAATACCTTCTCTTATCAAATTTAAATAAGCAGTTTAACAATTTAAACCCCAAAAAATTTAGTCCAAAGAGATTTGTTATCACAGCTATAAAATTGTTGCACTCACTCATTGAACGATAACCATTATTACATGTAACTGAGGAACACATATTTGTTAATTGATATATTTATTTGTAGAGGCATTCAGTCCATTGACCTAATTATCAGTAAGTTAGGACACCGGATAGAGAGTTACTTGCATTCTCTGTTGAAGATCTTGTTAGGTATATCTTGTACTGCGGTGTGCTGTCTGGAGCACAGAGAAGAAATATCCTCTGGTCTATTGTCCCCCCTGAAGAATGTCCGACAGATGTGTATAGAGAGAATGACACAGGTTTGTAAATGGGCCTAATCCAAAGGCTCCTGGTGTGTGTATGTCTATAACTGTAAATTTCAGCATTTGTTGACAAATATAAATTATGTTAATACTCATAAATGACAGGAAAAAACACTGTTCAGCATATATTATTCAACAGTATAAACATTTGTTCAAGTCATTTCAATCAATGGTTGAACTGATCTAATGACTATATGTCTATTCAAAATGCTCTGCTGCATTAGTATTTACATTTACATGGTCAAGCAAAAAATTATTTATTTAACAAAAATGTCTTCAGCAGCCAATGTAGTAAATAAATTTTCAAGTTCAATGCTTTGGTTATAAAAATCAGCACAGTGTAGCAACACAATTTTGGCATCACTTTTGAGATAATGTATTGAAAGATTATTGACCAATCACATTTTGCCTTTTAATGAATTTATATTGTTTCCTTTCAGTTTTTTGAAGAGTTCACTAATTATAAATTTACAGAAAGGGAAATGGATGCAGTGTTTACGGTAGCTGTGTGGCCACAGGTAAGATATCAAAGTTTATAATACTATTACTTTGTTTCATGTAAAATATTAATTTTTATTATACTTTACTATGGAAACCAGCGCTAAAACAAATTTGATGTTAGGAGCAATAACTTCTTTTTCTCGCTCAAACTGCACGTGGGTAAAATAACTGTCAGGAAATTTGCATGTAAACAAAAAAACTAGTTATTTGTTCGACATGCCAAATATCTGAACTATTAAATCTCGATTAAAAAATATGGAATTAACTGGAATTTACCTTCATGAAAGGCCTTAATTGTATATTATATAATACTATGAATTTATGTACAATTTATATACAATTATATATTGTTCTGTCAAAAGTTTATTGCTTTTTTCTGTAGTTTACTACATTATGTATTGGGAATATCTACTGTATGATAAAAAAGAATGAATTCTGTGTTAAGAGTAATATATAGAAGTGGTTCTGTTACAATTGTACATTTTTCAGCTTGCCAAGTTAACCTACGAGGGATTGTATCATCCCACACCTTTGATGAAGCTGTTTAATGTTTGGTCATTACATTCCAGGTAATTATCTACCCCTTTATAAACATATTTTTCACTTAATACTTTGAAAGTTAAAATTTGAAGAATTTATGGTTTAGTATAAAATGATATACTTTAACAACCTTTTTTTCTCTTAAAATTGACCCCTTTTGCAATGGCAGACTTGCTTTTGATCAATTTAAAAGTTATATGATACAGTGCTAATACACACTTTAAAAGATGATAAATTATACAGGTAGATTAGATGACTTGCTACTCCACATACCTGTAATTTATCTGGGCTTTCAACTTCTTTGAATGGATTTCTTTAGTTTTTTTAATGTTTCTCAATTGATCCTTTATCAAACTGTTTTTCTGTGGTAATAATAAATATAAATATATTTCTGCTGTAGATATTTTCTGTTACTTACAAAAGCCAGAGCAGATGACATGACGTTATATCCCCTGAATTACTTATTTAAACTTCTGAATGTAAAGGACGCTAGTGTAGCCGCCAAACACTTCATTGTACAGATAGTATATCAACTACTGACATCTGAAGATGAGACTCCTCCTCTCACTGTCTCAAACTCTAGTTTCCATGACAACTTACAAGATGGCAAAGGTATTATTTAAGTTTATAACAATTTAAACATTTGTGATTATAATCATTTCCAGGTTGAATTGTACTGCCATAATAATTTGATTTTAGTTTTGTGATTTGTTTTCTGTCAGGTTAATGGCAGAATTTAGGCCCATTACTTGTATGCAAATAAAAAATTCTGACTTTGATCTATTTATACTAAAATCAAACATGATATAAATTTCTTTGACATTATTTAATCGTCAGACATTGCCAAATATCCGAAAATGATATTTATTAAAGTAATTTCTTTTTCATCTTTCAAAATACTATTTGCTGTGCCATGATAAAACAAGTCATTGGTCATTTGAAGATATATGGATAATTTTGACCTAATTGTAGTAAAATCATGCTAATTTGCATACTACAACAAACATTCCATAGTAAGAATGACCATATATGGAACATAATTTACATATATGACACCTTCCCAAGATGCAACATACCATTAAGGGGTTCTTGAACTAAACTACACAAAGACACGAATGTCAATTAATACATAACACACATTGGGTAAATAAAAATGACAATAATTATCATCATGTATCAATAATGAGCGATCTAGTTTGTTCGTTTGAATAGTGTTTAATGCCACTTTCAGCAATTTTTCAGCTATATCATGTCTGTTTTTATTGGGGAGGAAGCCGGAGTGCCCGGAGGGACACCCCAACCTGCGGTAGGAAAACTGGCAATCCTTGTCAATTAAGATTGGTGTCGAGTACACCATGCCTGCAGTGAGAATGGAACTCGAAATCTCAGTGTTGAAAGACCACATGATCAATAGTAGACAAACTACCTTAACCACTCAGCCACTGAGGCCCCATGAGCAATATTAATAGAAACTGACAAAAATATGGTAACACTGTAAAATGATATCAAGATAGTACAAGGCTGGTTATACATGCAACTGCTTTTTGAAATCAGAGTGCCAGTAATGATTCACTCCTGCTCTCCTACATTTCGAGTAATGGGACTAAATTCATTCCCTCGCCAAAAAATGTGAGGGTACAATTATTTGTTCTAAAGCATTTCTAATAATAATCTGCATTTTAAGGTTTATCATACAGTGTGTTTTTTAGACCGTTGATCAAGTCTTTTACTGTAAATGAATGAATTTCCCATCAAGAAAATATCATTGAGACCATATAGTCCACATGTAGACTGGGTACAAATTTGTATTTTCTAGTGTGATTGTGAAAACTAAACACAGCTGACCTGGTATAAACTAATACATGACCTGTCTTTTAATTATCATTTTATAGATTTAAATCTTGGTATGAAACTACTGGTTCCACATGTACCAGCTATTTTAGAACACATACAGAAAACAGTTATAGGTGTAAAGCTGAAAGACAAACAGGTAACCAGGGAACTGGAAATTTTGTCAAGGTAGGTTGCTTCCCTATGGTAACCATTATATTGTTTATCCCAAGTGAGCAGTTTTAGAGTCCTGGCCCCTGGTGGAAAACTTAGGAATTAGAGGAAATTTTTTTATGAAACTGGGACCTGCTCTGCCTTGTAATGTTGTGTGCTTAGCTGCAGCAAGTACCAGTTTATATGTCTGGTGTGATCAGATCATCATTGATCATGATTGAACTCCAACACTACATGGCAGTCAACATTATCCCTGTTAGGATATTATGATGTTATGTATTTACACTAATACACATGTGAAAAAAACCTACAAACTTGCTGAAATATGCATGGATTTGGTCATTATAACACAAACCCTCTGTAATATTTTGTTGTCTAATTGACCTGTGCATGTTTGTTTAAGAAATAGAATATTAAAAGAGACAAAGTGGATACTCAAGTAATTTTTTTATTTGTGCCATAAAACAGCATACATATTTCAGTATGCAAAATGATAATCTTCCAGATATCGTGTCAACAGAGCCCAGGACAACAATGCCTAAATAGGATTATTGTTCCTTAAAAATGTCATAATGAAACATTTTTTCTTCAAACAGATAAATAATCTTAAGCAATTTCAAAGTAGTAACGTTTGAAGGTAGATTTATTAGTAAAGTCTAAGATATTTTGTTAGTTTAATAAAAACATGTAATTATACTTTCAGACTAAGTGAGTTTGTTACAGATAAATCCCAGTGTTCTACTCTGGTAACACTGCTACTACCATTCCTTGCTGATAAAGTCAGTAGATCTCAGGTAAATATGAGTCAGTAGATCTCAAGTAAATACGAGTCACTAAATCTCTGGTGTATGCAAGTTCATATTCTAACATACATGTATATTCTAGACAGTAGATCACATGTATGGCTGATCAGTAGATCTTTGGGAATATGTAAATTTATAGATCTGAGGTACATGTATGTACAAGTCAGTAGATCTCTGTTATGTTTATTTCAGTACAAGTAAGTAGATCTCTTGTCTGTACGTGTAAGAATATCTTGGGATGTGTATGAGTCAGTAGATCTCAAGGGTGTATTATGTGTCAGTATTATTCGTGTAAATAATAGATCTGAGGTATATACATGTCATTAGATCTCAAGTATGTATGTAGATCTCACATATGTGTTTGTAGATGTAATGTATGAGTTTGTATATCTCGTGTTTGTAGATCTCATATAGAGTTTGCAGATCTCATTTATGTGTTTGTATATCTCATGTATGTGTTTCTGTCGATATCAGGTATGGTCTATTGTGTATGTTAGTCAGTTGATGATAAAATATGTTTGATCAAAGTTTTGTATACTTAAGAGTTCATCAGAAGAGGTCAACTGTCATGCCTGGTTTGATGTCATATGTGTTTGATTAGGAGTCTTTCTTGTAACATGTTTGTTACATATATTCATTCTTTTACAGAGCATAGAAAATGACATCTTGAAAAGTATCAAAAACTTACTGAGAATAGTAGATGATAAACATACATTTTATAAGTAAGTAAATTTTAAAAGGTCACAAAAGGTTAGTCAGAAATTTAAAAAAGAGTAAACATACAGAGTGACATTTGACATAATACAAAGTATCTGAGACAACATATACTATTCATTTATCATGTTGCTGATATTGGCGTGTCTGTAAGCTATTTTCAGCAAATTTTCAGCTACATATGTAATAAGTTTCCATTACCATACGTCAGGTGAGAAATACCAAATTTTGTCAGGAAACTACGTGTAGCAGTACAGGAGAGTTTATGTTCGATCTTTAGGTTTTGATTTTAGAGCATACACAAAACTGTAATGATCTGTAATGAGCAATACAGAGCTCCATGGGCACATGTTCTTAATATTGAGGTATAAATTATTGCAAACATTTCAAGCAGAAATAATTTGTGTACATGAAGATGCAAACATGGTCACCTTGATCTATTCTAACACAAAATTGACCTTCTTTTTTAACATTACATTGTAGATCCATTTGTAGCCTGTGTGGACATGTACAAAGCTGTCAAGGAAGAAGCCTTGTGTGCAGTACATTGGAGGTAAAATAAAGGGTCACGTGTTAAAACTGGTACATTTATACAGTTTACTATGCCAGAGGCAGGTTTCCTATAATCTAACCTCATCAGTTGCACTCTAACCCAAAATTATTAAAATCCAAAAATTAAGATGTTGTAGAGCTTTTATCATCAAAATTCCTAAACGTTATACCAAATCTGGCTTAGACCATCTACACCATGAAAAAAGAAAATCCTTAGAATTTAAATAATAACATGTGGTTAAGGCTATTTCAATAAAAGTCCACAGTGGGTTTTTAAAGCTAAAACAAACCATAAAAAAACATGGTTTTTGGTATTATTTGAGATCTCCATATGATTTTTACCAGAATAGCCCTAATGACATATATATTCAAAGAGATGTTGATACTGCTGTTACAAATATAGAATTTTTTTAAATTTAAGGTGGTTAGTGCTGGAGAAGAAAACCTGGAGAAAATTAGCTCTATTGTTACAGAGGTAACTATTGTCAGTAAAATGATTTGTAGTAAAATCCAGTATTAGGGTAAATGTATGCAATAAATATTTACAGAAAATGAATACTGTAGATTCATAGGATACAATTTTAGAGGTGACAGGCATATCATTAATTTCAGTACACAACAAATATAATTTTTTAGTTAATCTGATTGGAGTAAATAACACATTTCAGTATTTACCCCTTGGACAGCAAGCTGTATTAATTGTGTTTTTTTAATCTATCTTTTTGTCTATAATGGAAAATACAGTTCCCGAACATGATTGGAATCCTTTAATCAACCGAAGAATGTAATTGATCTTTTATTGTTAATAGTTGGAGATTACATGCAAGTGAGTTGTGTTGTTTCGACATTCTCAATCATATTTTTATTACTTATTACTCATATGAAGTTCAAATTACATGTATGTAATTGAATTATAGTAAGGAAATATTGTGATAGTATTTGGTCTAAATATAGATTTCTGTTGTAATAGTTGAATGCTTGGGACCCTAAGCGTATTGAGGAACCAGATTATCTCCGTCGACTGGCAGGATTTAGAGAGACCAACTCCATTATCAAGTCTATGACAACTTTAGATATACAGTTTCTACATGCAGTTTTGGTCAATTCATGTTTCTTTATTAAAATGGTAAGTAAATTTGCTGGCTATTTGTTGTTTACCAGATATTTTATTCCCACATGTGAAGAGGAATTTGCCAATTGATTGTGGAGGTTATGTATGTAAGAGTCATAAAAATTTGCTCTTAGGTTTAAGAAATTGGTCATTTTTAAAAACTTTCATGCAATCAACTGCTCACAGAATGAAGAAATTGATTTTAAACAATTTGAAGGATTGGGAGGAATTTGATTTTCTAGACATAATATTTTGAACTCTACATTCAGTCATCTTTTGACATCGATGCACAGTTTTAAAATTTAAATTAGAAATCTATTGATTATAAGGTCATTAGGTTAGAGGTCAATTTAGTCCTATTCCTATTACGATTTTAAAGATGGGAGCCAGTTGTCAACATATGAATAGTGATAAATAAAAATATAACATCCAGCTTTATTTTGCATGTATATAGTGTGACAAAGTGACCCACTTATGTAACACATATTTGTATTGACTTGCTATGGTAGAATGATGCTCAGTAGGGGGAGCCCCATTTTGCATAAATCATTAATGGCTACTTAATGGGAAGTCGTTTTATCATAATCGGACTTATACCATTAATAAGAAGGTTGTAAGAAAGTGAAGTTGTATTGTGCCTCATGGGTTGGTCGTTGGTTTTTCATAAGCCCATTAGATGCAGCAGAAACATTGTTTGTTTTAATGAGGTGTAACTCCACTTTTAGCAATTTTTCAGCTATATCATGGTGTCCATTAGGGGAAGAAAGCCGGAATACCCAAAGAAAATCCCTGACCTTCATTAGGAAAACTGGCAATCTTTGTCAATTAAGATTGGAGTCGAGTACACCCTGCCTGCTATGAGAATCCAACCCACAATCTCAGTGTTGACAATGTGATAAATAGTAGACAAACTACCTTAACCACTCGGCCACTGAAGCCCCCAGCAAAAACATGAGTACAGGTATCTTCTGGTTGTAGGTCAGATTTTGAGCTTCTGTCTTAGCTTCCTTTATACATGTACTTTGTATTGGATATACATTTACACTGTTGAAGTATAATGGCACATGGTTATAAATATGATATGATTTACAGGTGGATGATTTGTCTCTGAGAGACAATGCTACTAACTGTTTAGTTACCATGGTTACACAGTTCAGTCACATTGAGTTTGACCAGGATGTTTATAGAGAGATTATTTCACAAGGTTTACTACCAGAGATAAAAAAAGGAATTAAAAATAAAGATGAGGTACAGTATAAATGTTATAGTTGAAAACATTCATTATTTTTTCATTAGAAATACATATTTGGACATACTGTTTCCAACTGTTACGTGTATATGAACTGAATTAATTATTCCTAACAATCTGACTGGTGTAATTAGTAGCATGCTGAGGCAGTATTCATGGGTTCTATTAGCAGCATTAAAGCAATAGTGCCATGTACAGTTGGTCTAACTGCAGGCTTGTTATTCCAATACAAAAAAAGCTTTAGAAATAGTGTTTGACATGTTCAAAGACGAGTTCAGAATTCTAAGGTAAACAAAATGTCTTTTTCTTTCCATGTTAACCTACATACAACCACTCCACAAACACATGCTTTATAATACGATTTTACCTTTGTATTATAGACTATACGTCATGAGTTTATCCTGTTGTTGTCCAAACTCGTGGAAGTCTTCCCTATGAACGCCATGTTTACAGACCTGTGTCTGCTCAGAGACAAAGATGTAGAGGCTGACTTCTTTGAGAACATTCGGCACATTCAGGTGAGAACATCTGTGATTGATTAATAGGCTAAAAGCTAAAAGTCCTTAAAATAATGAAGAGAAGATACTAATTTTACTGATCATATCAAATTGTTGCTTGTTTTACATAACATGGAAAATATAAAATATTAGCAAGTAATAAGTGTAAAAAAGGCAGTTTTTACTTTTCTGGCTAAAAGCCATATTAAGCATTTGCAAGCACATGGGATCAGTCTTCTATTTACAGTCTAACCTCGTCTCGAATTTGGTTGACTAGATACCTTGGTTATGTCTATATAATTTTTAAGTCCCAGCATTTTTCATCAACAATGTATTTCTTCCTCGGATGTGTCGATCTCGGTTGTTTTGATATTTCGATTAGCTCAATGGATTTTTGTAGTCAGCACAGTATTAATTAGTTTTATTTTAACCTTGTTGTCTCGATGTTAATTTTGCTATCGATATCATATCAAAACTAATGATTTGAATTTTATTGTTACTTAATTCGAGTCTGTCGCCCTATAGTAATCAGTCTGTCCGTCCGAACTAATCGTGTCTGTGCTGTACCTTTTTTATCTTTTGAGGTTGGCTCTTGATATTTGGAATGTGGGTAGACAATATCAAGGCGATGTGTCGCATACCGTGATTGATCACCTTTGACCTTGAACTTAGACCTTAAGGTCACATTATTGCTTTCTGAATGACAAATTTATGTCCGGGCTGTAACTTTTAGCCGAGTTGCAACGAAGTTGAACTCGGCTATTGTTATGATGATGGCGGGCATCAACAATTGGTTTCCGGATCATAACTCAGAAAGTTGTGAACAGATTTTAATGAAACTTTAGGATATTGTTACATACCATAAGAGGAGGAACCCTATTGATTTTGGGGTAAATCCGTTCAAGGTCAAGGTCACAGCGACAGAAAAACGTTAGAAAATTTCTTGAAGTAGTGGTTTCTGGAACATAACTCGAAAAGTTTTAAACCAATTTTATTGAAACTTTGGGATATTGTTACATACCATAAGAGGAGGCACCCTATTGATTTTGGGGTAAATCCGTTCAAGGTCAATGTCACAGCGACAGAAAAATGTTAGAAAATTTCTTGAATTAGTGGTTTCCGGACCTTAACTAAAAAAGTTCTCAACAGATTTTAATAAAACTTTGGTATATTGTTACATACTATAAGAGGAGGAACCTAATTGATTTTGGGGTAAATCCGCTCAAGGTCAAGGTCACTTTGACAGAAAACCGCTAGAAAATTTCTTGAATTAGTGCTTTCCGGACCATAACTCAAAAAGTTCTCAACCGCTTTTAATGAAAGTTTTGGTTAATAAAATACGGCAACTCGGCTTTTGCACCCCTGTGCATATCAATTTTTTATCTTTTGAGGTAGGCTTTTGATTTTTGGAATTTGGGACGATAATATCAAGGTGATGTGTCGAATACCGTGGTTGTTGACCATTGACCTTGAACTTTGACCTTAAGGTCACATTATTGCTTACTGAATGACAAATTCATGTCCTAGTTGTAACTTTTTTATCTTTTGAGGAAGGCTTTTGGTATTTGGAATGTGGGTAGATAATATCAAGGTGATTTGTCACATATTATTGTTGATGACCTTTGACATTGCCCTCAAGGTCAGCGGGGCCCACAGAGATGGGTACCATCTCACTGTTATCTAGTTTTACACACCTGTCAGACAGTAAATCAGATTATTGATTGGCTTTCCAATTTGAATTGGCAATTTAATAAAACGAATTGATAATCCAAGCGCGGTACATGCATCACTAAGGCTAATTGATGATCCGCTCATTACTGTCTGAATTATTATGTCATGTTTAATTAAAAATGATAATTATTGAAAATTTCTTTTGACCTGATCAATAATATATGTGGTTAAGTTTTGTTTCTTTAAAGACATTTTGTTATTTTTGTTGATTTGTGTGTTGTTTTCAATTACGTAAAAAAAAATAATCTGTATTGTTGAATTAGTTGTTTCGAACTGTAAGTTGATAAGAGTTTTTGTGAAATGTTTTTCCATGATTTTGTAATAAAGTATATAAATTTGATTACAATATTTATCAATTATTGTCGATTTTTTTTTATTGGATTTAAAGCAAAAATACTTGATATGATATATCCTACGCTACAGAAACAAATGATGGAGAAGATCGAAACCGATATACATAAAATAAATACCCTTAGAATTTTTAAACATAACATTATGGAAATGACGTTTCACCCTAAACTCGGTTGACAAGTTTTGGACTTCGACATATCAAGGTTTGACTGTATTAACCTTTTACATTTAATATTGTTCTCTGAACATCTGTACTAATTTGCTTATTGTATAATAGATGCAGAATAACTTGCATGTACATGTATGTATGTACTTGTTTTTGTAAATCAAGAAATATTAAATGTAACATTGTTTGATGACAGAAATTTTGTAATTAAATCTTTTTTTAAATTCTGTTCAGACATGTGGGCATTTTCTTGTAGGTTTCTCGTGGTTAATTTAGTCTAAACAGTGCATAGAAAATTAGAGATTGGCATGTTGTTTCTTTTTAATTTTGTTTATGTCTCTATTCTAACATTGTTTGTTTCAGACACATAGAAAATCACGAGCATTACGTAGAATGATAAAACAGGTTCAGAGTCACCCAATGAAGAAAGAAATAATTGTTTCATATTTGCTACCTATAACGGAGTCTTTTTTGAATGATGAAAAATATGCAAAAGCACAAAATGTATTAGATGTGGCTGTTGAAAGTCTGGGTTTCCTTTGTAAACTGTTGCCATGGCGACCGTATTCTTTTCTATTGAAGTTTTACCTGACACAGATGCAGAAAAGACTGGATAAAAATAAACATTATGTCAAGTATGTATGCTCTAGTTATTGGTATGTGATGTTGTCACAATCATACAGGTAAACAAAACATTCAGATTTTGTTTCTGAACAGAGTGTAAAAATTAAATGACTGTTTAAGGTATCCAACCCATAATTGAAGTCACCATTTGATTTTATTTTTCGGCTGAGAAATTCAGATTTATTAAATCATTGTAATTCTAATTAATGATACAAAATGTATTGTTTTACTTTGAGTCAAGGTTAACAGTTTTGAGCAAAAAAGTTACTCAAGTAGTATTTTTGATGTTTGCTGAACATAACCAAGGTCTGCTCTATTGAAAAACAATGAACTTTCAGGACACCAAATATGATCATGTGGTTGATTTTGGTCCAGATATCTTAAAGAAAATTACCACAGTGAGTTAAATGACATTTGTATGAAGCAGAGGTCTATGGCATCCTTAGATAGATTTAATGTTATTTATCTATTGTGGACTTCTCAAGAATTTATTAACCTTTAGTAAACTATCTGTGGGAACTAATATAATTCCTATTACTAGGAATAGTTTTCCATTGCTTAGATCAAGCCATTACTGTTCAAATATAGTCATGGCAAATTATCCAATCAAAAATGTTGATTTAGATGTGTTGTGTACTAAAATATATATATTCTTCTGTCAATGGCTGATTTCCGGTACAGATGGGCTAGCGCTCACTCATCTTTACGTTTAGTGTCATCCAATCAAAACCTCTTAAAAAAGGTTGTAATGTTCTTGCTTGATAATTCAGATTATATGACAGGTACATGTATTAACAAATGGAGAGACCATAGGATATCTCAATATAAAATTTGTTGGTTTATGGGAGGAATTAGTACTTTCGGTCGCTTTTAGGAAAGCCCATGTAATCTTCCACTCATAATAAAATTTTTTTGGTCTTTCTAAAGGTTGCACTGTTCTCCACTCAGGATAAGACATAACACTTCTATCACTGGTGGAAAATCACCTGGTCTTTCCAAAAAAATTGTATGTAAGAAATTATCAATCTCTTTCCATCCGACATAGTTCTTGACTTGAATCCCCTTGAAGGAATTTTGTACTTTTGTGTTGGTGAAATTATCATGAAATTTGTTTGTCTTATTTTAATTTACCTTCTTTATTGAAAATAAGTGCATGGTATTATTGTCTCGCTTGTGACAGAAGTCGCTGGAGGCGAGACATATGTATGGGAATCTGGCGGCGGCGGCGTAAACACTTGACATCTTGCTTTATATATTTGTAAGCCCAAGCCCTAGGTCCATCAAATTTGGTACAGAGGTAGCTTATGATGAGTACTTGCCAGTCAGTCACATGTCACCTGACCTTGACCTCAATTTCACGGTCCAGCGACTACGTTAAATTTTTTGGGTTACTGCAGTTCCTCTGTAACTAGGCATAGTAGGATGACACTATTTGGTATATAAGTTGCTGATGACTAGTACATGAATGTCTGGTAGGTGTCACCGGACCTTGACCTCAATTTCACGGTCCAGTGACTACGTTAAAGTTTTTGTGTTACGACAGTTCCTCTGTAACTATGCATGGTAGGATGACAATATTTGGTATATAGATTGCTGGTGAATAGTACATGACTGTCTGGTAGGTGCCACATGACCTTGACCTCAATTTCACGGTCCAGCGACTACATTAAAGTTTTTAGGTTACTGCTCTTCCCCTGTAACCAAGCATGGTAGGATGACAATATTTGGAAAATAGGTTGCTGATGAATAGTACATTACTGTCTGGTAGGTGTCACCTGACCTTGACCTCAATTTCACGGTCCAGCGACTACGTTTAAGTTTTTGTATAAGGACAGTTCCTCTGTAACTATGGTATGATGACAATATTTGGTGTACAGGCAGCTGCTGATAATTAATGCTATTTACGTTATGCTTATGACGAAATTTATTTTTGTTACTGATATGGAATGCAGGCGAGATGTTTTTCTGTGTCCACACTTGTTAAATTATATATTTAAATATTCATTATTTCAGGATAATTGTTGTAATATTAGATGCGTTTCATTTTGATCTGAGAAACTCTGAGTATGCAGAGAAAGGTGTTCCCAAAGCTGCAGGTAAATATTCTTCTTAATTTTATATGCTTAATATTTGTGTTCTTCATGCCTTCTAACTTGTAACCATTAAAATATCAATTCCTCAATCACAAAATTTATGTCGTAAAAATTTTCCTGTATTAGGTTAAATATTCTTTTCACATTCAAAATGGCAGGTTGTAAGTTTTGTACTTGGAGAACTCTGGTGTATTTGACAACTTGTAATGTCGTTTAAGTGATATTTAGAATCAGGTAATGACAATTAACATTGATTAACAGTTCCACAACATTTTTCTCACGATTTTTCATAATTACTGATGTATTTATAGTTAAAAGTCAAAAAGACTTGAAAAATAGGAGAAAGTTCATTTGCATACCATTGTCAACAAAGTGATGAGCTTTACGTAGTGTGTCAACACATTTTTTGTCATTTATGGCTTTGGATGTGTAAGTGGTCAAAGTGGGCTTAATTTGTCTTTTCATCATTATGGTAAAAAAAATTTCCTACTTTTCAGATTTCCTTCATTGGATTTCTGATTTAATGACCTTTTGTTAATGTCTTAATAAATATTCCTATCTTTTGTTCTGAGGATGAAGCGGTTGAAAGGGCCATTTGTTTGTTTTCACCATTGTTGTTTTCTTCAGTTTTTTGTTTAATGAGCTTGCATTATGTGTAAACCGATTTTTCATATCTTTTACGTTTTTCAAGATTTTAAGTGGTAGAAAGATCAAATTGTTTATTTTTTCTATTTTTTAGTAAAAAATTTAATTTTAACTCAGATGGATCGAATTCTTCATCAAAGATTTTCAGTGATATGACTACACAATTTCTTCTGTCTCTTGGCTATTAATATATTTGGGCTGATGCTTTTGTGATATCCACAGGAATATACTGATGAAATTTACATGTATGTTGATTCCACACTTATTTTGACTGGCAATGCTTTGACATTTGTCTTGGCAGTCTCATTTTCTTGGGTACATAAATTCATGGATTCCAAAATTCATAGATTTATGTTTTCTGAATCACCTCTGTCAACTGTCATCATAGTATAATGATTTTTTTCATTATAGAATTCTAAAATGAGTGGTTCAGTGTCTCACGAAAATATAAAACTTTGGCATCTAGCTGATAAATCCTCTGTCTCAACAATCTAGTAATTTTTCTCTTTTTTTGTAGAAGAAAATATTGATGAAAATGAAGAAGAAAACAGAACGGTTGAAATCTCCGAGGAAGTTGACGAAGCCCCCAACACAACATCTGATAAGGAAGTCTGCTCCTCAACCTTGGCAACTAGGATACATCTGTCTATCAGTCATATGTTTATACCAAAACTTCAGAAATATCTGACAGAAAAGGTAAAATGTTAAGGATCCATTGATTGCTGTTTAACATCCAGCAAGCAAAATGCTAAGGGATCTATACAGATGTTACCATGGCAAAGATTTAACACTGTATTCCCCATATCAAACTTTAATTCATGCCAGAGTTTGAGGATTTCAACAGTACAAGTTTTCTATGTTATTGGACACCTTCATTTGGTAGCAAAATGTTTTAAAATTGTATAAATTTTGGTCAAGCAAAGAAAAAACAAACAAACAAGATCAATAATTCTTTGAATAAAAACCTTGATCTCTGTATACAGTCTTACATACTTACTCCTTGGTATGCCTGGAAGAGCTGAGAGCTAATTAAAAGCTTCACCATACCTAATAAATCTGTCCTTACTATGCACCTCCATGGGCTGCACAGTTCGTCAATCTTGAACATGTTCCTGATTTTCTGGCACCCTCACTAACCGTGTGGTAATGGACATATTCCGGACAGGAAATAGTTTATTCAATAATCGGTTTATTTGAGCTTGAAAATAAAGTCCTAAAAGAAAAAAAACAAGTGACAATCGATGTACACCTTTAAAATTGTTGGAAGCCATCTTAAAACGTCACTGTTCTGTCTGCACTACCTCTAAAATCAGCACAGGCAGAACATGTCCTGAACACTGTTCCATTTTACTCGATTCCAGTCCGGAACATTCTAGATGTTCAGAACAGCAACCCCCCATATTTTTTAGGTTGGCCTCTATTTCACTTGACCAGGGTGTTCACATATACCACTTCTTTGGTCATATCATGTACATTAAATACAGGCTAAAACTAGTTTTTATTAACAGATCAAGTCCGATGAGGAACACAAGATGGCTGCTACACAGTCTGCTTATCCTGAAGACTCAGAGATATTGAGGGTACCTCTAGCTCTAGCCATGGTCAAGTTACTACAGAACTTACCTCAGAAGACACTGGAGCAAAATCTACCTGGGTTTGTTTTTAACAATGCTATCGGATTTGTTTGAAAATTAAGATGAGAAACCTTAAAAAAATTGCTTCGATGTGTCACCATTACTGTCATTCCATGTACATATGTTACATTGATTGATTGATTGATTGATTGATTGATTGAGTGAATGATTTCTTAATGTGAAGTATTTTAACTAGATTCAAGATGAAAACAAGTTAAGAAACGAAGGTGTGTTTATCATGCAAGGAACATGACACTCTCCAAACATGTCATTTCCTGTCAATATCCCAGTGATATGGCTCCTCCATACGTTGGCAAGATATGTGTAGAAGAAATAAATTAAAAAATTTAATAAAAGAAAGGAATCAAAATTGAATATGGCACATGAAGCCATATAGGCAGCTAACAGAACTTGTTTACAAGTGAATGAGCAGACTCTTTAATGGAGGAAATTCTTCAAAAGATCATTTAGATCAGTAGTGTATCAATTTATAGTCTAGAAAATATACATGTATCATTTGAATGTATCAGGGGCTGTGCTGGGCTTCGCCAATGTCGCCAATGGCAATTTTTTTTTTCGTTTGGCGACAAAATATTGCGATTTTTTTGGCGCCAAGGTTTCATAGTGTTAAACGATGCATGCACGTTTTAAATTTATCGGTAATCGGCGATTGCATCATTAAAGATCCTTTGTCTGCTTCTATGGTCGTAAATGCACGTGTATTGTGTAGTATCCAGTGACATTGTGTTATTTGGAGTTTTTTAACGGAAATCCGCAATAAATGAATCAACAAAGTTGTATGATGAAAAGCAGCTTTACCTGCATCAATTTTGAGTAGACGTGTAATAAAACAATTGATGCTGTTAATTAATTTATAAAAATAACAAAACAAACATATTTTTGTAGTAATATTTTTTTAATAATGTAATTAATAAACTACAGGTATGAAAACTGACGTCGTTGTTGAGTGATTTCCGGACAGGATGTCCGTCTTAATTTCGTAATTAGAAAACTCTTACACATGCGTAGTTCTATTTTCAGTATTTCCGGTTTTATGTTCATTCACGGGAATAGATGTTTCTAATAAATAACTGTAAAATTTTGGTTTTCTGCCAACAAGAAATCACTCACACATCTTTACATGATTAAAATACAATTAGTGTAAGGGTTGCTCGAGACCAAACTTTTGAAAAATTGAATTAAGAGTCCGGCAAAATTGAATTCGTCCGACGTTACAGAATGTCACACATATAATGTTAAACAAGTTCGCCATGTTATATAGTATCTATACTGTGATTTCTAATATGGCGACACTTTTACAAAACTGGCGACGGAAAATTGCAGTTGGCGATTTTTTTGGCGCCAGCTTTTTAGAAGCCAGAGCAGCCCCTGTGTATTTTCTCTTTTTACAGAATACTTCTAAAAGTTTGTAATTTCCTGAAGTCCCGAGCTAAAGACATCAGGGTGACATCTCGAGACACCTTGGTGAGGATCGTGATGTCATTGGGACCCAGATACTTCCCTTATGTTTTGTCTGAGCTGAGAGGAACATTACGAAGAGGTTATCAGGTAATTCTTCTGTCCAATGATATCAGGTAATTCTTCTGTCCTATGATATCAGGTAATTCTTCTGTCCAATGATATCGGTAATTCTTCTGTCCTATGATATCAGGTAATTCTTTTGTCCTATGATATCAGGTAATTCTTCTGTCCAATGATATCAGGTAATTCTTCTGTCCTATGATATCAGGTAATTCTTCTGTCCAATGATATCAGGTAATTAATTTGTCCTATGATATCAGGTAAATCTTCTGTCTAATGATATCAGGTAATTCTTTTGTCCTATGATATCAGGTAATTCTTCTGTCCTATGATATCAGGTAATTCTTCTGTCCAATGATATCAGGTAATTCTTCTGTCCTATGATATCAGGTAATTCTTTTGTCATATGATATCAGGTAATTCTTCTGTCCTATGATATCAGGTAATTCTTTTGTCCTATGATATCAGGTAATTCTTTTGTCCTATGATATCAGGTAATTCTTCTGTCCTATGATATCAGGTAATTCTTTTGTCCTATGATATCGGGTAATTCTTCTGTCCTATGATATCAGGTAATTCTTCTGTCCTATGATATCAGGTAATTCTTCTGTCTAATGATCTCAGGTAATACTTCTGTCCTATGATATCAGGTAATTCTTCTGTCCAATGATATCAGGTAATTCTTCTGTCCAATGATATCAGGTAATTCTTATGTCCTATGATATGAGGTAATTCTTCTGTCCTATGATATCAGGTAATTCTTCTGTCCTGTGATATCAGGTAATTCTTTTGTCCTATGATATCAGGTAATTCTTCTGTCCTATGACATCAGGTAATTCTTTTGTCCTATGATATCAGGTAATTCTTCTGTCTAATGATATCGGGTAATTCTTCTGTCTTATGATATCAGGTAATTCTTATGTCTTATGATATCAGGTAATTCTTCTGTCCTATGATATCAGGTAATTCTTCTGTCCTATGATATCAGGTTATTCTTCTGTCTTATGATATCAGGTAATTCTTCTGTCCTATGATATCAGGTTATTCTTCTGTCTTATGATATCAGGTAATTCTTTTGTCATATGATATCAGGTAATTCTTTTGTCCTATGTTATCAGGTAATTCTTCTGTCCTATGATATCAAGTAATTCTTTTGTCCTATGATATCAGGTAATTCTTCTGTCTAATGATATCAGGTAATTCTTTTGTTCTATGATATCAGGTAATTCTTCTGTCCTATGATATCAGGTAATTCTTATGTCCTATGATATCAGGTAATTCTTCTGTCCTATGATATCAGGTTATTCCTCTGTCTTATGATATCAGGTAATTCTTTTGTCATATGATATCAGGTAATTCTTTTGTCCTATGATATCAGGTAATTCTTCTGTCCTATGATATCAAGTAATTCTTTTGTCCTATGATATCAGGTAATTCTTCTGTCTGATGATATCAGGTAATTCTTTTGTCCTATGATATCAGGTAATTCTTCTGTCCTATGATATCAGGTAATTCTTCTGTCCAATGATATCAGGTAATTCTTCTGTCCTATGATATCAGGTAATTCTTTTGTCATATGATATCAGGTAATTCTTCTGTCCTATGATATCAGGTAATTCTTTTGTCCTATGATATCAGGTAATTCTTCTGTCTAATGATATCAGGTAATTCTTCTGTCCTATGATATCAGGTAATTCTTCTGTCTAATGATATCAGGTAATTCTTCTGTCCTATGATATCAATTAATTCTTTTGTCCTTTGATATCAGGTAATTCTTTTGTCATATGATATCAGGTAATTCTTCTGTCTAATGATATCAGGTAATTCTTTTGTCCTATGATATCAGGTAATTCTTCTGTCCTATGATATCAGGTAATTCTTCTGTCCTATGATAACAGGTAATTCTTCTGTCTAATGATCTCAGGCAATACTTCTGTCCTATGATATCAGGTAATTCTTCTGTCCTATGATACCAGGTAATTCTTCTGTCCTACTTGTGTCTGTTGTGAATCTGTTTGTGATACTAAATGAAGGATTTGATGTAGTTAATCTAATAGACCATCACAATAACAGATAACAATGAGTGTTATTGTGAACTTATTATTTTTTTTCATGCACCAATATTGCCTGTAGAAACCAAATCTCTTTTAGATTTCACTGTAATATTTTTTCTTACAGTTCATTGTAATAGGCCTTCAAATTAATAGACTATGTAGATTATCACATCTCTATCATAAGATAGAATTCAATAATCTGTAATTCTATACAGTTGAGGGTCTCTTCTTTTTAAAAAAAAAACAAAGCACCTGATAAAGTTAAACTGTAAAAAAAAACTACTCTAGTTCATAGTTCTGACAATAAAAAAAAATATATTTTCCATGAAAAAGCAGTCAAATTCTTTATAGTGGAATCAAAATATTAATTATCCAGTGTAAATTACATGAAATATTATATTCCCACTTTACTTAGACAAAGAATATACCTGTGTTAATTAAGTTAGAATAAGGTACATGTAACATGTACTTGTGTAAAATGTAGAGATTTTGGTAAAAAATTAATTAGTTAATTGTTTATTTCAGCTGCATGTTTTAGGATTCACTCTACATACCATTCTGAGGAACATGTCTGCTACAATCAAACCAGGAGATCTAGACTTCTGTAGAGACAGTTTACAACAGGTCAGTAGTCAAACCAGGAGATCTAGACTTTTGTAGAGACAGTTAACAACTGGTCAGTAATCAAACCGGGAGATCTAGACTTCTGTAGAGACAGTTTACAACAGGTCAGTAGTCAAACCAGGAGATCTAGACTTCTGTAGAGACAGTTTACAACAGGTCAGTAATCAAACCAGGAGATCTAGACTTCTGTAGAGACAGTTTACAACAGGTCAGTAGTCAAACCAGGAGATCTAGACTTTTGTAGAGACAGTTAACAACTGGTCAGTAATCAAACCGGGAGATCTAGACTTCTGTAGAGACAGTTTACAACAGGTCAGTAGTCAAACCAGGAGATCTAGACTTCTGTAGAGACAGTTTACAACAGGTCAGTAATCAAACCAGGAGATCTAGACTTCTGTAGAGACAGTTTACAACAGGTCAGTAGTCAACCAGGAGATCTAGACTTCTGTAGAGACAGTTTACAACAGGTCAGTAGTCAAACCAGGAGATCTAGACTTATGTAGAGACAGTGTACATCAGGTCGGTAGTCAAACCAGGAAATCTAGACTTCTGCAGAGACAGTTTACAACAGGTCAGTAATCAAACCAGGAGATCTAGACTTCTGTAGAGACAGTTTATAAACAGGTCAGTAGTCAACCAGGAGATCTAGACTTCTGTAGAGACAGTTTACAACAGGTCAGTAATCAAACCAGGAGATCTAGACTTCTGTAGAGACAGTTTACAACAGGTCAGTAATCAAACCAGGAGATCTAGACTTCTGTAGAGACAGTTTACAACAGGTCAGTAATCAAACCAGGAGATCTAGACTTATGTAGAGACAGTGTACATCAGGTCGGTAGTCAAACCAGGAAATCTAGACTTCTGCAGAGACAGTTTACAACAGGTCAGTAATCAAACCAGGAGATCTAGACTTCTGTAGAGACAGTTTATAAACAGGTCAGTAGTCAACCAGGAGATCTAGACTTCTGTAGAGACAGTTTACATCAGGTCGGTAGTCAAACCAGGAAATCTAGACTTCTGCAGAGACAGTTTACAACAGGTCAGTAATCAAACCAGGAGATCTAGACTTCTGTAGAGACAGTTTATAAACAGGTCAGTAGTCAACCAGGAGATCTAGACTTCTGTAGAGACAGTTTACAACAGGTCAGTAATCAAACCAGGAGATCTAGACTTCTGTAGAGACAGTTTACAACAGGTCAGTAGTCAACCAGGAGATCTAGACTTCTGTAGAGACAGTTTACAACAGGTCAGTAGTCAAACCAGGAGATCTAGACTTATGTAGAGACAGTGTACATCAGGTCGGTAGTCAAACCAGGAAATCTAGACTTCTGCAGAGACAGTTTACAACAGGTCAGTAATCAAACCAGGAGATCTAGACTTCTGTAGAGACAGTTTACAACTGGTCAGTAATCAAACCAGGAGATCTAGACTTCTGTAGAGACAGTTTACAACAGGTCAGTAATCAAACCAGGAGATCTAGACTTCTGTAGAGACAGTTTACAACTGGTCAGTAATCAAACCAGGAGATCTAGACTTTGGGATTCACCTTGCATACATACGTTGGAGTCATAATTTGACCTTTACTACAATATTTTATAGACTCTCAGTCCACTTGGACTTGGAATTTAAATTAACATTCCAAAGGCATATATATTGTAGAAATTATTTCATACATAAAATAATGTCTTGACTTATAGTCTGATAAATATTGTAGATAGACATAAAATGTAAACTGTCAGATGATACAATGTAGACATATATATTGCATGTTTTCGACTACAGATTTTCCATGAGGAATTGTTTGGTATGGTTTCTGAAGAGAAGGATGTTGATGCTATCAAAGGCAAAGTGTTTGAAGCTAAGACAATGAAGAGTTATGACTCATATCAGATACTTGCTAAATTTATAGGAATGGGATCATTATCTGCATTACTGCAACCACTAAAAGAGGTAAAACTGTGTACTTAGCAACTGTTTTTGAACATATTTCAAGTGTTTCTTAAATCTAATGAGTGGCAGACCTCAGTGGCCAGAGTGGTTAATTAAGTAAATTGTCTACTATTGATTAACGGAGTCTCAGTGCTGAGGTTGTCTAATGGTTTTCAATGAGAGGCTTACCTCAGCTACCAGAGTGGTTAATTAAGTAAATTGTCTACTATTGATTAACGGAGTCTCAGTCCTGAGATTGTGTAATGGTTTTCAATGAGGGGCTTACCTCAGCTACCAGAGTGGTTATATAGTAAATTGACTACTATTGATTACCAGTCTCAGTGCTGAGGTTGTATGTTCAAGTATAACTTAGCAGGGCGCTCCACTCCAATCATAATTGACAACAATTGTAAGTTTTTCCTGCCGAATGTTGGGTTTTCACCCTGTACTCGGGCTTTTTTTCAAATAAAATAATTATAATATATATAATAATTATTCCATTTTATTGCTGAACAATTGCTAAAAGTGGGGTGAAAAAAACAAATCCAATGAAAATGAATTTTGAGGTTAAAAATTTGTGATTTATTTTAAAAAGGAAACATATATTGCACATATTTCGTAACATTATATTGGTAGATTGGTTTTTAAAAACCTGTATTCCTATAAGATGTGATGTTATAGTATTGTTCAATAGGAATTGTGACATAATGCAATAAACTAGGGATCTATCAGTTCAGGAATAATCTACAACACATTGGCATTCTCTTGGAACAATTCAGATCCAATACTGGTTTGTTAAAAGGTGCTAAAACTTGAGCTCTCTACTGGTGAGAAAGTAATATATAATAAAAATTTGAATGCAATTCATAATGTAACGTCAATTCTGATTGAACAACGTGAATAATCTCATGGCAACAATTCCACGATTGATGCTGTCAGAAGTTAACGCAAGCACATGTTATTTAAATAAAAAATTCACAATTTAATCAGCTAATTTACTTTTTTTATTGTCATAGCATTAGAATGGAGATAATTGTAATGTATTTGAAGATTTGCTGGCATCAGTTGGTGGTTTGATGGTCGGAAATATCCGTTTACTGGCTCCAATTATGCGTTGCCAGTAAACTCAATTTCCGACCATCAAATCACCAATTGATGCCAGCAAATCTTCAAATACAATACAGTTATCTCCTAAATGTTCACACAAAAACTTAACATGTGTCACCAATCCCTATTTACACACATCATACACATTTAAGAACAGTTATTACACAAACTTATGAAAGCAGATAATTCTTCATCATTGAGAAATGCTGTTTTCATCAGTTACTAATACCATGAATGTACTGCATATTGACCTGAAGAATAATGATCAAGATCAGATCATAGGAAAGTTATTTTGTTACTTCCCTTTAGTAAGTACTGCGAAGTATATATGTCATTTGATTTGTTGTTGTTTTTCACAGGTTCTTAATAGTACACAGAGTTTGAAATTTACTAAAAAGATTCAAGAAGCATTGAGAAATATATCTTATGGGTTGATTGACAATACTGGGATAGATATAGAGAAAACCATGATCTTTGTCCATTCCTTGATAACATCACAGGATGAACAGAAAAGGTAAGGGAGATAAATCCATGATTTTTGTCCATTCCTTGATAACATCACATTACGAATAGAAAAGGTAAGGGAGATAAATCTATGATCTTTGTCCATTCCTTGATAACATCACAGAACGAACAGAAAAGGTAAGGGAGATAAATCTATGATCTTTGTCCATTCCTTGATAACATCACAGAACGAACAGAAAAGGTAAGGGAGATAAATCTATGATCTTTGTCCATTCCTTGATAACATCACAGAACGAACAGAAAAAGTAAGGGAGATAAATCTATGATCTTTGTCCATTCCTTGATAACATCACAGAACGAACAGAAAAGGTAAGGGAGATAAATCTATGATCTTTGTCCATTCCTTGATAACATCACAGAACGAACAGAAAAGGTAAGGGAGATAAATCTATGATCTTTGTCCATTCCTTGATAACATCACAGAACGAACAGAAAAGGTAAGGGAGATAAATCTATGATCTTTGTCCATTCCTTGATAGCATCACAGGACGAAACAGAAAAGGTAAGGGAGATAAATCCATGATCTTTGTCCATTCCTTGATTACATCACAGGATGAACAGAAAAGGTAAAGGAGATAAATCCATGATCTTTGTCTACTCCCTGATAACATCACAGGACGAACAGAAAAGGTAAGGGAGAGAAAACCATGTCCCTTCCTTAATAACATCACAGGACGAACAGAAAACTTAAAGGAGATAAATCCACAATCTTGTCCATTCCTTGATAACATCACAGGACGAACGATCTTGTCCATTCCTTGATAACATCACAGGACGAACAGAAAAGGTAAGGGAGAGAAATCCATGATCTTTGTCCATTCCTTGATAGCATCACAGGACGAACAGAAAAGGTAAGGGAGAGAAAACCATGATCTTTGTCCATTCCTTGATAACATCACAGGACGAACAGAAAAGGTAAGGGAGATAAATCCATGATGATAACATCACAGGACGAACAGAATAGGTAAGGGAGATAAATCCATGATCTTGTCCATTCCTTGATAACATCACAGGACGAACAGAAAAGGTAAGGGAGATAAATCCATGATCTTTGTCCATTCCTTGATAACATCACAGGACGAACAGGAAAGGTAAGGGAGATAAATCCATGATTTTTGTCCATTCCTTGATAACATCACAGGACGAACAGAAAAGGTAAGAGAGATAAATCCATGATCTTTGTTCGCCTGAATATAGCTGAAATATTGCTGCTCTGGCGTTAAACACCATTAATCAATCAATCAATCCATTCCTTGATTACATCACAGGACGAACAGAAAAGGTAAGGGAGATAAATCCATGATCTTTGTCCATTCCTTGATAACATCACAGGACGAACAGAAAATGTAAGGGAGAGAAAACCGTGATCTTTGTCCATTCCTTGATAACATCACAGGACGAACAGAAAAGGTAAGGGAGATAAATCTATGATTTTTTTCCATTCCTTGATAACGTCACAGGACAAACAGAAAAGGTAAGTGAGATAAAACCATGATCTCTGTACATTCCTTGATAACATCACAGGACGAACAGAAAATGTAAGGGAGAGAAAACTGTGATCTTTGTCCATTCCTTGACAACATCACAGGACGAACAGAAAATGTAAAGGCGAGAAAACCATGATCTTTGTCCATTCCTTGAACACATCACAGGACGAACAGAAAAGGTAAGGGAGAGAAAACCATGATCTTTGTCCATTCCTTGATAACATCACATTAGGAAAAGAAAAAGTAGGGGAGAGAAAGCCATGATCTTTTCCCATTTCTTGATAACATCACAGGACGAATAGAAAAGGTAAGGGAGAGAAAACCATGATCTTTGTCCATTTCTTGATAACATCACATTGCGAAAAGAAAAAGTAGGGGAGAGAAAACCATGATCTTTTACCATTTCTTGATAACATCACATTACGAAAAGAAAAAGTAGGGGAGAGAAAACTATGATCTTTTCCCATTTCTTGATAACATCACATTACGAAAAGAAAAAGTAGGGGAGAGAAAACTATGATCTTTTCCCATTTCTTGATAACATCACAGGATGAATAGAAAAGGCACATTAAGGAATGCACACAAAAGATAAGGGTCTTTTTCCATTCATTGAGAACATTACAAAATGAATAGAAAAGTTTAGGTAGTGGCTTTGCATTAGAACAGCTATTCATGTGTGACAATCTCATACTCTTGATGGTTATGCATAAGTAGCTGCAGTTCCTGCAACTACTGAAGAAGAGTTTTCAAGGAAAAGAGATTAAATCTGTTTTTGAAACAAGACCAATAAAGAAAACACGTTGAACATAATACTACAGATTTAGATGATTGTCATGCTAGTCTGAACCATTAACCCATTTTTGACTGAACAGGACCTTCGGTCCATGTGAACTTTTGCAAAGAATTGGCATCCATGCATCGTCTATCATCTGTCTTAAACTTTTTCAAAAGACTTCTCTGAAACTACTGGGCCAATTTATTTCAAACTTGACCACAATCATCCTTAGGGTCCCTAGTTCCAAGTTTGTACCCAGGGTGTTGATGAACAGACCAAGGTGGCCACTGTTAATAAAAATTAGAACATGGGTGTCAAGCTGAGTTTTTCCTCAATATCTCAAAAATTATAATAGCTGTAGAAAAAACTTCAAATTGATCAGAACATTAAGGTCTACAATAGTTGCTATTAGTGTGAAGGTGTGTAATGGCTCCCTTTAGGAGTTATTGCTCTAATGGTGATTTTTGACAAAATTTGTGGTATTTACAATATAACTTGAAAACTATACGAGCTAAACTAAATTGTAAATAGCAAAAAGATCAGCAATTCAACTTTATTGGTCTGGAATTGTCAGGTTACTCCTTATATAAGTTATTGCCTTTGAATGACAATTTGTAACTTAAAAAACTAGAAAAGCTAGAGTGCAACTGTAAAGGCTAAAATGATCAGCAATAAAAGTTCTACAATTCACTTTTATTGGTCTGATGAAATTGTCAGATGACTCCTTACATGAGTTATTGCCCTTAAATGACAATTTTTTAATGAAATCTTCTGTTTTTGTCCTGTAACTTGAAAAATATAACACTTAAAATGATCAGTAATACAAGCCCTAAAATTCACTCAATTAGTCTGAAATTGTCAAATGACTCCTTATAGGAGTTGTTGCCCATTAATGACATTTTTTTATGATTTTTTTTCATTTTTGTCCTGTTACCTAAAGCTATAACATCTAGTGAAACTGTAAATAACAAAAAGGATCACTATAAAAGTTCTACAATTCACTTAATTGTTCTGAAATTGTCAGATTAATCCTTGTTGCAGTTATTGTCCTTGAATGACAATTTTTTTTAATGAATTTCCCATTTTCCTCCTGTAACCTAAAACTTATAACAGCTATAGTGAAACTGTAAATTGCAAAAATGATCAGAAATGAAGTTCTAAAATTCCCTCTGTATTAATTGCCATATGACTCCTTATAGGAGTTGTTGCCCTTTAATAAAAAAGTTTGGCAACAAAATTTGTAGTTTTTGCCCTGTAACTTAAATGTCATAACAGCTAGATTGATACTGTAAATTGCACAAATCATTGCTTAGTCCAAAAATTTTTAGATGAATCTATAGGAGTTATTAACCTTTAAATATGAATTTGGACAAAATGATCAGTTTTTGTGTTAAAAACACCTAGATTAAAACTGTAAATTACTTTTAACCTAAAGGTCAAGGCCTACAAATCATTTGATTTTCAGAAATTGTCTGATGGCACCTTATATAATTATTGTACTTAACATTTTTAAAGAAATTATTCTGCCCGTGTTCCAGATAGCTAACCAATATTTATATACGAGCAAATATACAACAAATCAAGGGAAAGATCGTTTATTCAACCAAGTAATATACAAGTGTCAATCAGAGAAGGTTACAAATTCAACGTTAAATAAATTTTCGAACAATAAAAAGTATACAGAAAAATAAAAAAGACAGCCTCTAGAATAATAAATTATTAATAAAAGGCAATCACAGTTAAATAAAGTTATCGAAAATCACATCTGGCTAATCAAGAATCAATTTCGATCAGTTCCAAAAAGAACGAAGCAGAAGTAGAAATTTCAATAAATGAATCTTTAACAGATGAATAAAACATGAGAATAAGCTGCTGAAAGTCTCAAAAAATAATTATACCCCAACAACCTTGTTTGGGGGGGGGGGGGTGTATATAGGAATCACCCTTTCTGTCTGTCCTTCTGTCCACATCCCTTGTAAGCTCAACTCCCCTCCTAAACCGCTTAATGAAATTTAATGAAACTTAGCATAAAAGAAGTACATTATATGTAGATGTGCTTGAAGGATTTTCATTGACCTAGGATATCATTAAAGGGAGATAATGGGACTTGAAAGCTAAGCAGGGGGTATCGTGCTCACAGTCCACACTTGTTTAAACTGTCTTACACTGTATGTCGGCAAGGGCTAACTCCTGAATGAGAGCGATCCAAAAACATGTCGGACAAGGATTTCATCAAACAGAAGAGAAAGAAGGGAGCTAAAACCAGGGAACAGTCGGGAAGAGTTGCATAATATCTGGGATGCTAAACTGATCCAGAAGAAAAAATAGACGTGGTTATTTGTCCAAACATAAATCTTATCTTAAACATTTGTAATGTAATTACAGTACAGAAATGTTTAGTTTTTGCCCAGTAACTTAAAAGCTATAAAAACGAGACTGAAACTGTAAATTGCAAAAACTTCAATATAGTTGTAGTCATTTGTGTTTCAGGTTAGCAATTACAGGATCCTGGGAACCTCTAGATTTGTATTGTTTCAGATATAGCTCATATCGACTTCTGATTTAAACAGTAGTTGAAAGAAATTATGGAAATTTCTCCAAAATACTGAAACAAACTTAAAAAACTGTATTGGTTGGAAAATATTTTGCATAAAATTTTATGGGTCGTTTGGATCGAAAGAAATAATTGTAAAATTGAATGGGTCAGAAGACACCCCATCTCCTTTGGAAAGAACTTTTCCTGAAATAGCCTAAACAATTATTTATGTTTTAATACCTAATACTGATTTGTTTGATGTCCTTGTGCATTAACTTGGTACAGATAACAAATTTCATACATTAATGACATGTTTTCAGTGAGCAGAAACCAGAAGAAAAGAAAGGTTTTCGTCCACCCAGTTGTTTACTCTTACCAACAAAACCGGAATATGGTGGAGGGAAACCTAAGACAAACAAAAAAACTAATACACATGTTCTAGTGGAGTTTGGCCTAGAGGTATGACATTATTATAGAACAAAATCCCCTTTGGGGTTGAGTTTTAAGTTTCTAAACCAGTTTCACAACCCAGTTCATCTGTTTACCAGTTAAATGTACAGTTTGTATATTTTTAGCTCACCTGGACCGAAGGTCCATGTGAGCTATTGCTATCACTTGGCGTCCGTCGTCTGTCGTCCATCGTCTGTCGTCCGTCGTCCGTCGTAAACTTTTTCAAAAATCTTCTCCTCTGAAACCACTGGGCCAATTTTTTTCAAACTTGGCCACAATCATCCTTAGGGTTCCTAGTTTCAAGTTTGTACCCAGGGTGTTGATCAACAGACAAATATGGCCGCTGTTACTAAAAATAGAACATGGGGGTCAACACAGGTTTTTGATCATTATCTAAAAAACTATAATAGCTATAGAGAAAACCGTTACTTCAAATTGATCAGCACATTATGGTCTACAATAGTTGCTATTAGTGCGAAGTTGTGTATTGGCTTCTTGTAGGAGTTATTGCCCTTTTTTGACGATTTTTGACCAAACTTTTGGTATTTACAATATAACCTGAAAAATATACGAGGTAGAGTGAAACTGTAAATGGCAAAAATGATCAGCAATAAAAGCCCTACAATTCACTTGATTGGTCTGAAATTGTCAGATGACTCCTTATATGAGTTATTGCCCTTAAATGTTAATTTTTTATGAAATTTTCCATTTTTGTCCTGTAACTTTAAAACTATAACAGCTAGAGTAAAACTGTAAATAGCAAAAATGATCAACAATACAAGCCCTACAATTCACTGTATTAGTCTGAAATTGTCAGATGACTTCTTATAGGAGTTATTGCCCTTAAATGGCAATTTTTTATGAAATTTTCCGTTTTTGTCCTGTAACTTGAAAACTATAGCAGCTAGATTGAAACTGTAAATTGCACAAATGATCAGCAATAAAGACCCTACAATTCACTTGATTGGTCTGAAATTGTCAGATGACTCCTTATATGAGTTATTGCCCTTAAATGGTAATTTTTTATGAAATTTTCCGTTTTTGTCCTGTTACTTTAAAACTATAACAGCTAGAGTAAAACTGTAATTAGCAAAAATGATCAACAATACAAGCCCTACAATTCACTGTATTAGTCTGAAATTGTCAGATGACTCCTTATAGGAGTTATTGCCCTTAAATGGCAATTTTTTATGAAATTTTCCGTTTTTGTCCTGTAACTTGAAAACTATAGCAGCTAGATTGAAACTGTAAATTGCACAAATGATCAGCAATAAAGACCCTACAATTCACTTGATTGGTCTGAAATTGTCGGACAACTCCTTAAATAAGTTATTGCCCATAAATGACAATTTTTTATGAAATTTTCCGTTTTTGTCCTGTAACTTAAAAACTGTAACAGCTAAAGTGAAACTGTTAATAGCAAAACTGATCAGCAATACAAGCCTTACAAATTACGTTTTAAGTCTGAAATTGTCAGATGACTCCTTATAGGAGTTATTGCCCTTAAATTGCAATTTTTTATGAAATTTTCCGTTTTTGTCCTGTAACTTAAAAACTGTAACAGCTAGAGTGAAATAATAAATAGCAAAAATGATCAGCAATACAAGCCCTACAAATTACTTTTAAGTCTGAAATTGTCAGATGACTCCTTATAGGAGTTATTGCCCTTAAATTGCAATTTTTTATGAAATTTTCCGTGTTTGTCCTGTAACTTAAAAACCATAACAGCTAGAGTGAAATAATAAATTGCAAAAATGATCAGCAAAAAAAGCCCTACAATTCATTTAATTGGTCTGAAATTGTCAGATGACTCCTTATAGGGGTTATTGCCCTTAAATGACAATTTTGTTATGAAATTTTCCATTTTTGTCCTGTAACTTGAAAACTATAGTAGCTAGATTAAAACTGTAAATTGCACAAATGATCAGCAATAGAAGCCCTACAAATGATTGCTTAGTCCAAAAATTGCAAGATGACTCTGTATAGGAGTTATTGCCCTTTCATTATGAATTTGGACATATGAACAGTTTTTTAATTATAAATTAGTCTATAACACACCTATTAGTAGAGTAAAACTGTAAATTTCTAAAGTACCCTAAAGGACAATGCCTAAAAACCGTTTAATTTTCAGAAATTGTCGATGGCACCTTATAGGAGTTATTGTATTTAACAAATTTTTTGAAGAAATGATTAGTTTTTGCACAGTAACTTAAAAGCTATAACAACTAGACTGAAACTTTCAAAAATTTTAATATAGTCATTTGGATTCCAGGTGAGCGATTACAGGCTCCTGGGAGCCTCTTAGTTTAGGAAGTAATTATCAACAACTCAAAGGTTATGACTTGTTACAATTATAGTTTCAAATACTTTTGTGAAGGATAATATCATTTGTGTTTATTAATAAATAAGAACTTTTTTATAGTCACCGCAAATCAATAAAGGTAGCAATATCTGGAGTGGGGGCTGACATCTGTTTTTGTGTGCCACCATTTTTGTCAGCCATGCCACCGCATACATGGGATATCTCACGGTGTGAGAAAAAAACTCACGCAATTCTGAAGGTCCCCACGCTCTCATGGCGTGAGACAACTATCTCACGCAAAAACATATTATTGTAAAGTGAAAAAAATGATAGTTTCTCTGCACGAAGCTTCTAAGTTGACAGCAATTTTTCTTAAGTCATAACAATAGTCATAAAGAAATAAATGATGCCACCATGCTGTATACATTTATAAAACAGTATACAATCTCCTCTAAACACTGGGTTACTGGAAACCAAACTTGGTTACAATTTTCGTATAATAGTTAGCAGTTGGAAATTCAAAATAACTGTCACTACAAAAGACCCTATGGGAAAATGTTGAGATGCTTGGAACACTGTAACCTCAAAGCTTTTTAAATACTCTCTAAAATTTATGTTGTTATTTTATTACAATCTGTTATTTTGATAGTGTATTTCAGATCCTATATCTGTTATTTTGATGGTGTATTTCAGATCCTATATCTGTTATTTTGATGGTGTATTTCAGATCCTATATCTGTTATTTTGCTGTTGTATTTCAGATCCTATATCTGTTATTTTGATGGTGTATTTCAGATCCTATATCTGTTATTTTGATGGTGTATTTCAGATCCTATATCTGTTATTTTGATGGTGTATTTCAGATCCTATATCTGTTATTTTGCTGTTGTATTTCAGATCCTGTATCTGTTATTTTGATGTTTTATTTCAGATCCTATATCTGTTATTTTGCTGTTGTATTTCAGATCCTGTGTCTGTTATTTTGATGGTGTATTTCAGACCCTATATCTGTTATTTTGATGTTTTATTTCAGATCCTATATCTGTTATTGTGCTGTTGTATTTCAGATCCTGTATCTGTTATTTTTATGGTGTATTTCAGACCCTATATCTGTTATTTTGATGTTTTATTTCAGATCCTATATCTTTTATTGAAGAGGTCTAAACTTACACATCAGGATCCTGAACACCTGCAGTTAATTGATCCATTCATTCTAATAATTAATGACAATTTGCAGTCTAAATACATCAAGGTATGTTAATCATGTTCTTCTTTAACTCTGTAGGCTAAGCTATGTCATTCCTGGTTACTTAGACCACCTTTCCATCCATTTGTTTAAATTGTCTCTGTGACCTATTTCTGGCAGTTTTAGACAGAGTGTGTCATATACATGTACCACATATACTCACTTGTTAGTCAGGAAATTGGGAGTTATGATGGATCCATACCATGGGAGAAAAAATAATCTGGTCAGAGATAAAAGAAACAAGCTTATACCTCCAAACTATACAGAAGAACCTGAACCTGGTAAATTAATTTTTTTAAAATTATTTTTAGGTAAATATTATGTGTTTAAGATGTCTGGGCTGGTTGTTAAAGTTTCCATTGCCGTCATTGATGTCCAAAATAAACAAGATTGCACAAGGACTGTTTGTTTTGCTGAAAAATTATGCATCAGTTGGAGCTGCAAAGGGAGATAACTTTGAACTTGTCTCCTTATTATTTAAGGTAAGAGAAAAACATATATTAATTATGTTGAGATTATAAAAGAATTTATTGTTTTTCTGAAAAACTATGTATCTGTTGGAATTGCAATCGGAGGTAACTAGAAAGTTGTTTTTAGCTCACCTGGACCAAATTTGCTCTCACTTGGCATCTGTCGTAAACTTTTTCAAAACTCTTCTCCTCTGAAACAACTGGGCCAATTTTTTTCCAACTTGGCTACAATCATCCTTAGGATTCCTAGTTTCAAATTTGTACCCAGGGTGTTGATCAACAGACAAAGATGGTAACTGTTACTAAAAATTAGAACTTGGGTGTCGACACACATTTTTGATCTTTGTCTCAAAAATTATAATAGCTATAGAGAAAACCGTTACTTCAAATTGATCAGCCCTTAAGGTCTACAATAGTTGCTATTAGTGTGAAGTTGTGTATTGGCTTCAAAATTGTTGGTATTTACAATATAACTTGAAAAACTATAAGAGCTAGAGTGAAATTGTAAATGGCAAAAATGAACAGCAATTTAAGTCTTACAATTCACTTCATTGATCTGAAATTATGAGTTATTGCCCTTAAATGACAATTTTTTTAATGAAATTTTCTGTTTTTGTCCTGTAACTTACAAAAATATAACACTTAAAATGATCAGTAATACAAGCCCTAAAATTCACTAAATTGGTCTGAAATTGTCAAATGACTCCTTTTATTAGTTATTGCCCTTAAATGGCAATTTTTTATGAAATTTTCCCTTTTTTGTCCAGTAACATCAAAACCATAACAGCTAGAGAAAAACTTTTACTAGCAGAAATGATAAGCAGTAAAAGCCCTACAATTCACATAATTGATCTGAAATTGTCAGATGACTCCTTATAGGAGTTATTGCCCATTAATGACAATTTTTTATGAAATTTTCCTTTTTTGTCCTGTAACTTGAAAACTATAACAGCTAGATGTAAACTGTAAATTGCACAAATGATCAGCAACACATAGCCTACAAATCATTGCTTAGTCTAAAATTGAAATATGTTTCTTTATAGGTGTTATTGCCCTTTAATTATGAATTTGGACAAATAATCAGTTTTTGTGTTATAAATTAATCAACACACCTAGAGTAAAACTGAAAATTTCTAAATTACCCTTAAGGACAAGGCCTACAAATCATTTAATTTTCAGAAATTGTTTGATGGCACCTTATAGGAGTTATTGTACTTAACCAAAATTTTTGAAGAAATGTTTAATATTTTCACAGTAACTTAAAAGCTATAACAACTAGACTGGAACTGTATTTTCCCATGCTATGTTGATATTAAGTTTTATGAAATCTCTATCATCAAACTATCTATCTATACCTATCTGACAACCCTTGAAACAAAGGTTCCCCTACATGAGGTAGATAAACAGACAAAAGCAATATACAAACCTTGGTTTTGTCTTTACCATTGCTTACCTAGTCCAGATGAACCATTTAAGACAGTATCTATATGCTTCTGTGGTTTGAATGAAACAAATGCTCCTATAAGAAGGAAAATCAAATAAACACTGTTATTGTGTCATGGGGTAACAGATCTAAGAGATCTCTAACTTATCCAAATTGTGAAAATGAAAGTTAAGGCTATCCATTTAAAATTATATTGTTTGTTTGTTTGTTTGAATATTATTTAACGCCCCTTTCAGCAAATTTCCAGCTATATCATGGCATATAGTTTTAATTGATAGAGGAAGCTGGAGTACCCGGAGAAAACCCCGGACCTTCAGTAGGAAAACTGGCAGTCCTTGTCAAATAAGATTGGAGTCGAATGCACCACGACTGCAGTGAGGCTCGAACCCGCAATCTCAGTTGATCAATAGAAGATCGAACTACCTTAACCACTCGGCCACCAAGGCCCCTTTAAAATTATGAAGGAGTGTAAGATGGAATTTAAGATTATACCCACAACCAACTTTAGTTGTTCTTGATCCACAAACCATATGTCAAAATTTTTAAAAATTCTGTTCTTCTTCATCATAGACTTTAAAAGGAATTGTCCTTAGTAACAGTGTATCTATTATTATTTCAGACAGTGACAGTTCTGGTTAGAGATGTCAAGTATCATAAGATAAATGAGGACCAGTTACATGTCCTACTGTCATTCTGCGAAGAAGATTTGTATGATCATAACAGACAGAGTACAGCATTCAGTTTATTTAGGGTAAATATAGATTTTTTATTCAGAATTTCTTAGATGCTCTGTTAGGATATATTATGGTATAACTGTTTATTAATAAGAGAATATTGTTAGTATTTAGTTATTTACAATTTATTATGTACAAGTTAAAATCATAAACTAGATACAAAAAATATGCTTGATTTTGAGGGACATCTTGTGTGATAATTAAGATGTTTTCTATAATTATTTATATAAAAGAATCCAGATTAATTGGGGAGTATTCCATGACCATGACGATAGTGTGAAAACTTAAATAACTTTAAGGTTGAAGTCGAACACACCTTTTCCTTCACACATAAATTCAGAAACCCATTGCTGATAAGCAGGTGACTGATATTGTAGATATGACCAGCTATGTACAATGTAGGTCTGTTGGCCACAGAGGTTTTACTTTTAACTACAGTGATTTGTACATAGTCAAATTTTCATAAGACATAGTAATATTACTGCCTATTTGTCAAATTGGTTCTGGATAAAGAACAATGACAACCTTTTATCTGGAGTTGAATGTTGATTCTGATATTTTTTAATCATTCTGTGCATAAATAAAAAAATAAAGTGTTTTTTATAGATTATTATGCCCCAACATGTTGGGGGGCATTAAGTTTTACTCATGTCCGTCCATCCGTACGTCCATCCAGATGTACGAATTTCTGTCAAGCTTTTCTCAGAAACCGTAAATGAAAACAATATGAAATTTAGCAGGGTGGTTCAGTATCACAAGTTGTACATCCCAAATGACTTTAAGAACTGTTGGACAACTACTACCTGTTTGGGACAGGGTTGATATGAAAATGTGTGAACACGAGTATGAAAAGTTCCATCAAGCTTTCTCAGAAACTGTACATGAGAACAATTTGAAATTTGGCAGGGGGGTTCAGTATCACAAGTTGTACGTCCTAAGCAACTTTCAGACCTGTTGGACAACTACTTCCTGTTTGGGACTGGACGGATATAAAAATGTGTGAACATGAGTATGAAAAGTTCCTTCATGTACTTCTCAGAAACCTGTACATGAGAACAATTTGAAATTTGGCAGGGTGGTTCAGTATCACAAGTTTTAGGTCCTAAGAGACTTTCAGACCTGTCTGACAACTACTTTCTGTTTGGGACTGGGCTGATATGAAAATATGTGAACACAACGCATAAAAAGTGCAGTCAAGCTTTTCTCAGAAACCATACATGAGAACAATTTGAAATTTGACAGGGTGGTTCAGTATCAGTTGTGCGACTTTCAGACCTGTCAGACAACTACTTCCTGTTTGGAACTTCATTTCCCGGGGGCATCTGTGTCCCATGGACACATTCTTCGATTTTGTTTCATTACATTTGAGTGGGGATTCCTTACATTGATATTTGTCATCAGTATTGTTGTTTTTTCTTTCTTCAGTATTTTTAACAGACAAATCTGCTTACAATGCTCTCTTTTCATGCTTTTTAAGGTAAAAATGTATTTTTTCATTTCAGGATAAAACAATAGTTGTATGTTGCCTAAAAATATGTTATTCATTTGTACTTGCTTCCAAACAGGCAAGAAAGGGAGCCATTCTCACCTGTTTAGAGGCATGTACAAATTAACAAAAATATTTTTGACAATGTTGTATTCATTCTTTTGATAAGTGTATACTCTTATTTTTATAACATTTGTTGTAGTCAACAGATTTGTTTATATTCAACAGAAGAATAATCAGCATGTAAGAATAATAGGTTCTTTCATCCGTTTTTGGGAAAGACCGTTTGATCTTTCATGAGTGATAGAAATTTTATGTCTTTTAGCGAGTGGAGCGCAGTGGAACGAGCCAAAAGACATAAAAATTTCTATCACGAGTGAAAGTTCACACGGACTTTCCCAAAAACGTATGAAAGTACCTATTTCTTACGTAAACCAACAACTTTCACATCGCTATAACCTATAGACGCTCCATTGTTTTAGACTCCATTGTCTCTGACGTCCAATCAGAAAGCCGGAAATAATGAACATCATAGAAGAACGTTGGTATGCTTCCATAACAACGTTCTTGTTTCTGGCGTTTTGATTGGATGATGCCGCAAGTACAGATGTGTGGGCGTGAGCTCATCAGTACTTGGTCATCTGTACCAGAAATCTGCCATTTACGGAAGAATGTGTTTTTATTACACTAACAGTGATGAAATTCCACAAATTTCTCAGTGAAATAAATTCTGGTATATCACATGTGAAATAAATTGTGTTCTTTCACTCCCTGGAAGTGACGTCACAATGAATGTCCTTAACGATGTCGCTAGTAAACTTTGACGTTGAAGAACATTCAAAACACAACTACCTGTAAGTTTTTGGCAAAATATATTAAATGTTTGTCAATTTAATAAAATAGATAATCAATATTGCATCGTAAATATTAAAAACATGATCATTTTTGTGCTGAAACGCTTTCAAATTAAACTGCACACTTGTATAATCTGATGTGTTCTACGGCATTGGTGATCATATTTTCAATATTCACTCTGTGCAGTTGATCATCTTATAAGTGCCATAATGGAGCTAAAATAAAAAACAACTAACCAAATATTATACTTGTATACCGGTATAAATAAATGTTGACAGAAGAAGTTAAACAACCTTTTATTTTGAACTTTCAGGCCATTTTGTCAAGAAAGCTAAATACTGAAGAAATTCAAGAGGTTGTGAAAAAAATCAGAGAAATGTCCATTACAGCTGACTCTGCTCATATAAGGCGGGAGTGTAGACAGGTAAATATATATATATAAGGCGGGAGTGTAGACATGTTAATATATATATATATATATATATATATATATATATATATATACGTCTACAAATTAAGCCCAACACTCAGCGGATCTCTGAAACATCAGAAATACAGGGTTAATATCAAATTTTTATATATACTTCTACAAACACTGTTTGAATTAGATTTTTAACACTGTCAAATTTTTGTTTACCCTCAGCGGGATTCAAACTCACACCGTTGTGACACTGTGGCACCAAATCGCCTGCACTATGTCCAGCGGTCTAGACCCCTGAGATAGATATATTATATGGTTGTCACAATACTTAGACGTTTGTATATAATTTACTTACTGTGACTGAATGACAAGTAACTTTGTCATCCTATATAATATATACAAAAATGCTGAATTAGATTACTGTCAAATTAATATGTATTGGTTACGAAAATTCCATCGTCACACGCTAGTACACATGTACTATGTCTATGTCTACGATTCACCCTGGTTAATGAAGCTATATTTTTATATAGTGGATTTGGCCGAGGGGTCTAGACCGCTGGACATAGTGCAGGCGATTTGGTGCCACAGTGTCACAACGGTGTGAGTTCGAATCCCGCTGAGGGTAAACAAAAATTTGACAGTGTTAAAAATCTAATTCAAACAGTGTTGGGCTTAATTTATAGAAGTATATATAAAAATTTGATATTAACCCTGTATTTCTGATGTTTTAGAGATCCGCTGGATAGATATATTATATGGTTGTCACAATACTTAGACGTTTACAGAATATTTACAGAACAAAGACTCTGGTTATGTTTTACTTTTATTGGACATATATATATATATATATATATATATATATATATATATATACAAACGTCTAAGTATTGTGACAACCATATAATATATCTATCCAGCGGATTTCTGAAACATCAGAAATACAGGGTTAATATCAAATACTGTCAAATTTTTGCTTTCCCTCAGCAGGATTCGAACTCACACCGTTGTGACACTGTGGCACCAATTCGCCTGCACTATGTCCAGCGGTCTAGACCCCTCGGCCAAATCCGCTATATATATATATATATGTGTAAATACAGAACAAAGACTCTGGTTATGTTTTACTTTTATTGGACACATATATACAAACTGTATACAAGTGTAATTTTTCCGACAAATATATATATATATTAAGTCTAGAAGATTATGCAACAATACAAATAACGGTGTTTCTTGTCAAAAATTTAGACAAAGACTGACCAACGAATGGCCTTAGTCATTGAATGTCAATATAAATAAATGACGTAAACAAGTCATAACATATTGATCTTAAACTTTCTCCTTTCCAACTTAACCCAAAATAGTTGCTTCCCAAGTCCGCCAGCTGGGGACGTGCCGTGCTGTTACTTGGCTTTGCTAAAATATTCCAACAAGATGTAATCAAAATTACCAAGGTGACAAATTCATTACGCCGGAGGCCCGTTTCGTCTGCTTAAGACTCATCAGTGGCGTTTAACTCGAAATGCTTAAAGTATTTTTTCATTCGGTGATGGAATAATATAAGTGCAATGGGATCGTGTAAAAACAAAATACAGGTAGTTCAAAATATTATATAAAAGTCTAAAGAGTCTACCAACCAGCAAGCTTATTAAGTATCGGATCAACAAACATGACGATACAGCATAAACAAAAAATAATATACAAGTCTAGAAGATTATGCAACGATACAAATGACGGTGTTTCTTGTCAAAAATTTAGACAATGACTGACCAACGAATGGCCTTAGTCATTGAATGTCAATATAAATAAATGACGTAAACAAGTCATAACATATTGATCTTGAAATTTCTCATTTCCAACTTAACCCAAAATAGTTGCTTCACAAGTCCGCCAGCCGCGGACGTGCCGTGCTGTTACTTTGCTTTGCTCAAATATTCCAACAAGATGTAATCAAAATTACCAAGGTGACAAATTCATTATGCCAGACGCGCGTTTCGTCTACTTTAGACTCATCAGTGGCGTTTAACTCTAAATGCTTAAAGTATTTTTCCATTCGGTGATGGAATAATATAAGTCCACTGGGATCATGTATAAACACAATACAGGTAGTTCAAAATATTATATAAAAGTCTAAAGAGTCTACCAACCAGCAAGCTTATTAAGTATCGGATCGACAAACATGACGATACAGCATAAACAAAAAATAATATACAAGTCTAGAAGATTATGCAACGATACAAATGACGGTGTTTCTTGTCAAAAATTTAGACAAAGACTGACCAACGAATGGCCTTAGTCATTGAATGTCAATATAAATAGCAGAGTTGATGCCTGTATTGATGCACATGTGTACCTCAGCAGAGTTGGTGCCTGTATTGATGCACATGTCTACCTCAGGAGAGTTGGTGCCTGTATTGATGCACATGTGTACCTTAGCAGGGTTGATGTCTGTATTGATGCACATGTGTACCTCAGCTGAGTTGGTGCCTGTATTGATGCACATGTCTACCTCAGGAGAGTTGGTGCCTGTATTGATGCACATGTGTACCTCAGCAGAGTTGGTGCCTGTATTGATGCACATGTGTACCTTAACAGAGTTGATGCCTGTATTGATGCACATGTGTACCTTAGCAGAGTTGATGTCTGTATTGATGCACATGTGTACCTTTGCAGAGTTGACTCCTGTATTGATGCACATGTGTACCTTTGCAGAGTTGATGCCTGTATTGATGCACATGTCTACCTCAGGAGAGTTGGTGCCTGTATTGATGCACATGTGTACCTTAGCAGGGTTGATGTCTGTATTGATGCACATGTGTACCTCAGCAGAGTTGGTGCCTGTATTGATGCACATGTCTACCTCAGGAGAGTTGGTGCCTGTATTGATGCAAATGTGTACCTCGGCAGAGTTGGTGCCTGTATTGATGCACATGTGTACCTTAACAGAGTTGATGCCTGTATTGATGCACATGTGTACCTTAGCAGAGTTGATGTCTGTATTGATGCACATGTGTACCTTTGCAGAGTTGACTCCTGTATTGATGCACATGTGTACCTTTGCAGAGTTGATGCCTGTATTGATGCACATGTCTACCTCGGGCGAGTTGGTGCCTGTATTGATGCACATGTGTACCTTAGCAGGGTTGATGTCTGGATTGATGCACATGTGTACCTCAGCAGAGTTGATGTCTGTATTGATGCACATGTGTACCTTTGCAGAGTTGATTCCTGTATTATAAGTTATATACGTTCATATCCGTAGATATGGAGATTTTAACCCCTGAAGTGCCCCAAGTATGCCCTCAGGCGTTAAAAGTGTTAAAATCTCCATATCTATGGATATGAATGTGTATAACAAAATTACCCCCAGTTTTAGTTTGAAATAGTGGATTTTTAGGTACACTGTCAGCGCAATAACGGATGTTAACATAACGGTTTTTTCATTATCAAAGAAAGTTTGATTGAAATTGGTAAAAATATAGCTTTTTTACAAGGTGTAGGGTACAAACTTTGGTAGAACCCTACAGTTCTTGGAAAAAAACAAATTTTTGTTGGATTCAATCAGATGTTGAAAAATTAATTTTTTGGCCGGGAATGTCTTGCAGAGACGTCATAATAGTGTGTTGTCAAATTGTTTGTCAAACTGCAAATCTTTTGTTTCTTTTTCTGCTGAAAATAAAAAATATTTGGACCTATTGTCCACGATTTATCATCATGTATATGACGCAGACCAATTACCATTTCTATTATAAAAGGCATCTTATGTTTTATTATGAAACTAGCGGTTAGCAACACCCGGGTATATTGCTTTTGTAAAGAAGTGTAACTTTGAAATCATAATTCCAGGAATAATACTAATATGAGGATAATGATGCATATTTGTTCCTCAGCAGGGTTGATGTCTGTATTGATGCCCATTGGTACCTCAGCAGGGTTGATGTCATTGGTACCTCAGCAGGGTTGATGTCTGTATTGATGCCCATTTGTTCCCCAGCAGGGTTGATGTCTGTATTGATGCTCATTGGTACCTCAGCAGGGTTGATGTCTGTATTGATGCCCATTGGTACCTCAGCAGGGTTGATGTCTGTATTGATGCCCATTGGTACCTCAGCAGGGTTGATGTCTGTATTGTTGCCCATTGGTACCTCAGCAGGGTTGATGTCTGTATTGATGCCCATTGGTACCTCAGCAGGGTTGATGTCTGTATTGATGCACATTTGTTCCCCAGCAGGGTTCATGTCTGTATTGATGTCCATTGGTACCTCAGCAGGGTTGATGTCTTTATTGATGCACATTTGTACCTCAGCAGGGTTGATGTCTGTATTGATGCACATTTGTACCTCAGCAGGGTTGATGTCATTGGTACCTCAGCAGGGTTGATGTCTGTATTGATGCCCATTGGTACCTCAGCAGGGTTGATGTCATTGATACCTCAGCAGGGTTGATGTCATTGATACCTCAGCAGGGTTGATGTCATTGGTACCTCAGCAGGGTTGATGTCATTGATACCTCAGCAGGGTTGATGTCATTGGTACCTCAGCAGGGTTGATGTCTGTATTGATGCACATTGGTTCCTCAGCAGGGTTGATGTCTGTATTGTTGCCCATTGGTACCTCAGCAGGGTTGATGTCTGTATTGATGCACATTTGTTCCCCAGCAGGGTTGATGTCTGTATTGATGCCCATTGGTACCTCAGCAGGGTTGATGTCTGTATTGATGCCCATTGGTACCTCAGCAGGGTTGATGTCTGTATTGATGCCCATTGGTACCTCAGCAGGGTTGATGTCTGTATTGATGCACATTTGTTCCCCAGTAGGGTTGATGTCTGTATTGATGCCCATTGGTACCTCACCAGGGTTGATGTCATTGGTACCTCAGCAGGGTTGATGTCTGTATTGATGCACATTTGTTCCCCAGTAGGGTTGATGTCTGTATTGATGCCCATTGGTACCTCAGCAGGGTTGATGTCATTGGTACCTCAGCAGGGTTGATGTCTGTATTGATGCACATTTGTTCCCCAGTAGGGTTGATGTCTGTATTGATGCCCATTGGTACCTCAGCAGGGTTGATGTCTTTATTGATGCACATTTGTTCCCCAGCAGGGTTGATGTCTGTATTGATGCCCATTGGTACCTCAGCAGGGTTGATGTCTGTATTGTTGCCCATTGGTACCTCAGCAGGGTTGATGTCTGTATTGATGCACATTTGTTCCCCAGCAGGGTTGATGTCTGTATTGATGCCCATTGGTACCTCAGCAGGGTTGATGTCTGTATTGATGCCCATTGGTACCTCAGCAGGGTTGATGTCTGTATTGATGCCCATTGGTACCTCAGCAGGGTTGATGTCTGTATTGATGCCCATTTGTTCCCCAGTAGGGTTGATGTCTGTATTGATGCCCATTGGTACCTCAGCAGGGTTGATGTCTGTATTGATGCCCATTGGTACCTCAGCAGGGTTGATGTCTGTATTGATGCCCATTGGTACCTCAGCAGGGTTGATGTCTGTATTGATGCCCATTGGTACCTCAGCAGGGTTGATGTCTGTATTGATGCACATTTGTTCCCCAGCAGGGTTCATGTCTGTATTGATGTCCATTGGTACCTCAGCAGGGTTGATGTCTTTATTGATGCACATTTGTACCTCAGCAGGGTTGATGTCTGTATTGATGCACATTTGTACCTCAGCAGGGTTGATGTCATTGGTACCTCAGCAGGGTTGATGTCTGTATTGATGCCCATTGGTACCTCAGCAGGGTTGATGTCATTGGTACCTCAGCAGGGTTGATGTCTGTATTGATGCACATTTGTTCCCCAGTAGGGTTGATGTCTGTATTGATGCCCATTGGTACCTCACCAGGGTTGATGTCATTGGTACCTCAGCAGGGTTGATGTCTGTATTGATGCACATTTGTTCCCCAGTAGGGTTGATGTCTGTATTGATGCCCATTGGTACCTCAGCAGGGTTGATGTCATTGGTACCTCAGCAGGGTTGATGTCTGTATTGATGCACATTTGTTCCCCAGTAGGGTTGATGTCTGTATTGATGCCCATTGGTACCTCAGCAGGGTTGATGTCTTTATTGATGCACATTTGTTCCCCAGCAGGGTTGATGTCTGTATTGATGCCCATTGGTACCTCAGCAGGGTTGATGTCTGTATTGTTGCCCATTGGTACCTCAGCAGGGTTGATGTCTGTATTGATGCACATTTGTTCCCCAGCAGGGTTGATGTCTGTATTGATGCCCATTGGTACCTCAGCAGGGTTGATGTCTGTATTGATGCTCATTGGTACCTCAGCAGGGTTGATGTCATTGGTACCTCAGCAGGGTTGATGTCTGTATTGATGCCCATTGGTACCTCAGCAGGGTTGATGTCTGTATTGATGCCCATTGGTACCTCAGCAGGGTTGATGTCTGTATTGATGCCCATTGGTACCTCAGCAGGGTTGATGTCTGTATTGATGCCCATTGGTACCTCAGCAGGGTTGATGTCTGTATTGATGCCCATTGGTACCTCAGCAGGGTTGATGTCTGTATTGATGCCCATTGGTACCTCAGCAGGGTTGATGTCTGTATTGATGCCCATTGGTACCTCAGCAGGGTTGATGTCTGTATTGATGCCCATTGGTACCTCAGCAGGGTTGATGTCTGTATTGATGCCCATTTGTTCCCCAGTAGGGTTGATGTCTGTATTGATGCCCATTGGTACCTCAGCAGGGTTGATGTCTGTATTGATGCCCATTGGTACCTCAGCAGGGTTGATGTCTGTATTGATGCCCATTGGTACCTCAGCAGGGTTGATGTCTGTATTGATGCCCATTGGTACCTCAGCAGGGTTGATGTCTGTATTGATGCACATTTGTTCCCCAGCAGGGTTCATGTCTGTATTGATGTCCATTGGTACCTCAGCAGGGTTGATGTCTTTATTGATGCACATTTGTACCTCAGCAGGGTTGATGTCTGTATTGATGCACATTTGTACCTCAGCAGGGTTGATGTCATTGGTACCTCAGCAGGGTTGATGTCTGTATTGATGCCCATTGGTACCTCAGCAGGGTTGATGTCATTGGTACCTCAGCAGGGTTGATGTCTGTATTGATGCACATTTGTTCCCCAGTAGGGTTGATGTCTGTATTGATGCCCATTGGTACCTCACCAGGGTTGATGTCATTGGTACCTCAGCAGGGTTGATGTCTGTATTGATGCACATTTGTTCCCCAGTAGGGTTGATGTCTGTATTGATGCCCATTGGTACCTCAGCAGGGTTGATGTCATTGGTACCTCAGCAGGGTTGATGTCTGTATTGATGCACATTTGTTCCCCAGTAGGGTTGATGTCTGTATTGATGCCCATTGGTACCTCAGCAGGGTTGATGTCTTTATTGATGCACATTTGTTCCCCAGCAGGGTTGATGTCTGTATTGATGCCCATTGGTACCTCAGCAGGGTTGATGTCTGTATTGATGCCCATTGGTACCTCAGCAGGGTTGATGTCTGTATTGATGCACATTTGTTCCCCAGCAGGGTTGATGTCTGTATTGATGCCCATTGGTACCTCAGCAGGGTTGATGTCTGTATTGATGCCCATTGGTACCTCAGCAGGGTTGATGTCTGTATTGATGCCCATTGGTACCTCAGCAGGGTTGATGTCTGTATTGATGCCCATTTGTTCCCCAGTAGGGTTGATGTCTGTATTGATGCCCATTGGTACCTCAGCAGGGTTGATGTCTGTATTGATGCCCATTGGTACCTCAGCAGGGTTGATGTCTGTATTGATGCCCATTGGTACCTCAGCAGGGTTGATGTCTGTATTGATGCCCATTGGTACCTCAGCAGGGTTGATGTCTGTATTGATGCCCATTGGTACCTCAGCAGGGTTGATGTCTGTATTGATGCACATTTGTTCCCCAGTAGGGTTGATGTCTGTATTGATGCCCATTGGTACCTCAGCAGGGTTGATTGCACACAGCATTGATATATAATTAAACAGGAACATTTTCTTTCTACACAGTAAAATCAAAATAAGAAAATATTACATGAAACCATGTAATTTCAGTTGTATTTAACAATCTAAGAATTAATTAGACATATATATTAGTTCACAGAGAAAATAATAGCATGATTGAAGAACTTTTTTTTTACTTGTTCAGAATATTTTGTGATAGATCCTTTATTATAGAAACTTTGTTTATTTATAGATAATGTCCCAGTACCTAATGGACTATCCTCTGGGGAAGACCCTGATCAGCCATCTAGAATACTTTGTGACACAGCTTTCCTACAAGATAGACACAGGCAGAGAGTCAGCTCTAGAGATGTTAGCAACCATATTTTCTACTTTTCCACAGGTAATAAATGAAATACATATGAACCAGGAGATGGAGCAGTGAGTTATCCAAGAAAGTTGTCACCATCCAGTGTCTGTCAAAACCTAGTGTTAGGCTAGTTCTAAGCTTCCTGCATGCATGTTTTTTTCAATCAAATTATTCAGTTAATCAATCAGTAAAAATTATACATGTATTATGAATTTTAATTGAGTGGTCATAGTGAAAGTTTATCTGTTAAAAGTAGAAAACAGCAAACTAAGAACATGTTAAATAGGGTGCAGAAAGAACATTATAAATATGTATGTACATTAATAATCAATTCAGACTGCAAGAATTTATTTTCAAATTAATCACTTATGTTTTAATTGCTCACACTTGGTTTTTAAACAGTGAAATATTCAAGATTATTTTCCATTCTTCTCATTCCTTTACAGAAAATACTGGTGAAAAATTCTGGATTATTTTTTATCCCAATGTCAGCAGCTCTAATGAATGATACATCATCTAAGTGTAGAATGCTGACAGCTTTAGCAATCAAGTCTTTGCTGCAACAGGTAACTTTCATACTAAAATAGCATGATTTTTTTAATACTTTGACATTTTTACTGCAAATGTTCTGCATGTTGTATAGCCTGATTATAAAATACCAGTTGAGCTAATTAAGTATGATGGGCTCAATTGCTTTCTTTAGTATAATTTAGAAAATAATTTTTTTATTCTAAATTAAATAATTATCCAATATCATGTTTTTCTCTGAGTTTTTATTTTTCTCTCTACTTATTTATTGTGTACATTACACACTTTTTTTTATATTTATTAGTTTTTTTTCCAAAGCAAGTACAAGTATACAAATATCATAATACTCATGTTGACAATAAACTGATACACAATACACATATATAAATCTAAAGTATACACATATAGTAATTGTATTTATACACATACATGAAAAATATGTAGGTATTTGTAATCTTTAATTGTTAAATTGTATTATTATAAGTGCTCTGGGATTTTTGTTTAGCATTAACAGGAGAATAACAGAAGCTTAATTGGAAGAAAAAAAAGGGGGGGGGAGTTTGGGGCGGAGGACACACTTGATTGACCATGAGTAAATAGAGTATTCGAAATAAACATAACATGTTTTCAATAACATATGTTATGAGGTAGTACATAAGAATTTGAGGCTCTATATGGTGCAATACATCATTTATTTACCTGAGAGAAAGATCTGCATTAAATTTTTTTATGTCCCCCCCCCCCCCCCCCCACCACACTTCGTGGGGAGACATATTGTTTTTGTCCTGTCCGTCTGTCCATCACAAATTATTCTGCTCAACTCCTCAGAAACTACTGAACCAAATGTGTGCATATTACCAGGAAATTCTGATCCTCAAAATTTTGTGGTTTTTATGGCACGTTGAACTTTTTGTACACACAAACAAACATTAATTTAAGTAGCTTTTATATAGTATGGTGGTGTATGGTGGTGTATTATACACTTCAGAGCATCAACCATTTCAGTAGACCATTGTCTGTATTTCACATGTTTGTAGTGAGGCTGATAAACATGGGGAAAAACTAAGACAATTGTAATAAATAGATAAGTCTTTACAAAAATATTAAGTTAACCAGGTAAATTACACATATATACCATTAAGAGCTTAAATTGTTAATTGCCATTTGGAATGTAATAAACGTCTCTTGTGATTTGTTTTAATTAAAATACCACGCAGCTAGACTCTCAAATTCCAATGGTAAATATAACTGTCACATGATGACACTATGCAAAATATTGCACATGGGTACCAGAAATACAGACGACCAATTAAGTTAAGTTTAGATTGATTAATGAGAACTAATGAAATCTGCAGCAAAATTTGAAACACCATTAGAAAATGTCTGATAGTGATATTGTATAAAATAAAGGTTTATTTACTTTTAAAAAGTCGTTTTTATTTGAAGTTGTACCACTCATGTCAACCGTGCCATGTTCTAGGTATTTGTTCTATATATAAACATGGGAGTAGTAATGCTTATAACAAGCAAATCTTAAAATAGACCAGTTTCATTCTGAATATAGTTGAAGAAAAATAATCAGATTTATTAAAATTTAATTTTTACACCCGTGCTTCGAAGAAGAGGGGGTATACTGTTTTACCCTTGTCTGTCCTTAAAAAAAAATTTCTGTCACAGTTTTCTAAGCAACTATTGCATGTAGATGCCTGATATTGTGTATATTGCTTTATCCTATGGTGAGATATGGTGTATAACGATTTCATGAACCTTGATCATTTACTTCTTGTTTACAGAATTCTTAGATTTTAACACATAGTTGACATACATGCAAAATTTCCATTGCAGTTTTCTAAGCTACTATAGGTTGCACAAGACTGATATTTTGCATATTGCTTTGTCCAATTGTTCCATATGGTGTATTGTGATTTTATGCTCCTGGGTCATCTACTTCCTGTTTATCAAATACTTAGATTTTAACACATAGTTGACATACATGCAAAAATTTCCGTGCAGTTTTCTCAGCAACTATAGGATGCAGAAGCTTGATATTTTGCTTTATATTGCTTATCCTACATTCCAATATGGTGTATAGGTATTTTATGCTCGTGGGTTATCTAATTCCTGTTTACCGAATACTTAAATTTTTACACATAGTTGACATCCATGCAAAATTTCCTGGCAGTTTTCTCAGCAACTATAGGATTCAGAAGCTTGATATTTTGCATATTGCTTTATCCTATAGTCCCATATGGTGTATAGCGATTTTATGCCCCTGTGTCATATGCTTCCTGTTTACACATAGTTGACATACATGCAAAAATTTCCGTGCAGTTTCTCAGCAACTATAGGATGCAGAAGCTTTATATTTTGCATATTGCTTTATCCTATAGTCCCATATGGTGTATAGCAATTTTATGCTCCCGGGTCATCTACTTCCTGTTTAGTTGACATACATGCAAAAATTTCCATCACCATTTTCTCAGCAACTATAGGATGCAAAAGCCTGATATTTTGCATATTGCTTTTCCTACATTCCAATATGGTGTATAGGTATTTTATGCTTCTGGGTCATCTAATTCCTGTTTACCGAATACTTAAATTTTTACACATAGTTGACATACATGCAAAAATTTCCGTGCAGTTTAGAGCGACTATAGGATTCAGAAGCTTGATATTTTGCATATTGCTTTATCCTATAGTCCCATATGGTTAGCAATTTTTTGCTCCTGGGTCATCTGCTTCCTGTTTACTAAATACTTATATTTTTACACATAGTTGACATACATGCAAAATTTTTTTCACAGTTTTCCATGCAACTATAGGCTTTAATAAAAATTTAATTTTTAATTTCACTTTTAACCGTTATATTTTAATTATCTTCCAGAAATATGTTCTATAAAGAATTTGGTATGCATTGAGCAATTCTCATCATCTATACATATTTTAGCATTTAACAAATTTTAAAAAAATGACAATACTTTTTTCAGGTTGATGATCGAACAAGAAATGATTTATTCCTGCTCTGTGTGAAATGGCTGTCAGAAGAAAAGGTAGGTTAATGTGTTAAGCATTGTTGGTAATACATGTTCCATTTAAATGTCTGTGGTTCAGTATGCAGGTTGTTTATTTTGGAGACTTAGGTTTTGTATCTTCAACCCAGCTAAAGCATGAAAATAATGTGTTGGTTGTGGATGTGAATGTCTTTTTTAGCTTCTGAACTTTCATCCTATTGGTTAATTTCTAGTAAATTTTTATATGATATATTGGTATTAAGGATTTGATATTTGCACACATCCTGTTTAATAAACCTTGACAAAACTGCCTCCTGTCCTTATACTCTGATTCTTGTTTGACCAGTTATATTGTCACATAAATCACTGTGTCACACATTCTTACAGAGGTAAATAGATATATTTATAGCAGATCACATGAAACATTTCCTTAGTATAATTTGGTGTTGGTCAAGGTATTAAAATTTTTGGAAGATGAACTGTCCCATTGTTTAAATACAATATCTAAAGTTCTCTCTGCAGGAGAAATCAATCATTCCTTGATAAATTTTGATGTGGAAAAAATTGAACCCTCTTATGAAATTATATATGCCTATACTTACTGTTGACACTTATAGTAAGAGCAAGTTCTTATTGCAGCAATTAATGTAAATGACTTCTGTTGTAACATAAGTCTAAATTATATGGTTTAAAGTTCTTTAAACTACATAAGAACAACAGTGTTGTTTGAAAAGTACTAAATGTAAATATAAGATTATATTATCCAGATATTTATTATACCCCCCCCCCCCCCCCCCCCCCCCCGAAAATTTGTTTGGGGGGGTATATAGGAATCACCATGTCTGTCTGTCCGTCTGTCCACATCCCTTGTAAGCCCTTCTCCTCCTAAACCCCCTGACAGATTTTGATGAAACTTTACATGAAGGAAGTACATCATATGTAGATGTGCATGAACAATTATGGTCGCTGTCGGATATTATTCAGGGGAGATAATTGGACTTAGACTTTTTAAATATAGTATTCAGTGCGAGACCTCGTAAGTGCATATCCTCCTAAACCGTTTGACAGATTTTGATGAAACCTTACATGAAGGAAGTACATCATATGTAGATGTGCATGAAGAATTTTCCTTGCTGTCGGATATTATTCAGGGGAGATAATTGGATTTGAAGCGAAGCTGGTAGTATCCCTTTGTGAGCATGCTCACAGTCCACACTTGTTTTACTGGCTTTATGCCTATGTTATTTATCTAAATTATCACATGGAACAATTTTTGCATTGAAAAAACACCAGTAGCAAGTTGAATATTTCTTACTGATTTGCCCTGGGATTTTGCTAAGTGTGACCTCTTGATGTCATCTTAATCATCTTATTTCCAAAAAATATTTAAAATTACAGAAGTATTTTCTATTTGATACATTGGCAAAATGTGATTCATTTATTATAATATGCCATTGTTACTGTGTAAGAAAAATAGCAAAGAAAGCTGACCGAACAACAAGAGGCAAAAGTCAAGGGAAGTAACAATTCCAGATATAGAAAAACATAAACAACGCAACACAAAAACAGAAAGAAAGTAACCCGAACCCAATAAAAACCATGAGTACACTCAGGTGCCTGCCTCTAATTAGACACCCATTGAGTTACTCATTGTCATGTCTAGGAAAAAGTCAAATCCACTACCTATGATTCAGCGAAAGGTATTTGAAAGATTGATTTTTTGATAATTAATTAAGTCATGGTGACCACCTAGTACTTCTGGAGAGATAACATCAACCTAGGTACAAGTACAACAGCAGTAATAAGTCTAGAAAATCGGAATACCGATCGTAGGATCTAAAATAACCTATAAGTGAAATGTATGAAATGTACACACCATATGCTGGAATGTTGGAATGTAAGGGTTGAATTTTAGGTAAAATTAGTCATGAGTCATGACAAATTAAAACATGCAAATTAAACAATTTAATGTTTTATATGATATATTGCTGTTACAGATAACATTGAAAACCTTGGGAGCACAGACATGTGGTCTGTTTGTTGAAGTAGAAACCACAAAGTTTACATCACGGCTAACAACAATCCTCCCTCTTATCCAGAGAGAGTTACAGGAGTATGATACTGAGAAAGAGGTAAACACAAATTCAGGAAATATGTTCATGAAACACAACTACTAGTGAAGCAAAATATGCCTGTCAGTAACACCTTCAGTCATTCCTTGTATATAAATGGTGTTTATTTTGTAGGTTTTAAATGTTTTTTTATTTTATCTATGTCTTCTGATTTGCTTTTCTTTCATTCATTTAATAGTTTTTTTATCTACACATAAATAGTCTTGCAGTAACAAGTATTTATTATATGGTTATGACAAAATTTGAATACACGTTTGTACAGCTATATAATCAAAGGTATCATATGAAATGTATTTCATTGTCTGTAGGGCCTCGGTGGCTGAGTGGTCAAGGTAGTTCGTTTACTATTGATCACGTGGTCTGTCAACACTGAGATTGCGGGTTCGATTCTCACTGCAGGCACGGTGTACTCGACTCCAATCTTAATTGACAAGGATTGCCAGTTTTCCTACCGCAGGTCGGGGGTTCTCTCCGGGTACTCCGGCTTCCTCCCCCAATAAAAAACTGGACGCCATGAAATAGCTGAAAAATTGCTGAAAGTGGCGTTAAACACCATTCAAACAAACAAAAATCATTGTCTGTATTACTGGATATAAGACTCAAAAAATGTAAATTTCCTGAATTTACTCATGGACTTATTCATGTCATTACTTGTGTGCAATTTTATCTGTTTCTAGGGAAATGAAGATATTGACCATTTATTGTACAATTTCCTCAGTCTGTTAACAAAAATCTGTAAAGAGTGTAATATCATACGTGACAGTCAATATACAGAACTACTCAACGCCACCTGGGGTAAGTATTGGTACATAGGTAACTCCAAGACAGTCAGTATATAGAACTACTTAAAACCCCCTGGGGTAAGAACTGGTACAAAGGTAACCCAGAGACAGTCAGTATACAGAATTATTCAACACCACCTGGGGTAAGTACTGGTACATAGGTAACATTGAGACTGTCAATATACAGAATTATTCAACACCACCTAGGGTAAGAACTAATACATAGGTAACATTGAGACTGTCAGTATACAGAATTATTCAACACCACCTGGGGTAAGTACTGGTACATAGGTAACCTTGAGACTGTCAGTATACAGAATTATTCAACACCACCTAGGGTAAAAACTGGTACATAGGTAACATTGAGACTGTCAGTATACAGAATTATTCAACACCACCTGGGGTAAGTACTGGTACATAGGTAACCTTGAGACAGTCAGTATACAGAATTATTCAACACCACCTAGGGTAAGTACTGGTACATAGGTAACCTTGAGACTGTCAGTATACAGAATTATTCAACACCACCTGGGGTAAGTACTGGTACATAGGTAACCCCGAGACAGTCAGTATACAGAATTATTCAACACCACCTGGGGTAAGTACTGGTACATAGGTAACATTGAGACTGTCAATATACAGAATTATTCAACACCACCTGGGGTAAGAACTGGTACATAGGTAACCCAGAGACTGTCAATATACAGAATTATTCAACACCACCTAGGGTAAGTATTGGTACATAGGTAACCTTGAGACAGTCAGTATACAGAATTATTCAACACCACCTGGGGTAGGTACTGGTACATAGGTAACATTGAGACTGTCAGTATACAGAATTATTCAACACCACCTGGGGTAAGTACTGGTACATATGTAACCTTGAGACAGTCAGTATACAGAATTATTCAACACCACCTGGGGTAAGTACTGGTACATATGTAACCTTGAGACTGTCAGTATACAGAATTATTCAACACTACCTAGGGTAAGTTCTGGTACATAGGTAACCTTGAGACTGTCAGTATACAGAATTATTTAACACCACCTAGGGTAAGTACTGGTACATAGGTAACCTTGAGACTGTCAGTATACAGAATTATTCAACACCACCTAGGGTAAGTACTGGTACATAGGTAACCTTGAGACAGTCAGTATACAGAATTATTCAACACCACCTGGGGTAAGTACTGGTACATAGGTAACCCCGAGACAGTCAGTATACAGAATTATTTAACACCACCTAGGGTAAGTACTGGTACATAGGTAACCTTGAGACAGTCAGTATACAGAATTATTCAACACCACCTGGGGTAAGTACTGGTACATAGGTAACCCCGAGACAGTCAGTATACAGAATTATTCAACACCACCTGGGGTAAGTTCTGGTACATAGGTAACCTTGAGACAGTCAGTATACAGAATTATTCAACACCACCTGGGGTAAGAACTGGTACATAGGTAACATTGAGACTGTCAGTATACAGAATTATTCAACACCACCTGGGGTAAGTACTGGTACATAGGTAACCTTGAGACAGTCAGTATACAGAATTATTCAACACCACCTAGGGTAAGTACTGGTACATAGGTAACCTTGAGACTGTCAGTATACAGAATTATTCAACACCACCTGGGGTAAGTACTGGTACATAGGTAACCCCGAGACAGTCAGTATACAGAATTTTTCAACACCACCTGGGGTAAGTACTGGTACATAGGTAACATTGAGGCTGTCAATATACAGAATTATTCAACACCACCTGGGGTAAGAACTGGTACATAGGTAACCCAGAGACTGTCAATATACAGAATTATTCAACACCACCTAGGGTAAGTATTGGTACATAGGTAACCTTGAGACAGTCAGTATACAGAATTATTCAACACCACCTGGGGTAAGTACTGGTACATAGGTAACATTGAGACTGTCAGTATACAGAATTATTCAACACCACCTAGGGTAAGTTCTGGTACATAGGTAACCTTGAGACTGTCAGTATACAGAATTATTCAACACCACCTAGGGTAAGTTCTGGTACATAGGTAACCTTGAGACTGTCAGTATACAGAATTATTCAACACCACCTGGGGTAAGTACTGGTACATAGGTAACCTTGAGACTGTCAGTATACAGAATTATTCAACACCACCTAGGGTAAGTACTGGTACATAGGTAACCTTGAGACAGTCAGTATACAGAATTATTCAACACCACCTGGGGTAAGAACTGGTACATAGGTAACCCAGAGACTGTCAATATACAGAATTATTCAACACCACCTAGGGTAAGTACTGGTACATAGGTAACCTTGAGACAGTCAGTATACAGAATTATTCAACACCACCTGGGGTAAGTTCCGGTACATAGGTAACCTTGAGACAGTCAGTATACAGAATTATTCAACACCACCTGGGATAAGTACTGGTACATAGGTAACCCCGAGACAGTCAGTATACAGAATTATTCAACACCACCTGGGGTAAGTTCTGGTACATAGGTAACCTTGAGACAGTCAGTATACAGAATTATTCAACACCACCTGGGGTAAGTACTGGTACATAGGTAACCCCGAGACAGTCAGTATACAGAATTATTCAACACCACCTGGTGTAAGTACTGGTACATAGGTAACCTTGAGACAGTCGGTATACAGAATTATTCAACACCACCTAGGGTAAGTACTGGTACATAGGTAACCTTGAGACAGTCAGTATACAGAATTATTCAACACCACCTGGGGTAAGTACTGGTACATAGGTAACCCTGAGACAGTCAGTATACAGAATTATTCAACACCACCTGGTGTAAGTACTGGTACATAGGTAACATTGAGACTGTCAGTATACAGAATTATTCAACACCACCTGGGGTAAGTTCTGGTACATAGTTAACCTTGAGACTGTCAGTATACAGAATTATTCAACACCACCTGGGGTAAGTACTGGTACATAGGTAACCCAGAGACTGTCAATATACAGAATTATTCAACACCACCTGGTGTAAGTACTGGTACATATGTAACCTTGAGACAGTCAGTATACAGAATTATTCAACACCACCTGGGGTAAGTTCTGGTACATAGTTAACCTTGAGACTGTCAGTATACAGAATTATTCAACACCACCTGGGGTAAGTACTGGTACATAGGTAACCCAGAGACTGTCAATATACAGAATTATTCAACACCACCTGGGGTAAGTACTGGTACATAGGTAACCTTGAGACAGTCAGTATACAGAATTATTCAACACCACCTGGGGTAAGTACTGGTACATAGGTAACCCAGAGACTGTCAATATACAGAATTATTCAACACCACCTGGGGTAAGTACTGGTACATAGGTAAACTTAAAGTAATGTTTGCAACATATGTAACTCTGTTTCTACCTCTAGTCAGTCAAAGGCTTAGATGGTTGACAAATATTTTTGTAACATTGAAATGTCTAGGGTGTCAATAATACCCTATGTTTCATACTTAGCTTCAAAGATAGATACCCAACAAACTTGCTGTAATTTCTCATGTGTACCATCCAAATCAAGTGTCATATTATCACCACTCTGCCTGTTACTGCTTCATTAAAAAACTAAGTAGTTTGCATACTTGCCCGCAATAAGTTACTGGATAAGCTGTAATGGTAGATCATTAGGAAGCCCCTATATCAAGCCACATCTCTTTATTTACCTTTTGTTTAGCCAAGTATTTTAAATTCCTTGCCTTGGATGTTTTCCAAGAATAATATCTATTTTCTTCACTAATAGTTTTTAATGGAAACCAAATTCAGCTGAGAATCAATAATGTCTAAAACCTTTTGCATTTAATCTTAGAATTGATGGTCCATGGAAGCTTCCCAGACAAAAATATTTCTGACATATACTTGGTTTATTACAGGGCATGTCAAGTCGTTGTTGCTGTACCCACATAACTGGGTGAGGACCTCAGCATCCCAGTTGTTTGGACTTTTGTTTGCAGCCTGGAATCCAGAAGATATTCTTAAGACACAGAAAAATAGACCAGAATATTTACAGATTGATATAGTACATAAGGTATTACTGTTTAATGAGTTTAGGAATTTTAAAGCTACAGTCAAACCTGCTGGTATATGGCATGCTGACATCCTCTGACACATTTCTCTATCATATAAGTCTTTATATGGCAGGCACTGTCAAGCGCAGGAATCTTCATACGAATTGTCATTAAATCCTCCATGTTATGGGCAGGCTTTTTGGAAGATTAACAATTGCCTTTGGATGTTCTCAAGATGTAACAATATTATTACTTCAATGAAATTAACAACTTAATGTTTGTCATTCATTTTAGCTTGAAGAGCTGAGTGGAGATTTTGTGTCACAGCTACAGTCGCATTACCTCAACACAGAACTGGCAGACCAAGTTATAAAAAATATGGTGTTTATCACCAAGGTTACCAAACACATCCCAGACAGTGGTGATCACAGATTGTCATTACCATGGCTACTAAGAAAGATGGTCAGAGAAGCTAATCATGAAGTTGTCAGTAACTCAGCATCAACATCAAAAGTGAGTTATTTTTATCCATTTTTTCTCTTTGAACTTTTGGTTTTGAAATATAGGTAAAGTTTTGTTCATTAAATATGAACATATCCCATTTAGAGGCTTTGGAGAAAATGCCAACTATATTGTCATCTGCATAGATGTATAGTCTAAAAATACTTTATTTTAAGGTTTATTGGTACCATCTCTCAAGGAGCTGTTTGTCGATAAAATTGAGTTTCTGCTAAAAACTCTTCATCCATACTGTAGCCATATTTTACACATGGATCAAAAACCAAAATCAATTATGGGAACTGTAATTGTTATCATTGCTTTACCTACAGAGCTGGCTCATTTGGGGGTTGTCAGGTTATAATACAGAAAGCTTGGCTATTGATCATAAGGGGTAACATGTTTGTAAGGGCATTTGAAGTACGTAGCAGTTTAAGGTATCCGGACCACAATTGAGCATGTGATCATATTTGGTGTCCCGGATGTCCATTGTTTTTCAATAGAGCAGACCTCGTTAATTTTCGGCAAACATCGGAGTAGTATCTGAGTAACTAACCTTATTTGCTCAAAACTGTTAACATTGACTCAAAGTAAAACAATATATTTAATTTGTATCATTAATTGGGAATATGTTGCTTTAATAAAACTATATTTCTTGGTCGAAAAAATAAAATTAATCTGTGACCTCAATTATGGGTGGGATACCTTAAATTTCATTGCTCCCTCCTATTGTTCCAGTTTATTATTAACTTGTTCTAGTCATAAAAATAACTGAAGCATTGCTCGCTGATTAATTGACAAACCATTCAATCAGTAAATTAATTATCCTTAAATAACTATATGCTAAACCAACCATGTATATATTGATTACCTTAACATTAATGTTACACCAAAAATGATCATCCACGATTTATTGAATATGATGTGCTTGGTTACAATTTAATAGGTCCAAGACTTCATTTAGATTTAAATGAATCTAAAAAAATTAGTTTTTTTTTCTTGTTTCTGATCAATTTTAAATTATTATTTATCATTGGCAGAAAACTTTTTGTTGAAACACATTCCTTTAAATTTATATAGAGTTATCTTTCTTTGGTTGGTGTTGTAATTAGTTTCAATATGGTTGCAGTTTTTATACCTATACAAGTTTGCGGGGTATATAGTAATCACCCTGTCCGTCTGTCTGTCGCACCGTCTGTCTGTCCGTCTGTCCACATCCCTTGTAAATGCAACTCCTCCTAAACTGCTTGATGAAATTTAATGAAACTTAGCATAAAGGAAGTACATTACATGTAGATGTGCATGAAAGATCTTTATTGACCTCGGATATCATTAAGGGGAGATAATTTGACTTGAAAGTGAAGCGGGGGGTATCGCTTTGTGAGCATGCTCACAGTAAACACTTGTTTACAATAGCCAAAATAGTGGCCTGGGTAGCACATAGAGTTTAATTAAAGTGATTTAGTTGGAATAACAACTGGCATCAACAATGGTGGAAGTCCTGTTTGGTTTACTAAAAATGTATTCATGGTGAAGTGAAAACAGCACAAAGATGGATCCACTGGGATCATCCAAAGTTTGGTTCAGTTTGATTGGTTAAACTTGACTAAGTTGTATGAACAGAGAACGCTTCAAAATTATTGGTTTTTGAAAACATGCATATTTAAAACTTAAGACTTGACAATTTCAGACTTATTTATAGATCTTGTCTCTCTATTTACAGTTTATTTATTCTGATTTAAAAGATAATAAAAATGAAAACTGGTTATTTAAAGGAAATAATTCCTACCAGGATTTATGGTTACAGTAGTTCATTTAATGCCTCTGATCCACCTCAGTCAAAATCTTGACTCACATATGTTATAACTGATTACAGAGAAGCAGTGTTTTTAAGTGGATTGCTGCCGTCAGTATAGACCTTGGTGCAGATTTACTGGGTTCTGTTCTACATATATTCCTGCCTTCAATACAGAGAGAAACATTGGATAGTTCTCCTAACACAGGTAAATTATTTTCTTTAATACGAAGTATGATATGTGAAACAAAACCTTAATTTAATGCTTGATATTTTTTGTTCAGCCTGGTAGCTTTGTTGAGGTAGTCATCGGTTATTGATCATCAGTATGTAAATTCTGACCTTGCCAGTATAAGTCACACTCCAGCAACTTTCATGTGTGCTCATCTCAATTGTAGATGTCAAGGATTGCCAGTTCTACATCCTTGAGGAGTGTTTCTTGAGTACACTGGCATCCTTTCCCAATAGGGGCCTCGGTGACAAAGTGGTTGATGTAGCTTTGTCTACTATTGTTTACATGGTCTGTCAACACTGAGATTGCAGGTTTGAGTCTTACTGTTTGCAGGGCGAACTTCACTCCAATCTTAATTGACAAGTATTGCCAGTTTTCCTACCGAATGTCTGGGCTTTTCTCTGGGTACTCCTGCTACCTCCCCCCAAAAAATTGGATGCCATGCTATTGCTGAAAAGTTGCTGAAAGTGGTGTTAAAACAACATTCAAACAAACAAATTCCTCTCACAATAAAACAAAAACCTGTGATATAGCTGAAAAATAGTTGAAAGTTGCATTAAAACCCATTCAATTATACAGAATAACTAAAGATATTACATGTATGTGTCCAAGTGCTATGTTTAGTATTTCTGTATGTGGACTGTGTCTGAAGGAGGGAGTAGCTATAATCTGTGTCCAAGTGGTATGTTTAGTATTTCTGTATGTGGACTGTGTCTGAAGGAGGGAGTTGCTATAATCTGTGTCCAAGTGGTATGTTTAGTATTTCTGCATGTGGACTGTGTCTGAAGGAGGGAGTAGCTATAATCTGTGTCCAAGTGGTATGTTTAGTATTTCTGTATGTGGACTGTGTCTGAAGGAGGGAGTAGCTATAATCTGTGTCCAAGTGCTATGTTTAGTATTTCTGTATGTGGACTGTGTCTAAAGGAGGGAGTAGCTATAATCTGTGTCCAAGTGGTATGTTTAGTATTTCTGTATGTGGACTGTGTCTGAAGGAGGGAGTAGCTATAATCTGTGTCCAAGTGGTACGTTTAGTATTTCTGTATGTGGACTGTGTCTGAAGGAGGGAGTTGCTATAATCTGTGTCCAAGTGGTATGTTTAGTATTTCTGTATGTGGACTGTCTGAAGGAGGGAGTAGCTATAATCTGTGTCCAAGTGGTATGTTTAGTATTTCTGTATGTGGACTGTGTCTGAAGGAGGGAGTAGCTATAATCTGTGTCCAAGTGGTATGTTTAGTATTTCTGTATGTGGACTGTGTCTGAATGAGGGAGTTGCTATAATCTGTGTCCAAGTGGTATGTTTAGTATTTCTGTATGTGGACTGTGTCTGAAGGAGGGAGTTGCTATAATCTGTGTTCAAGTGGTATGTTTAGTATTTCTGTATGTGGACTGTGTCTGAAGGAGGGAGTTGCTATAATCTGTGTCCAAGTGGTATGTTTAGTATTTCTGTATGTGGACTGTGTCTGAAGGAGGGAGTTGCTATAATCTGTGTTCAAGTGGTATGTTTAGTATTTCTGTATGTGGACTGTGTCTGAAGGAGGGAGTAGCTATAATCTGTGTTCAAGTGTCTTGTTTATATGTCCAGGTTTTATTCCTCTATGTCCGAGCAGGGTATCTTGTCTACTTGTCCAAGTGGTATGTTTTGTATTTCCGAATGTGGACTGTGTCTGAAGGAGGGAGTTGCTATAATCTGTGTTCAAGTGTCTTGTTTATATGTCCAGGTTTTATTCCTCTATGTCCGAGCAGGGTATCTTGTCTACTTGTCCAAGTGGTATGTTTTGTATTTCTGTATGTGGACTGTGTCTGAAGGAGGGAGTTGCTATAGTCTGTGTTCAAGTGTCTTGTTTATATGTCCAGGTTTTATTCCTCTATGTCCGAGCAGGGTATCTTGTCTACTTGTCCAAGTGGTATGTTTTGTATTTCTGTATGTGGACTGTGTCTGAAGGAGGGAGTTGCTATAATCTGTGTTCAAGTGTCTTGTTTATATGTCCAGGTTTTATTCCTCTATGTCCGAGCAGGGTATCTTGTCTACTTGTCCAAGTGGTGGGTCTTGTGTACCTGTCCAAGTAGAGTGTCTTGTCTATCTGTGGTTGTGGGTTGTCTTAGCATGGGCATTATACATGGCTTGACTGTCTGTGTCTAAGTCGACTTCTTTGTCCATCTGTAGCAGTGTAGATTTTTTTTCTCTTTCTATTAGGTGCAGGGGGGGGGGGATCAAAATGTAAGAACTAGAATAAAAAAATGTAATTTAATTTCAGATCCTGAACTTAAAAGGCTCGCTCAGGAAGTCATGGATATGGTAAAGCAGATTGTTGGTGTTGATAGGTTTACAACAGTGTATGCTGAAGTTCTAAAGAAAAGATCAGTAACTAAAGAAACGAGGAAACGTCAGCATGCTGTCACTGTAAGTTCATGGAGTAATGTGGCATGTCGAAGCTGCATTTATTTAAAGATTGATGGTTTCTGTATTCATTTTAACACATGAGCACATGCGACTTTTACACGTTTTGTTCGTTCTCTTCTATACAGATAGAATTCTTCCATTAGTCCAAGCACTAACATATGTTCCCTAATTTTGCATGAACATACAATTTGAATTACTTTAAAAGGTTAAATTAAACACCGGATATGTAAAACTAAAATAGTGTATTATACATAGTGTATACCCATGTGTGATACTTAATAGATTATTTACCTTGAGGGGGCCTCGGTGGCCGAGTGGTCAAGGTAGTTCGTCTACTATTGATCACGTGGTCTGTCAACATTGAGATTGCGGGTTCAATTCTTACTGCAGACAGGGTGTACTCGACTCCAATTTTAATTGACAAGGATTGCAAGTTTTCATACCGCAGGTCGGGGGGTTTTCACTGTGTACTCCGGCTTCCTCCCCAATAAAAACTGGACGCCACGATATAGCTGAAAAATTGCTGAAAGTGGCGTTAAACACCATCAAACAATATTTACCTTGAGATGCATTTTTTGTTCCTGTCTCATTGAAGGTGAGAGCCCTGAGATGAGATAAGGAGAAAATGTAGGAATAGAGTTTAAAAAAATGTAAATAATCTGTTTATTGCTGTTTTTTAACATTGTCGTGTCACATTATTTCTTAACAACGTCTTGACAGCGAGGTGAGATGTGACCATCTCGTGCTAATAGAGTGAGATGATATGATTTTGCTCCTCCTCTTGCCACTCTGTTTTGTATTCTTACCAGTCTGTTCTACTCCATTCTAAATTGACAAGTGTTGCCAAGTTTCTTCCAGTTTAGGTCTAAGTATCTCATCAGTTACTTTAGCTTCTTGTTTAAAAATATATCACCAAAAAAATTCAGTCTTTTGTCTTCTTTGAGATTATTTGGAGCCTATTCTACTTCAGAGTTCAATTTTATTTTCTGTTGAAATATTATGCAAAATGCAATGTATTTTATGCCAAATTAAAATCCACACCTATTTAAAGGTACTAGTACATTAAGACCTTGAAGAAACCCTTTTGCAGTTCTAACCACAGTAATTAATTATTCTGAAGATATTCTGTAGGTTTCAAATTATGCATTTATGAAACTTAATATAAATTTATATTTTAGGCTGTCACTCATCCTGAATTGCTATAAATTTATATTTTAGGCTGTCACTCATCCTGAAATTGCTGCAAGGAGAAAACTTAAAAAGAATTTGAACAAGAAGGAAGCAAAAAAGAGAAAATTAGAGGACTTCAGAGTTAGCAAAAAAATTAAACGAAAAAAGACTCAGTCTTTTTGATTGTATATAAAATTTAATAAAATGTGTTTGTATTATTTTCTTATTGTTTGTTTGTTTGAATGGTGTTTAATGCCACTTTATCTATTTGTCAGCAATATAATGGTGTCCAGTTTAAATTTATAACTTGTGTCAGAAAGTTATTAGTATTTAAAAATTAACATTGAATAGATGATCTTAAAAATTGTAATTCATATCTTGTCATGTGATTTATTAAGAGCCTTTTCCTCTACACACTGACTTCTAACATCACAGGAAAGGCATAAAACTCTACCCCTTCAGTAAATACAGGTACATGTTGTGGGATTTGCACCTCGGGACAATAAAGAACAGACTTGGGTTTGCTTTGTTTTTCTTATGGTGTACCATTTCATTTTAGATGTTGCCACTTTTCAACTGAAAGTGCTGTAAATTTTTATGAAATCATGTGATCAGCATGACAATTTCCACCTCCCTTCAGCAGAGCATATTTTATTGGGTATTAATGAATAGTACATAAACCATTGTGGTATCACTACTGATTTCCTGATATCAATTGGATAAGATCTTTTATTTATTTGGTTGGATATCTTGATAGGTTGATATTTATTTGGTTAGATCTCCTGACTGGTTGATACTATTTTCATTAGATATCCTGATAGGTTGATATTTATTAGGGACGGGCCACTATAGTGATCAGTCTGTCCATCCGTTCATCCGAACTAATCGTGTCGGGGCTGTAACTTTTTTATCTTTTGAGGTAGGCTTTTGATATTTGGAATGTGGGTAGATAATATCAAGTCGATGTGTCACATACTCTGGTTGATCATCTTTTACCTTGAACTTTGACCTTAAGGTCACACTATTGCTTTCTGAATGACAAATTCGTCAGAGCTGTAACTTTTTTTTATCTTTTGAGGTAGGCTTTTGATATTTGGAATGTGGGTAGATAATAAATATCAAGGCGATGTGTCCCATACCATGGTTGATAACCTTTTATCTTGACCAGGTCGGTGGGGCTCACATCTCAACATCTCACTGATATCTAGTTGGGTTAGATATCATGATAGTCTGATATTAATTTGATTAAGATATCCTTTTAGGTTGATATTTATTAAGTTATTCTGATAGGTTGAAATTAATTTGGTTAGATATCCCGATAGGTTGATATGTATTTGGTGATTATTCCTGATAGGTTAATTTTAATTTGGTTAGATATCCTGATAAGTTTATATTTAACTTGTTAGATATCTTGATAGGTTGATATTAATTTGGTTAGATATCTTGATATGTTGATATTAATTTGGTTAGATATCCTGATAGTTTGATATTAATTTAGTTAGATATCCTGATAGAACGATATTAATTTGAATAGATATCCTTATAGGTTGATATTAATTTGGTTAGATATCCTGATAGTTTGATATTAATTTGGTTAGATATCCTGATAGTTTGATATTTAGTTTTATTACATTTCGTAATTTTAGTTTCCATTTAAACAATGTATCTTTCACTAACCCATATTTTATGATATTGCACGATTGTGACGTTTTAACGATACGTGATATTGCACGGCTGGCCATTTTAGTACAAGAATGACATCTAAAAATTGATTAGCCGTGCAATATCATTAGTAATCAAAGATTAGCCGTGCAATATCACTTGTAATCAAAACGTCAGTCGTGCAATATCACAATATGTTAATGTTTTTAAAATATTCACTTAAAATTGTTTTCTGCAGCAAAATATCAACAAAATTTAATACATAATATCATATAGTGACAATGATAACAAAATCCATGATTATAAATTCTTTTGTATAAAACAAATTATTAAGGAGATGGTAAAATGTACAGTGAAATGAAATAAAACAATTATGGCAGGTCAGTGCATGCGATATCATGTTTTATGGAACACTTAAAAGGAATATCAACCTCGGCCGTTGGCCTCGGTCGATATGTCTTTTAAGTGTTCCATAAAACAGTATATCGCATGCACTGAGCTGCCATAATTGTATAATATATCCTGATAGAACGATATTAATTTGAATAGATATCTTTATAGGTTGATATTAATTTGGTTAGATTTCCTGATGGGTTGAAATTTACTTGGTTAGACATTCTGATATTAATTTGGTAAGATATCCTGATAGTTTGATATTAATTTGGTTAGATATCCTGATAGTTTGATATTAATGTAGTTAGATATCCTGATAGGTCGATATTAATTTGGTTAGATATCAAGATAGGTTGATATTAATTTGAATAGATAACCTTATAGGTTGATATTAATTTGGTTAGATATCCTGATAGGTCAATATTAATTTGGTTAGATATCCTGATAGGTCAATATTAATTTGGTTAGATATCCAGATAGGTTGATATTAATTTGAATAGATAACCTTATAGGTTGATATTAATTTGGTTAGATATCCTGATAATTTGATATTAATTTGTTTAGATATCCTGATAGGTCAATATTAATTTGGTTAGATATCCAGATAGGTTGATATTAATTTGATTAGATATCCTGACAGATTGATATTAATTTGGTTGGATATCCTTATAGTTTTATATTAATTTGGTTAGATATCCTGATAGTTTGATATTAATTTGGTTAGATATCCAGATAGGTTGATATTAATTTGGTTAGATATCCTGATAGTTGGATATTAATTTGGTTAGATATCCTGATATGTGGATATTAATTTTGTTAGGTATCCTGATAGGTTGAAATTTACTTGGTTAGACATTCTGATAGTAATTTAGTTAGATATCCTGATAGGTCGATATTAATTTGGTTAGATATCCTGATATGTTGATATTAATTTGGTTAGATATCCTTATATGTTGATATTAATTTGGTTAGATATTATGATATGTTGATATGTATTTGGTGATTATATTGATAGGTTGATATTGATTTGGTTAGATATCATGATAGGTTGAAATTAATTTGGTTAGATATTATAATATGTTGATATTAATTTGGTTAGATATTATAATATGTTGATATTAATTTGGTTAGATATTATAATATGTTGATATTAATTTGGTTATATAATCTGATATTAATTTGGCAAACTGAGCTATATTTGAACAAGAGTTTGTAAAGAGGATCTTGGAAGGTCCCACATTAAAATTGTTTCTAGTAGCTAAACATCCAGCAAAGATTGCAATAGTTACCAATTAAATAGCTTCATGTTAAGCCATACTGACTGAAAGTCCGGGTTAACAATTGTAATTAGTTACTTGGAATTAGTTAAATACCTTCAAATGATAAGTGACTTAAAATGAGAGAGCATGTCGTCAAAAAGAACCGTCGCCACTTGTAATGCCTACAAAAAATATTAACTTGTAATTTATACAAAAAAAGACTGCTATATGTATCTATTTTGATATCGAGCCAACGAAAGCTGGCGAACATAAATTTGTGTATTTGGTCTCTTCGTTTATTCGTCCGCCTGTCTGTCCACCTCGTTCAACTTTGTGTTGAAGCGTTTTTATGAAGATGTCCACATGTAAACACTTAAAACATCATGAGATCTCTTTGCTGGCAAAATTCTGTAGGGCTGTGCCAAATATTCCACGTTTGAGGGGAAAAGGGTGTTTTTACCAATGTGTCAAGCGCGATATCAGTGTCGCAGAGACATTTTCTTAATAATATAATCCTCGGGGTCTCGGTGTCAGAGTGGTTATGGTAGTTTGTCTACTATTGATCACATGGTCTTTCAACGCTGATGTTGCTGATTCGAGTCTCAATGCTGGCAGGGTGTTCTCGACTCCAATCGTAATTGACAATGATTGCCAGTTTTCATGCCGAACGTCGTAGTTTTCTCCTTGTGCTCAGTCTTTCTCCCCCAATAGAAACTGGACGCCATGATATAGCTGGAATTTTGATGAACATAACTCAAACAAACAATATAATCTTCTCATTCACGAGGCTAATATGGATGATAAAATCGCAATACTAAGTACTTTTGAGTAAATTTTATCCTTGAATTGACCACCACTTTCTTGGACATATTACTCGCAGCTGTGTAATATTTGCAGAATATTTTATATCTGTCCAAGTCATGAAATGAAGCAAAACTTTTTTCAATAGCTTCATCGTTTGGACTGCCACAAATGTTTAATAGTCTTTATAATATAGAACCCATAAAATTGTCTGTTTAATCCATTTGAGAATTTAATTTAATATTGTAATTTAACTTGTCGTTTTTCCTTAAAGAAATGTCTTCGCGTGGCCTATGGAGACAACACCATCTGTGACTCCTCATAACTTCAATCTTCATCCTCGATGTATGGAAAAATGCCATTTTTATAATATAAAATGAATTATTGTTAATATAATATAATATTTTTAAAAGTGGAAAGTGTTTGTCAACTCAAAATGATCCTGTTTTGTCTAGAATTTTCTGTATTGTGATGGTAATGTTTCCAAGACGGCCATTTCGAATGAGACCTCAAGATCATTTGTACTTAGAGTTTAGTTTAAATGGTTTCAATTGTTTCAGAGGATAACATTATTTATTAAATAATTTTATTTTGTCTGCCAGTATATTGAATTAGGAAAAATAGAATGAGAACAGAGAATAGATAAACGAATATTGATTTGGGATATGTCGATGAACTTGAATGGTGAAAGATGAACTCGGTTCGCAAACATGATCAGAATAGTGTGTATATAATTCAGCAAATACACAAATAGTTCAACACATTAACTTGTATTAAATTATCCTATAAAATTATTTTATTATATTTAACTTAAATAATAATAAAGACAATTAAAGTGTATACAAAATGTATTGACTTTTTTTACCAAAACAGTGAAATCACTATATTGAAATATAAATGTCAAACGAAATCTATTAACATAATTGAACCATTTGCACTACCTGTAGAAATAAAAATCGAAATCAACAACATCATTGAATCATTTCCTTGAAATTGAAAGAGGAAGATACAAAAGAGTGAAAAGGCCAGATAGACTATGTACAATTTGTACTAACAATGTATAAGAAGATGAAATTCACTACTTTTTCTATTATCCGAAATACTCGGATATAAGAAAAAATTTAGAAAATAACATTAGAAATAGTTATGAAAATGATATAAATAAATATATAAATATAATGTCTTCTTGGAGTCATTTGCAGTTTGTTGTTCCATTTATTAAAAAGTTTTTAATACTGAGGAAAGTGGACTTGAAGATTGCATGATTCTACTATATTTTTGTTTATGTATGCGTTCAACCCTTCACGGGGTATAACTGTGCTTTAAATAAATAAACATTGAATCGTGTGCACTGCTTGAAGAAATTAAAAATGAAATCAACAACATTCTGGAATCTTGTGCACTACCTGTAGAAATAAAAACGAAATCAACAACATCCTGGAATCTTGTGCACTACCTGTAGAAATAAAAACGAAATCAACAACATCCTTGAATTATGTGCACTACCTGTAGAAATAAAAACGAAATCAACAACATCATTTAACGATGTGCACTACCTGTAGAAATAAAAACGAAATTAACAACATCATTGAATCTTGTGCACTACCTGTAGAAATAAAAACGAAATTAACAACATCATTGAATCTTGTGGACTACCTGTAGAAATAAAAACGAAATCAACAACATCATTGAATCTTGTGCACTACCTGTAGAAATAAAAACGAAATCAACAACATCCTTGAATTATGTGCGCTACCTGTAGAAATAAAAACGAAATCAACAACATCATTGAATCTTGTGCACTACCTGTAGAAAAAAAAACGAAATCAACAACATCCTGGAATCTTGTGAACTACCTGTACAAATTAAAAACGAAATTAACAACATTGTTGAATTATGTGCACTACCTGTATAAATTAAAAAAGAAATTAACAACATCGTTGAATCTTGTGACCTCACTGGAGAAATAAAAACGAAATCAACAACATCCTTGAATCTTGTGCACTACCTGTACAAATTAAAAACGAAATCAACAACATCCTTGAAATATGTGCACTACCTGTAGAAATAAAAATCGAAATCAACAACATCCTTGAATTATGTGCACTACCTGTACAAATTAAAACGAAATCAACAACATCCTTGAATACTGCGCATTACCTGTAGAAATAAAAATCGAAATCAACAACATCATTGAATCTTGTGCACTACCTGTAGACATTAAAAACAAAATTAACAACATCCTTGAATTCTGTGCACTACCTGTAGAAATAAAAACGAAATCAACAACATCCTTGAATCTTGTGCACTACCTGTAGAAATAAAAACGAAATCAACAACATCCTGGAATCTTGTGCACTACCTGTAGAAATAAAAACGAAATCAACAACATCCTGGAATCTTGTGCACTACCTGTAGAAATAAAAACGAAATTAACAACATCCTTGAATTATGTGCGCTACCTGTAGAAATAAAAACGAAATCAACAACATCCTTTAACGATGTGCACTACCTGTATAAATAAAAACGAAATTAACAAGATCATTGAATCTTGTGCACTACCTGTAGAAATAAAAACGAAATCAACAACATCATTGAATCTTGTGCACTACCTGTAGAAAAAAAACGAAATCAACAACATCCTGGAATCTTGTGCACTACCTGTAGAAATTAAAAACGAAATTAACAACATTGTTGAATCTTGTGCACTCACTGGAGAAATAAAAACGAAATCAACAACATCCTTGAATCTTGTGCAATACCTGTACAAATTAAAAACGAAATCAACAACATCCTTGAAATATGTGCACTACCTGTATAAATTAAAAAAGAAATTAACAACATCGTTGAATCTTGTGCACTCACTGGAGAAATAAAAACGAAATCAACAACATCCTTGAATCTTGTGCACTACCTGTACAAATTAAAAACGAAATCAACAACATCCTTGAAATATGTGCACTACCTGTAGAAATAAAAATCGAAATCAACAACATCCTTGAATTATGTGCACTACCTGTACAAATTAAAACGAAATCAACAACATCCTTGAATACTGTGCATTACCTGTAGAAATAAAAATCGAAATCAACAACATCATTGAATCTTGTGCACTACCTGTAGAAATTAAAAACAAAATTAACAACATCCTTGAATTCTGTGCACTACCTGTAGAAATAAAAACGAAATCAACAACATCATTTAACGATGTGCACTACCTGTAGAAATAAAAACGAAATCAACAACATCCTGGAATTATGTGCACTACCTGTAGAAATAAAAACGAAATCAACAACATCCTTGAATTAGTAGAAATAAAAACGAAATCAGCATCATCCTTGAATTATGTCCATTACCCGTAGAAATGAAAAATGAAAACAATATCATTGAATGAGGTGCACTACCTGTAGAAAAAAAACATTATTTTTTATCAACAATGTACATTTCCTGCAGAAAAAAATGGTTCAAATCTACGCAATTAATCAATGCTCCATATTTCTTGTGAAATGTAAAAATGGCTTATTTATAAAAATATATACAAACGTCATTTACAAATGCCGATATTTCATTACACTGGTGTTTACCGGTATCTTTAAAGCACGGACATTTCGAAAATGATTTAAATTCTAAGGTTTTTAATTCACAGGGTCACTAATTCACGGACTTAGTACATGTTTTGGAATTTTGATGATGCATTCTTTTCAACAACTTATTTTGATTTTATATATGTGTTGGGTTTCAGCATCACTGATGAGTCTGAATTGGACGAAACGCGTTTTAATTATATGCTACCTACTTTTAATTATGATAAAAATACGGCTAAAAGACCTTCATGTTACTAAATGTAAAGGAAAAATGCATCAGTCGTGAATATCAATTCTAAATCTGCTTTCATTATTAATGAATTTTATTATTTTCTGGCATATTTATTGAGTACACATTGGAACCTTTATAACTTATTGTATATACACAAAGAGTATAAAGTTTCGACAATATATTTTTTTCATGTCTGTATTCCATTATGTTTCTACGATAAAGTAATGTGCGAAAACATATAAATGGTGTTTTTCCGATCCGAATAGAAAGAAACACAAACAAAAACTTGGTATTACAGAAAACCACACTTAATATTAAATAAAACCTGACTGTAGCGCAATTAATAACATCAGATTGTCAGTTTTACAGTCTGCACAAAAAGTTGTGGTCATGGACTAAGTAAGATCACAAACATAATGATTGTTTTTTCACGTCTGTGCATGTTTTGACATTTCTGTACTCGGTTTTATTTCAAAGAATATACATTTTATTGCTGCTAATAATGATTTAAACAACTACATGCTGTAAGGGTTTTTCACAGCTGTGACACGTTTAACGGCTTTCTAAGACAAAATTGTGTAAGCAGACACGATGTACATATCAATAAAAGTACAATTAATTTTATAAAGCCGTTATGAGGGAAGTAGACAGATTTGTTTTATTCCACTGTCTGTTACCGTCGAATCGGCCTCTATCGTGTTATATCGCTTCTGTTATGGTAACATTAGGTAGAATCCTGTTATTATACACTCTGTTACCGCGGAATTTGACTAAATCGTGTTATTTCGTAGTCTGTTATGGTACATTCATGAAGAATCCTGTTATTCCAATCTATCTTACCGTGAAATTAGACTAAATCGTGTTATTTCGCTGTTTGTTGTTATTTTGCTGTCTGTTATAGTAGCTTTAGGTAGAATCCTGTTATTCCACTCTCTGTTACCGTGAAATTAGACTAAATCGTGTTATTTTGCTGTCTGTTATAGTAGCTTTAGGTAGAATACTGTTATTCCACTCTCTGTTACCGTGAAATTAGACTAAATCGTGTTATTTTGATGTCTGTTATAGTAGCTTTAGGTAGAATCATGTTATTCCACTCACTGTTACAGCGAAATTATGCTAAATTGTGTTATTCCACTCTCTGTTACAGCGAAATTATGCTAAATCGTGTTATTCCACTCTCTGTACTGGTAGCATAAGAGAGAATCGTGTTTTTTCACTGTCTTGTAAGGTGGCATTGGAGAGAATCATGTTTTTCCGTGGTTTTTTATGATGGCATTAGACCGAATAGTGTAATGCCGAGTCTTTTATGGTGGCATTAAATATAATCATGTTACATGTATTACGTTGTCTGTTATGGTGACATTAGACTGAAACGAATATTCTCTTGTTTGTTTTTGGTTGCATTTGACTGAATGTATTTTTTTCTGCTGTCTGTTAGTGGCTTAGACTATATCTTCTTATTAGACTATATCGTCTTATATATAACAGACTGTCTAGAGAGAGTATTTTTCCGCTGTCTGTTATGGTGGCATTTGACACAGTCGTGTTTTTCCGCTGTTTGTTATCATGGCATTAGACTGAATCGTCTTATTCCATTGTCTGTTAGTATGGTATTAGACTGAATCGTGTTATTCCGCTTTCTGTTATGATGGAATAGACATAATTGCGTTTTTATGCTATCTATTATGGTGGAATCGTGTATTATTTTTTTCTTTGTTATGGTGGGATTCTACTGAATTGCATTATGCCGTTATCTGTTATGGTGACATTAAACATAATCGTGTTACGTGTATTACGTTGTGGTGGCATTAGACTGAAACTTGTTATTCTCTTGTCTGTTATGGCGGCATAAGACAATGTGTTATTCCGCTGTCTGATATGATGGCATTAGAAAAAATCATGTTATTCCCGCTGTGCGATATTATGGCTTTTCACTAGATTGTGTTATTCTGTTTGTTATAGCGGCATTCGACAGATTTGTGTTTTTCTGTTTGTGTTATTATTTTATTTGTTATGATGGCATAAGGCTGAAATTGTGTTATGCCGTTGTCTGTTATGGTGGCATTCAACAGAATAGTGTTACATGTATTATGTTTTCTGTTATGGTGGCATTTAACTAAATCGTGTTTTTTTCGTCGTCTGCTATAGTGGCATTAGACAGAATAATGTTTATTCTTTTGTCTCTGATGGTGGCAATATACTGTATCGTGTTGTTCCGTTATCTCTTATGGTGGAATTGTGTTAATATTCTGTCTGTTATTGACTGAAGCGTGTCATTCTATTGTCATTTTTTTGGTTGCTTTAGACTAAATCATGTTATTCCACTGTCTGCTATGGCGACATAGGCAGAATAGTGTTGTTCTGCGGTTTGTTATGATGACATTAGACTGAATTGTGTTATTTCATTGTTGTCTGTTATGTTAGCATGGTTACAGTAGTTAGTCATCCAAGTGTAGAGGGGATAAGTGGTTACAGTAGTTAGTCATCAAAGTGTAGAGGGACGAGTGGTTACAGTAGTTAGTAATCAAAGTGTAGAGTGGACGAGTGGTTACAGTAGTTAGTCATCAAAGTGTAGAGTGGACGAGTGGTTACAGTAGTTAGTCATCAAAGTGTAGAGTGGACGAGTGGTTACAGTAGTTAGTCATCAAAGTGTAGAGTGGACGAGTGGTTACAGTAGTTAGTCATCAAAGTGTAGAGTGGACGAGGGTTACAGTAGTTAGTCATCAAAGTGTAGAGTGGACGAGTGGTTACAGTAGTTAGTCATCAAAGTGTAGAGTGGACGAGTTGTTACAGTAGTTAGTCATCAAAGTGTAGAGTGGACGAGTGGTTACAGTAGTTAGTAATCAAAGTGTAGAGTGGACGAGTGGTTACAGTAGTTAGTCATCAAAGTGTAGAGTGGACGAGTGGTTACAGTAGTTAGTCATCTAAGTGTAGAGTGGACGAGTGGTTACAGTAGTTAGTCATCAAAGTGTAGAGTGGACGAGTGGTTACAGTAGTTAGTCATCAAAGTGTAGAGTGGACGAGTTGTTACAGTAGTTAGTCATCAAAGTGTAGAGGGGACGAGTGGTTACCGTAGTTAGTCATTCGTGTAGAGGGGACATAGTTACCGTACTTAGTCATCCAAGTGTAGAGGGGACGAGTGGTTACAGTAGTTAGTATTCCAAGTGTACAGGGAACGAGTGGTTACAGTAGTTAGTAATCAAAGTGTAGAGGGGACGAGTGGTTACAGTAGTTAGTCATCAAAGTGTAGAGGGGACGAGTGGTTACCGTAGTTAGTCATTCGTGTAGAGGGGACATAGTTACCGTACTTAGTCATCCAAGTGTAGAGGGGACGAGTGGTTACAGTAGTTAGTATTCCAAGTGTACAGGGAACGAGTGGTTACAGTAGTTAGTAATCAAAGTGTAGAGGGGACGAGTGGTTACAGTAGTTAGTCATCAAAGTGTAGAGGGGACGAGCGGTTACAGTAGTTAGTCATCCAAGTGTAGAGGGGACGAGTGGTTACAGTAGTTAGTCATCCAAGTGTAGAGGGGACGAGCGGTTACAGTAGTTAGTCATCCAAGTGTACAGGGAACGAGTGGTTACAGTAGTTAGTCATCCAAGTGTAGAGGGGACGAGTGGTTATAGTAGTTAGTAATCAAAGTGTAGAGGGGACGAGTGGTTATAGTAGTTAGTCATCCAAGTGTAGAGGGGACGAGTGGTTACAGTAGTTAGTCATCCAAGTGTAGAGGGGACGAGTGGTTACAGTAGTTAGTAATCAAAGTGTAGAGGGGACGAGCGGTTACAGTAGTTAGTCATCCAAGTGTAGAGGGGACGAGTGGTTACAGTAGTTAGTAATCAAAGTGTAGAGGGGACGAGTGGTTACAGTAGTTAGTCATCCAAGTGTACAGGGGACGAGCGGTTACAGTAGTTAGTAATCAAAGTGTAGAGGGGACGAGTGGTTACAGTAGTTAGTCATCAAAGTGTAGAGGGGACGAGCGGTTACAGTAGTTAGTCATCCAAGTGTAGAGGGGACGAGTGGTTACAGTAGTTAGTCATCCAAGTGTAGAGGGGACGAGCGGTTACAGTAGTTAGTCATCCAAGTGTACAGGGAACGAGTGGTTACAGTAGTTAGTCATCCAAGTGTAGAGGGGACGAGTGGTTATAGTAGTTAGTAATCAAAGTGTAGAGGGGACGAGTGGTTATAGTAGTTAGTCATCCAAGTGTAGAGGGGACGAGTGGTTACAGTAGTTAGTCATCAAAGTATAGAGGGGACGAGTGGTTACAGTAGTTAGTCATCCAAGTGTAGTGGGGACGAGTGCTTACAGTGGTTAGTGATCCAAGTGTAGAGGGAACGAGTGGTTACAGTAGTTAGTCATCCAAGTGTAGAATGGACGAGTAGTTACAGTAGTTAGTCATGCAAGTGTAAAATAGACGATTAGTTACAGTAGTTAGTCATCCAAATGTAGAATGGACGAGTAGTTACAGTAGTTAGTCATCCAAATGTAGAGGGGACGAGTGGTTATAGTAGTTAATCATCCAAATGTAGAGGGGACGAGTGGTTATAGTAGTTAGTCATCCAAGTGTAGAGGGGACGAGTGGTTATAGTAGGTAGTTATCCAAGTGTAGAGGGGACGAGTGGTTATAGTAGTTAGTCATCCAAATGTAGAGGGGACGAGTGGTTTTAGTAGTTAGTCATCCAAGTGTAGAGGGGACGAGTGGTTATAGTAGTTAGTCATCCAATATGTATCACGAACGTGTCAAAAATGAGTTGCGATCCTGACTTAAGGCAGGGAATGTTTGACAGATATTGATTGTGGGATGGTCAGGTTTTAATTGGATGCTACGGTTTTCTCCCCAATAAAACCTTGATGTCAGTATATCCGAAAATAGATGAAAGAGGCGTCAACAAACAAATAAAAATTGTCGTAAACAAACTAATATTCATTGAAGATGCGATTTTATGTTAAATATAAATCACAATAATTTAAAATCTAATTAACAAATGCCTATTGAGATGTGAGATTATTAATTTCCGACTTTCACTGGAATAAATATGGACGCCTAGATTAAGCTAAGAATAGCGTAAAATTTCAAACTAAACAGCAAACAATACGCACACGCAGTGATAAATATTTCAAGCCTATTGCGTGACAAAACAATTATCTTGTACTTATTGAGTTAGACTGTGCATTGAAAAATAAACATTTGACCTTTAATGCCATACCTCATACTGCTTGAGCTTAAATCATAAAATTTTAGCTGGAATGTCGCGACGAAGGTTACTAATAATTTAACAGTAAATAGAATTTTCTCGTTTAAAATGTTTTTTGTTGCACAAAATGTTTTGATAAATACTTCACTCCTGACTTTTATTATAGTATATTTATTTCTTGTCTGTCCTCTGGTTGATGAGACTTCGTCATTTCTTCGCTATGAATGAACACAAAAATAAGAACAGTGACACTCAATTGTTATAAACTATTCGCAAAATCCCCCTTTCCCAAGATGCATGTAAACACATTCAGTGTGAACGCTGTGGCGCAATTTAAATTTATTTATAAATATATGAGCTATATGTACAACTCTAATCAAATGCAATTAGGTAGTCTGAAATCGAGAAGACGGACATTTTCTGTAATTATGATAAAAGACATAAGTGCTGGTATCTGATGAAAAATAAAATGATTATGTTTAAAGATTTCGGTCGCTGCCTCGAGCCTTTTAAGCACAATAATAGGCTAATCATAGGAAAGAAAATTTTCTTATAGTGTGTAATTGAGACAGGTTGACTACTGCAAAAAAGATTATCGATTTCTGATAAGCGGGTCTTAAAATAGAAATTTGTATAATTGGTCAAAATGTTTTTATTTTTCAATTCGAATTTATGTCTTGAGGAAAGCAGCAATTCACATTCATTACGTTTTCAACGTCTAATAAAAAGATAATGACCGGAAATCGAAACCGTCTGTTAGTCTACAGCAAAGTTTGTAATTGACTATTTACTACCAATATCGTTTGACGTCATATGAGTCTGTAGGACTAGTTGACCTGTGTTCAGACTAGTGAATAGGTCGCCGCCTATTCCAAAAATGTTTTTTTCCTTTGCTTTTATGAGCCCATACAATAAGTGCTGTATCCATTCGTAAGAGCTATATACAGAGGACGTGAGATTGAAAGAACGTTTTATTTGATCGTCAGAAATATCCAAACATACCACCGACAAAGGGTATAATTTAACTTACCTTAAAAAAAATAATGAAAAACAGTCCTTTTGATAACATATTTTTTGTCCCCATTATTTAAGATGTTTGTTATCAAACTGATTAGAAACAATTTTAAAGAAATCTTAAATATATATAAAGAAAACATTACTGCCAGCGAGATTTATTAATTAATGAAATCTATAGTTATGGTAGATGATATTATTTGCTGACCAAGTTTGAACATATACAGGACTTCACTGCAGCATCTGCTATATTTTTAGGGGAGAAGATTTTCAAAAGAAACCAGAAAGAACCATTGCCCGTATATAAATCAGCCGTGTTAGAATGTTGATTAGCAATAAATGAGACAATTTTGTAAAGAACCCCTACGCAACTTTCGTACAAAATTCCATTCCATTTGACCTTTAGGTATAAAAAGAAGTTTTTCACACTTTAGCCATTCTAAACCATAATTGTATCTTTTAAATTTGAAACATAAATTCATAGGCTTCGAGGAAACTAAAAAAGGCTGATCGGTATGAAAGGGTAGTTTCATATAAATGCGACTGTATTGGATAAGGCTTGTCTGTATCTGAATAAATTCTTGCAATTGTTTCACTCTTACTATAATTAATTTGTTCAGATAAACACATGATACGTGATCTTGTCTACCTGTTTAGGTAATTCACTGCAGAGTTATGTTTAAAAGTCAGAACATAAAACATATATAAAAATAGAAATAAAATTCTGAAAAAAATCAATACAGTGTGTCAAGCGGTATGCCAGTAGACATTAATTTCAAACTTTTACTGTAAATAACAAAAACAAAAATGAAATAAGTACAATAAATAAGAAATTCAATAAAATTGAAACCTTTATCTCAATATCAGAATTCAGAACATGTTATAAAAATTATTTTATTAATCTTATTAGGGATAGTACTGTGAAACACATTTTTATTATCATTATTTATGTGAAGCGTTTTAACACGATGACTATGAAGCAGTCGAAACAGCACCGATTCGAAGGTCAAAAACCAACGTAAAAAATACTATTATATATGTTCCCAAGGGACCTTCAAGAAAAAAGGAATCGGAAATCAAATCAACTCTGAATGAACTTTCTTGATAACAATTTGAAAGATGTACAAATATTCTGTCTTTCATCAATATGACTTGTTACTTAAAAGTTCAGCAGCTAATTTGTTTAGCGATGTTTGTATTCTTATATGTACTTGTTACTTATGAATACATAATTCAAACAGTTTTCGTATCTAGCACAGGAAACAAGCTCTATAGTGTAAAGCTCGTTGGTTTAGTTGGTACTCTTTTGGATATATTTAGAGTCAGCCTATCGACAGTTCACGTCTACGGAAAGTGTAAATTCCAATATCACTTATATATTCCTGATAGATGTTTCGTGTATGTAAAAAAAATCTTTTTTGTTGGAATGAAAAGCGCGTTGACATAGATTTACTGTTAGAGCACATCAATGACAGAAGAATATTAGAAAGTAATTGACATATAGATATTAAAAGCCGTGCTTTCCCATCTTGAATGAGAATCTCTGTAGCCGGGTGGTCTAAACAGTTATGTACGGTGTAGACATTTCTAACCTGACTTGGATCAAGATGTGCTCTACTTCAGTCAGGACAAGGTTTGCCAGTCTTCCCGCAGTTCGTCGAAGTTCTCTCCTGGTATCTTGACTGCATCATGAAATAAAAAAAACCCCTCGATTTAGCAGGACAATTAGCTCAAGTTAGCATAACAACACAACATTCAAACGTTCTTTCTTTAATGCAACCAATTATCACAAGTCGCTCAGTGCAAATAGGTATACAAAAAGAGTTTGATTGTAAATGAAAACACTTATTTACAAGCACAAATAAAACACTATAAATTCTTAAATGATTTAATTGCTCAACGGAGTCTGCTCCTTAATAGTTTCAATGCACTGCATGGATGCTTTCTTTGAAGTGCATCGTTATGTTTGTCCTGGCTGTCGTATGTCTCGCGATGCCCACTGTATACTGCTTAAATAATTGTTCAGTTTATTGTAGGAGAAATGACGGACAACGTCTTCACATAAGTCTTCTTGTTTACGTGTTTTGATTGCATTTTTATTAAAAAAAACTCTCTACACGCAACCGACCAGCACTCGACAGTTTTAAGAAGACTAAAAAAACACTCAATTCTTTCTTGGTTTTTATAGTCCCACACATATTATAATGACCTTCATTTGTTTTTATGTTGTATTATATTGTTTTTAAGTTATTGTAATTAAGGATTAACTACAAAAAATATTTTATCCATCGAGGAATAACAAAATTTACGTTTTGCACTTTGTATAATCCGCACAATTAAATGTGCACTACGGAAATTTTGTTATCCCTCGATGGAGAAAATATTTTTTGTAGTTAATACTTATAAATAAATTCAAACAATAGAATAAACTCAACAATTTTATTTTTTTAACTGGACATTTTTGAAAAAAAGAGATCAACACAAAAACTGTTAGTTTCCCGTGGAGTAACATATATATGACGTCAAATGGCGCGTGTCTCCATGACGATCACAATTTGTTTTCCATCCTTATTCTGGTACCCTGACGATGATATCCTCATGAGCCTAAGCGGCCTTCGGATATAACGTCAGGTCAGGAGCATTGGATTTCAACGGTGACAGCGTTGAAATTTGACGTTCGGGTATTCTCTAGACTAACCATTTAGTATTATAGATAAGTTCAAGTTGAACGAACGTATTATGACGTCATTCTCTTTGTGACGTTTAATGTTTACATTTCTCAGCTGTGTTTACATTATGATTTCATAGTTTAAACGTAAAGTTAACACATAATTTATATTTAAAGTTTATAAAGAAATGGTAGTCCAAGATTTAAAAAAAGATTGGCATGTGCATGTGATATTTAATGGCGTCATTTAATCAACCAATGAAAATGTTTATATCGGAGGTCCTGACCTGGTGTTATATTTGAAGTGAAGCTTGCGTCAATGAAAAATATTGCACCAGGAGACCAGGTTATTCCATCCTCTGATAGAAAATATTTTCCAGCCAATCAAAAGTCAGTATTCTCGCAATATTTGTTTATAGAGCAATAGCGGTAGACGAATAAAATTTGATTAATTCGCCAGTGACGAATAAAATATCCTGGTACCCCTGTCTCACTTCTAACAATATAATATGTAGTTTCTCGGTTCTAGTTGAATTTGTTCGTGACGTCAGGCTACCACTAGAATACGCTCCAAAAATTTCAAGTCGGAAATTTGCTAGAAGTGCACTTTTTTCATGTTTCTCATCAATATAAAATGCATTTTGTCGTTGAAGGATAAAAACAATATTTGTAGATTGACAGTTTTTGTGATCGTCGCAAATCGGGTTAGAAATGCTTGGCAGAGCAGCACATTTATACCTGTTTCGTACATGGCTTGTACAAATAAACAATATATTTTTTGACAATGTACGAATATTCTCTTTTTATGTTAATATTGAAAAGAATGATAAATAACCGATACCAAGAAAGAAAGCTTTAACCGAATAAAATGTGGGTTTTTGTTTCTTTTAATATGGTTTAACGCCATTTTCAACAAATGCTCAGCTATTACGTTATATTTCGTTTAGATGTTATGTGGGGAGAAAACCCGATAAAAGCACACCGGCCTTCGGCTAGACAACTGATAATTCTTGAAAATAAATGTTGGAGTCAAAGAAACCCTGACAACACCCCAAAACGGCTTAAACCCCAACCTGAACACCATTGATGAAAACGAAATTAATCTAAAGGGAAAACTTTTTGTTGTATTAACTTGTCTATTTTTCTTCGAATTCCTTTTCTGAAAAGATAATGTTTGCCTCTATTTTTGTTATCATCCATAGCTAGGGAGCTTAACATGATAATTACCGGTATTAACTGCATGCGTTGTAATGCGTCAGTCATACAATAATTTCGTATTAGAAATAGCTATGCCACGGTATCCAGTTTTTATTCACACCGATCAACCGACTTGTATCATTTTGGTGAGAAGATGTATGACACGATGATATGATTAAAACAAGACATATGACATTGTATAAGCTATTAAATTCTGCTAACCGATTGAATAAGTATGCACTTTAAGAGTTCGTAACGTAATAATATATGTAATTTTTATTTTCTTGTCAATATCAAGCATGAAGAGGAGGATGGGGAAAATTAATTTTAATTACTGTGCATAAAATATGAAATGAACAAATTGCGACACACAATAACATTTGCAGAAAAGCTTTCCAACTATCTTTGTATTTGTATGCAACTCCTATTTTATTATCTATACCAAACGAAGATAAATGGGAGACTTATTGTTTTTGTCTGGTAATTTACATCATCTTCTTTTTTCTTTTCTTCTCCTTTAAGACTGATATTTTCAGCCAAATTTATTTGACACTGCAAATCGCATACTAATACACGTTTAGGATATGTAAGATAGCTTTATCTAGTGTTACATAACACTTTACATTTTTAGGAGGTTTATATTGGGTTTTTGGTAAAAGAGGCAAAAGAAGGTCGACATATTGTTGTGTGTTCGTCCGTGCAGCCATTACAAATCTTGTCCGGGACATAACTTTTTATCCTTTTAGGTAGGCTTTTTGATATTTGGCATGTGGGTAGATTATAACTTATCGATGTTTCGAATGCCATAGGTGTTGATATTTAATTTAAAATTTGACTTCAAGGTCACATCATTGCCTTTTGAGTGACTGCTTCGTATCAGGATATTTACTTAACTTCGATATTTGACCCCCCCCCCCCCCCCACCCAGGATAACATCAATGCCTTTTTAGGCATTGCTTCGCGCCCTTTTATAACTTTTAAAATAATTGATTGACTGTTTGTATGAATGGTTTTATTGCCTTTCAGCAATTTATCAGCTGTCCCAGAGCAGGGCTGATGTCTTTTATGGGAGTGGAAGCCTGAGTACCCAGAGAAGACCCCGACCTTCGCTGAAATAGGCTAAGCATTTCATATATGCAATGTGGGTAGATAATTACTAGACAATGGGTCTCCTATCATCGTTGTAGACCTTAGACTTTGAACTTTGACAAGTCGATTCGCATTTTGTTTTGATTGACCAATAAGTACCAGTTTTTAGGGTTTTAAATCGTATACAATCCACTAGTATAAACCATAATATGAAATATCCAACCAGTACGATAAACGAAACACGAGAAACGTTTGACGAAATTGTTCAATACGTATAAGCTGCAAGCAGAAAGTAGAGGGTCGACAGTGAGATTTGTGCAGAACTTACTGCCTATTAGTACGAATCGCCAAATATCGAACCGTTCCAATTTTCAGAAGGGGTTAAATGTTAAACTAAAATCATTGTAATGCACATCGGCCAACTAGAAGTAGGGTTCTGTCGGATAACAGCCTATAACGTACTATTCGTTTGCACAAATCACCATATCAATCATCAAACTATTTTGATTGAAGAAAACCCAAAAGAGTGACAAAATAAATGTCGACGTTCGTACTTTCTGCAAAACTTAATTTTTATGTCACCGTCTAAAGGCGAGGGTGGCCTTCGCATTTGGGGCGTTGACATAAAGATAAAGACAATATTATATGACATCGTTAAAGGCAGTGTGTTTTGATTTGTGTTTGTATGATTGTTTATATCATTATTTATTATTCATTTATTAGAATTAACAATGAAAGAAAACGGGTAATTAAACCATAAATATAAATAATTGTAATAAAACAGTGTAAATTTGTGTAAGTATTCTCTAACCAGATTGGTAGATTCTTTTCTGTGTATCTTTAGGTGTCTACAGGGGTAATACGCGATGAAAATTGTGTATAATTCAGTCAATGAAGGTAAATCTCGCGTTCTGTTTGAATGATATAACATTGTCCTTAGTAACTACATGTCTTACACGTTTTCCTTTTCTGTTTTTATGTAAAAGATTACTGTGGAATTCTCAAAATATTTGCAACCGATAATGTTAAAAATTATTAGACATAGGCAGTATTCGTGTTACAGTTATATATGATGTATTAATTCTTGCGATTTAACTCGCATTTGTACGCAAATTAACCTTAAATTTCTCGCTCTTCGTCTTTATTATAAATTGAAGCTGGACTAGTATATAGGTTCCTGATTGTAGGCAGCACATTTGATAACGTTTGCCTAAATTCATACCTTAAAAATAATTTGCAAGAAAAAGTTTGACATCAATATAATGACCTACCAAGTAGATGGATCCGTTATATACTATTTAATGTCGACATAGTAGGAAATAATTTTGTACAAGTAGGAAATATTTGTATAAAATCTTGTTCGTTATGTGTTATTTGTTGATAGTTGAGAACTCATATGTAGAGCGTTATCGACATATAACACTGATTTCCGCTTAAGCCCTGCTCTGGGATTGCCTAAATGAGAGCATTTACTCTATGTTTAATTCTTCACTATGGTTTTAAGATGAATTACAAAGCTGCTCCGCTGCTTGTTACCTTTTTCCATGTCTAGTGATTTGTGTCAAGAATGTATACATCATAGTCCTATTGCATTAACAATTATAGACTTTTTGTATAATATTCAATGATATACAGACATTAGTTGTAAAATGTTATTGAAATGCCCCATGTGAAAGTATAAAACTAATCACTTAAGAAATACGTGGCTGTTTTCAATCGTGTCAAGGAACTTTTAATCATCGTGTCATTAAAAAAAGATGAGCTGATTTTTTCCGTATCATTATTTCAGTAAATGCGTAAAGAAAAATGATTCAAACTCCTAATAAATTGCAATTGAAAGAATAATTTTGGGATCAGAAAAAAAGTTGGATATATGTCCTTTTGAACAAAAACACTTGATACAGAAATATAGTGTGCAGATGCGTAAATTTTGCATTTATTTGTTCAAATTTGTGATGCCAGTACCTCTGGAACCTATTTTCAGATAACAAATCATGAGTTAAAACGATTGAATATGTTAATGGACAAATATATGCCAAATATTTTTTTACTACACTATATTTGATACATTGAGTTTTAAACGTAGCGATTTGGAAAAAGTCATCTGTATACGTATAGGTCTTATCTTGTTTATATCTTTTTTCATCGTGTCATACTTCTTCTCACCAAAATGATATAAGTCGGTTGATCGGTGTGTTATTGTTAGTACGTGCTATATTATGTTAATATTTGTTTGTTTGTATTCAATATACCTCAGTTGGGTGTCACTGAAAAAGTAAAAAGTTCAAAGTTCAAAGACTAAAATTTGGCATGAAAATATTCAATTGTATTTAATTCAGGTTGCCATCAATCGAGTCTTTATATAGCCGGACTTAAACTCACACGATTATACATATTTTTTAACTCACATTCATTGATAAAACCGATAAAAATACTGATCAACCAACAGAGAATTTCGCGCGAATAGGTCTATTTATAGAATTTTAGTTTCCATATATAACAGACAGATTCGGTTCAAAAACACTTTACCTATTCAATAATGTTTACTAATAAAAACATTGTATTTAATCAATTTATATCTATTTATATCTTTGTGAACATTATTATATATTATTCCGGTCTTATTTAGACAGGGTCTAAGACCGGAATAACTATTATACTATAGCTCACATCTTAAATTAGGAATATATATATTTAACGGGAAAAACACATATTTAGAAAGAAATATTGTAGGGTAATTTCTTTTGTAAACGTGTTCATGTTATCCATATTTTTTTTTGGAAACTATACGTTTTAAGTGAACGTATTTGTTTTAAATGCATTTTTATTCATCGTTTTTATAAAACAAAATTACTCTTGGGAATTGGTCAAATTACGTTATTATTGATAAAATCAAAATATATTCAATAAATATTGTCCCTTATGGCATCCCATCATTACTTTTATGGCGCTTCGACAATCGAAGCCCATTCGGGATTTATAACCAAAGTTTATACGAAAAGAAACTATATTTTTGTTGAACATCAAAATAAGAAAAATAAGAAAACATTTTTATATATTAAATAACAGCGAAAATTTTTCTTTTTTAAAATGTAAATCGTCTTCTGTTCAATAAATAACCCAATTGTATCCTTAAACTGGGAAGTGTCAAGGTAAAAGTTTGCGAAGCACCAAATACAATATCGGTGGAAAATTGGAGCTTGTATTTGTTTTAAATTTAATTGAAGTGTGGATGTGGACATTGATAAGTGAATTAAAATAAGAAAATTAGTAATTGACGGTAATATCACTTTAATACCATTAAAAATGAATATCATTGGATTTTGAACGATGGAAATCAAAATGAATATCAACGGATTTTGGCGATGTCTTGACTAAGAATGGCATGATGACGATGCAGTTAGTGCAGGTACATGTTTGTTAACTTTTAGTGCGCTTGAGATCACGTTTCTCGTTTATTGTTTTGTACATTGACACACTTTGATAGAGGACACAACAAAATCATACAGGATTGTGACTTGTGACTGACAGCCCCTCCCTCCACCCCTTTTCCGTGCCTTCTATCGCTGATATTTTGAGTAGTTTTGTTTCTTAATTTACTTCCTTCTGTTATTGAAACAAATATATTACATATTATTTTATTTACGTCGTTTAAAACATGTTCGGCTTAGAACATTGTTGCACTTTGTAAGTTGTTTAATCGAAGCGAAACGAAGGCGGCCATGATGATTTTTTCCCAGGGGCCCCATACGGGATAAAAATATGCTTTATGTATACGGCTGTAGACGTATACATAGCCTGATGTATACGGCTTGCTAATCAATCATAAATGCTATATAACGCGGCACTGAAATGTCAACCACTTTGCAGCCGAGCGTATTCAACAAAAGACGAGTTCGATTCGTCGTCAGTTTCATAAAAAAATTGTGTAATATTTTGAATCGACTCAGTTTGGAGAAATGGTCTACTGTATAAATTATTGAAAACCAATGGAATTGGTAAACTCATGTGTCAAGTGATTAAAGGTCAACTAGATAGTACTGTCACATCTATTAAATTAAATAATCTACACTCCGAGCATTTTATCATAAATAGAGGGGTTAAGACAAGGAGACTCTATAAGTCCTACCTTGTTTAACATTTTCATTAACGACATGAGTGATACATTTAATCAAAATCCTTAATTTCCACTCAAGTTAATTTACTCAACCATAGGAAGTCTGCTTTTTGCTGATAACCTTCTGATATTTTCAGAAAGTAAACAAGTTCTTCAGTCTAGTATGGACAAATTGCTACAATTTTGTGATAATTGGCAATTGTTTATAAATGTCAACAAAACCAAGACGATAATATTTCAACACAATTTAGTAAAACCTAAAGGACCCTTTATTAAGACAAAAGAGAGATATATATAGAGAGAATGTTTCTGAATATAGATATTTAGGCACAAGCTTCAGAAGCAATGGGAACCTTAAATACAGCTGAGAAGATCTTGCAAAAAAGGGTAGAAAGGTATTATTTTCATTAAAAGCAAAATCTTCATCCATGGGGCCACTACCTATAGCAGTGTCCAACAATCTGTTTGACACACTGGTATGTCCAATTCTACTATATAACTCAGAAATATCATATATGGACTACCACTTAAATTTTATAGAGCTAAATTAAGGGGGAACTTGAACAATAAAGTCCTTGATCCCTTACAATTTATTGATAAATCCCCAGCAGAAAAAGTACATTTAAGTTTCTGTAAACACATATTGGGAGTACGTAAAACAACTTCCAACTTGTGCACTTGGTTGGAACTTAGTCGAAACCCGCTCGAACACATAATCATGCTTCGTACAGTATCATAAATGTCAAGATTCTGTTCGAACAATATAAATTAACTACTAAATGAAGCCTTCAATCTCACCAAAAAATTAAACGATCAAAATGTATACACATGTATACATGGTACACCTACGCTAAGGATTTTATATCTGATGATAAGCTGCTCCAACAACTTATAAATTGTGATAATAAAACTAAACTGAAAACTTTAAAATCAAATTCAAAAAACCTTTTTAATAAATGGTATCAGAAATTATATCAGAACAAACTTGATTTACTAAATGAAAGTAATAAAACATACTTATATAAAAGCATAAAAGAAGATTTAAACAGAGAATTCTATCTTTTATTTAAAGATTTTGAATCTAGAAGGGTCCTTACAAAAATCAGAATATGTGACCATAATCTAGCCATAAAAGGGCAGATACTTAAAAATTCCCAGAGAGCAAAGACTATGTGTTGTTTGCAATGTGGTAGAAGACGAGGCTCATTTTCTTCTACATTGCAAGAAAAACGAGTCTTTGCGAAAAACTTTACTCGAGGAATTTTTTGAAGATACTGATCAATACGAACAACATAGTGACATTCAAAAATTAAAAATACTTCTAAAACCACATAGCTATGAACAAGTTAATGTTATAAGTTAAAACAATCATTAGTGTTGAGGACGGGGGACTCTTAATTAAATACATACATTGTTCATGTAAAATACTATGTTTTATATGTTAATTGCGTATTTCTACGGTTATATTGTTTAATTATATATTTTTGTCACAAACTCTGTTAAGATGTTTCTATGACAATAAGAAAAATAAAAAGTTGTTAATTAAAATTTTGAAAAAATATGTGTCTTAATATTTTTAAACAAAATGATTATTAAAACATGTATTTGTGGCACACAGTCCCACTACGAAATGTCAATGGGACTTCACTTAACAATTTATTCATAGGAACTGTTTCAATTGATAGCTAAAGGTGATGATGGAGAAAGAAGCTAGGCGAGAAAGTAGAAACGCAGGTATACTGAAGTTGGAAACTACAGGAAGTGATTGATGTGGCAACTAGCCACATTATTAATGTTGAGTTCAACAACAGACGAGGAAAGCGACTTGTTTCAGTGCATAGAATTAGTAATTGGGAATAAAAAAGAAAAATTTTCATGTAGATTTGCTGACTCAGATAAAGTGACGAGACTGAGACTCATAATTCAAAGCACAACAAAAACAAAGAACCGACAAAACGAAAAATAAAGAAATAACTCTCACAAAAACCCAGACAAAAACCATGTGCTGCGGGAATGTTATCCTTTCCTGTATCATTTATGTTACCCGTCCTGTTTTCTTAAAGCCAAAATTTGAATTATATTTTAGAACATTGAAAGACAAAGCTAACTTACCTTTTAACTTGTTTACATGAAAATTACAGATGAGATAGAGTACAATTAAGGCACATATGAAGACGAGCTTTAGAATACAAAGGGCATATGTGTGCACACTGAGGCAAATCTGTTTCGAAAGAATGTACATATAAGAGCGAAAAGTGGTCTCTTTATACAAGTGATCGTTTATAAAAGGATAAAATCGAATGATATTTATTAAAGAGGAATCTAATTATTTTATAAAGATTGGCTTCGCATTTGAGAAAGTTTACAGAACAATTTTAAGCATATACAAATTAAAAAAATACTAGTGTAAGTTAAACAATAGGCTTTTCCAGGAGCACGTAATCGCCTGTAATACAAATAACTTCAACTATCTTTTAACTTTTGCAATATACAGTTTCAGTCCAGTTGTTATAGCTTTTAGGTTACTGGGCCAAAACTTAAAAGATTTCTTTATATACCTCCTATAATGTGCCATCATATAATTTCTTAAAGGTTAATTTTGCATAATTTACAGTTTTAATCAAGGTGTTATAGACTTTAATTAATAACTGATGACTGTCAGAAATTGTCATACAAGGTTAATAACTCTTATAAAGAGTCATCTGACAAATGTGTAGGTCTTGCCTTTGCTGATCATTTTTGCGATTTACAGTTTTACTTTAGCTTCTATGGCCGTTAAGTTACAATGAAAAGCTACTAATTGTTATTAAAGGGCAATAACTCCTATAAAGAATCTTCGAACAAATTTTCAGACAATTTAAGGATGTGTAGGCCTTGTGCTAATTATTTTTGCGATTTACAGTTTTACTTTAGCTTCTATGGCCGTTAAGTTACAATGAAAAGCTACTAATTGTTATTAAAGGGCAATAACTCCTATAAAGAATCATCGAACAAATTTTCAGACAATTTAAGGATGTGTAGGCCTTGTCCTGATTATTTTTGCGATTTACAGTTTTACTTTAGCTTCTATGGCCGTTAAGTTACAATGAAAAGCTACTAATTGTTATTAAAGGGCAATAGCTCCTATAAAGAATCTTCGAACAAATTTTCAGACAATTTAAGGATGTGTAGGCCTTGTGCTGATTATTTTTGCGATTTACAGTTTTACTCTAGGTATAATTTCTAAGGAAAAAAATGTAATTTTGTGTAAAATCGTCATTATGGGGCAATAACTCCTATAAGTACTGCTGGTTATTTTTGCAATTTATAGTTTCACGCTAGTTGATATTATTTTAATATTGCAGGACAAAAACAGAAAATCTCATCAAAATATGCGCTATTAAAGGGCGATAACTCGTATAAGGATTCATCAGACGATTTCAGACAAAAAAGTTAATTGTATGACTTGTATTGCTGATCAAAAATTTTTCAAAAAAATAATTTAAGTGCAATAACAGTTTGTACAATATATTCCAAGAGATTATTTATTCTCTAAAACCAGAGGTACAGAGAAACAATACATACATGAATTACATAACAACACATGACAAAATGGAAGCCAACGATATGTTTAAGACAATGAAAACTACAGTATAAATGGACAGAGTAGAGTGTTAACCCGGATGACGTACTTCGGCATTAATAACTCTTATAAATTTACACAACTAGTTTCTTAATTTTGAAATATTTGTGGAGTGAAACAGCTGTTGAAACTTTATAACAATAATTCTATTAAAAAATATTTTTTAAGCAGAAAGCGAGTCACATTGTAGAACATAATTAAACTCATCTCCGAGTTCTTTTTTTGCAGAGGGTACAATATCTATACTGTCTATACTATACTAAATTTTGTCATCTACCGGTTTCAATTGGTTATCTATGATTACCGACTCTAAATCTATATATTAAGGTAAGGGAATCTTTTTCAGGTAAAATTTCTAAATATGTTTCAAATTCAAATTTATTTTTGTACAATCAATAATTTCAGCTTTTTGATGATATTCTGTATTAGATCGTCATGTCTGTAAAAATTGGTCATTCAATCTCTGTTTTATGTTTGGAATTAACCAATCTGGTTGAAACCACCATTTTGTAGGTCCCATATATTTCCAAAGCCACAATTATTTAAAATACTTTGTGTATGTTTGTAAGCCAATGGGAAGATATCTATTTCGTGAATATAGGAAAAACAAATGTCTAGAAAAAATATTGGACAGTTTACTATTTTTTCCATTAACTTATTTTGACCAGTAGCTAATCATTCTACCTTGGATAAATATCGGCATGTGATAGACTCCTGTTCTCCATAAACCATATAGTTTGGTGTCGATGATTTAAAGTTTAGTAAAAGTTTACAAAATTTTAAGTGGACTCTCTCAATGACATCTATATCACCAAAACCCCATATTGCACTACTAAATAATAAGATTGGTTTACCTATCTGGTCAAATAAATCATACTAAGAGTAAATTGATTGATTATGCAGACGACTTGAGAATTCCATACCTGGCTTATGTTATACGTTTTGGCTAATAAGTAGTTCCCTGTTCTATTAAGAGGTAGACCTAACACTGTATCGTCAGCATATAACAGGAAAAATAATTTTATATAGATGCCTAAGACATTTTCAATATCATCGGATATTACTTTTTATACAATAAGTCCTCACACATCATCGGACTAATAGGAACTTTTGTAAAGCTTAATTAGCTAATCAATTTGAGGGAATGGTTTTCTCTATAGATATTTTTTTTAGATATTTTACAAAAACGTGTATTGACACCTATGTTCTATTTTAAGTAACAGCGGTCATCTTTGTCCATTGATCAACACCAAAACTAGGTAATCTAATGATGATTGTGACCAAGTTTGACAAAAATGGTCACTTGATTTCAGAGATGAAAATTTTTGAAAATATTATGACGGACGACAGACAAGGGAAGAGTGCTACAAAAGCTCGCCCTTGGTCTAGGTGAGATGAAAAGCACGTGGAAAAAAATGTTCAAAGTACATCAAAATATAATATTATGAACACAAAGCACATACAGATATAACACATATGAAAAAAGAAACCAACATAATCACAAGTTAAGGAATACAAAGTACACGGAGAAATAACATTTATTTTACCAATCACGCTGCAAGGCTAAGACAATAAACCACATACAAATGCATGGTTAAGTTTAACAAGCTCATATAGATAAAGGCGCTTAAAGCACACCAGCTTATGAAATGCCGGTTATTGATAAAAACGCATGCACATGCAAGTTGGAATACAAAGCGCACACAAATACATTTAAGTAAGAGCTAAACACATACAAATACAACGCTAAAAGTACAAAGCACATACAAATACAATGTCATGTTGAGCCAGAGCACATGCAAATTCGTGACTAGTAATACATGAATACACATAATTGCATTTTAAGAATACAGAGCTCATATTCATGAATTTAAACAAACAGGTACTAAAAATAAGAGAAAATGTTCCATTACGAATTCAGTATCAGTTGTAAAGTATAGTTTGTGTTTGATTCACTTGTGTCCCCACTTCGTGTATCTCTTTACGGCGTGCTGTTTGTGACGTCAGTATCATTAGATTCATCCTCCCAAGTCAGGGGTTCTGAGTCCGCGTTCGCTCCATCGGACTCAGAACCCTCATGGAGCGAACGCGGACTCAGAACCCCTGACTTGGGAGGATGCATTAGATTACGCGTCAAAATTTCAACCCCAAAATCGGCTAGAAACGTTTCTTTTTCTATTATATAAATGCGATTTGAATTTTTTGTATTTTCTCTTAACACTGCATTTAATGCTTAACTTCGTCTATTAAAGAAACAAATTAAGCTTTGTATTGGTTAACGTATGTAAAACTATTAAGTGAAAGATCTTCAGATAAGCATGTGGGGGCTTTATATCAAGTTACGTAACCGACTGACATTACTATTTATTCATTTAAACACGTGTTCACATTTATCAAATATAAGTGGTCATTAACAGAGCATAATTCAGAAACAGTTGAAGTTAAAACGCAGTACAACGTAAACACTTGGTAAAACATCAGGTTCACCAGACCACACGTGAACATTCAAGAAATGAAAAGTGACTTTCCCGACTCTTTTATGGAACTGGCAAAGAGATCTTCGAAATTAAAAGCTTTGTGATACCGAAGTTCTTTTCTTGTTATTATTATTTATAAATTTATTACTTCTCTCTTGTTTATCCGTTCCTAGTACCAAGTGCAAAACGACAATCTTTCGTGGAAATCCAGTTGTATAAAAGAGGAATGTCAAATTAAATTGAATTTATTGCAAAATTAAAAGGTTTTTCTAGTTATATCCTTTAATTTTTGTTACAATTCTATCAATGCAATGCGTGTGTAGTGTCTTTGTAGTTTTCATACTTTTATTTTTAACAATTTTCATTTTGGTATGGCATTTCTGTACAGAACGGAATTCAAGAAAAATTGAAAAGTGCAAGAAAGGGCATTCCGTTTAATACATCAAGATTTTGGTATTTAATATAATAAACAGATTAGAAGAATGCGAACTATGGCTTTAGAAACTTTTATAATTGTTAATAAGTTATCAGTGTCCTGTCATCATAACTTTGTTAATTTAAAAAACTTGAAATACTCTTTCAGATATATTAACATTTTGTCTATCCATATGGTCAAAACCACGAGGTATGGTAAAAAATCGTTCAAATTTGCTGCTAGTAAGCTTAGAATAATCTTCCTATTCATTTCTGGACTGAAAAGAAAACAGTTTCTCTAAATTTAAAAGTCTAATTCAGTCACTTTGGAATGGTAAAGAATGTCGCTGCTCTATTTGCAAATAACCAAATATACTTTCTGATTTGTAACAATCGTCTTCTTTTAATCACTGGGACCAAATTGGGTTCCCAGTGCTCGACCCACAGAGCAGCCCAGCGCGTCCCCGGGTGGCGGATAGGGGAGACCCTCTCGTTGGGGGGTTGTTAGGTCATAATACGGAAAGCCTGACCGCGGACAGTAGTAGGTAACGTGTTTGGAGAGTGCCATGCTCCTTGCACGATAAAGACCCCTTTTGTAGATTTCGAAAAAGAGTAGGCTCATTGTAGCCGCTACAAAAGGCTAAATTTTCCGCCCCTACCCAAAACTCCATACTTTTCCAGTGGCAGTCAAAATTGTATTCCCTGTGACCCATATGCATCCCACTCCCATTTTCCGTTGATTTATTGTTTGTTAACTTGTTCCCATCCTGAATATAGCTGAAATACTGCTCGCTGGACGTAAAGCAGACATCCAATCAATCAATCAATCTTTTAATCACAATCTAGTCTTGATCAACTGCTGTTGCTTTTATATATTTTAGTCAATTCTTTGTGCTTTGTGTTGCTTTATATAACTCATGTAAACACGTAAATAATCAGTTTTAATTTTGCACTATGATAGCAACAATTTGTTTTATGCATGCCATGGTTTATATGCTGATTTTACATAAGTCTGTGCTATACAGATTACTTTCCCTCTTTCCCTTTTTTACTTCTATATTCATTATTTGTTGTGTTAATATGTTAACCAGCTGATTTTATGATATTTTACATTGTGAATGTACCTGTGACTTGTGCCTAGTCCTCATATCTTAACCTGCTCATTTTATGTCATAGTGCAACTAACTTGCTTGTTTTATTCTGATGAGTGTATTTTAATTTCTGTTTGTACTGTTGTAATGTCTTATAGGATGTATCAAAAGCTCCTTAAAGCTTATGTTAATTGTTTAGACTGTTACTGATGACGACAGATTGTAAACAAATTCTTCTCCTCATAAATGTTGTCTGGAAAGGATATTTTGCACCTTTATCTGATTTTTAGTTGTGCTTTGTTGATATCTGCATAGCTAAATAATTACACGTAATTCATTTCCTTGCAGTACAATGCTAACTGGTGGTTTTTTTGTTCATATCCATACCATAGGTACGACAACACAATTAATGCCCTTTGCATCGAATATAAGTCCCCATTAAATATGATATTTCTTTGTAATTTTTTCCTTGCCTTTTTTCTTGTTCTGGTTCTTCTTTTGGGGCTTATTGAAAAAAGGAATTTCAAAATTAAACATATGACGGATTAGGAGTCATTTGGTCTATTGTAAAAAGTGCAAATTTTCGGTCTTTCTGACTTTATCACTGAAAATAGTGATGCTTCCATGGCTTTAAAAAGAGTTAGGTGTGGGACATTTTTCTAATTTTTTAAATATATTTTGGTAGTTGTACGGTACTATTAGACCACCAAATGTTTTTCCAAATGCCTTGGTGTATTTTATTTTAATTGACCTTATAATAAACAAATAGTTCTTATAGATTGTGTTTTTGGTGTAATAGTCTGGGATCCTGACTAAATAGTCTCAATACCGTAAACTGACCTTCTGGTCGGGTCACCAGCTCTGAATATGGTACAATTTTGCAACATTCGGAATACCTCACGAATTACGTAAATATTAAAATAATTTTATTAAAATTAAATATTTCACAAGCTCCCTCTTTTTTATTGTCGCTGTGAAGATATAACAACATCCCATTACAGGTAATCTCAGGATGAACATTTGTATTGACCAATGAAAAACTGTTTTCACCAACCTTTAATGTTGAGGAATCCTCTGTTATTATTTCGGAATCTCTTTGGTATTGTTGTACCTTATTCATCAGTGATTAGTTCGGGGTGGGGGTATCCATTGGATAATATTTATATCAAAAGGTCTGAGATGACCTGTAATGGGATATTGTTAGATCTTCACAGAAGCAATAACAAAAAGGGGGAAGATTGTGAAAGATTTAATTTTAATTAGCAGATATTAACAGTAGCTGACGTAATTCCTATTTAAAGCATTGTGACGAACGTCTGGCGTCCAGTAGCAAAATGAAATAAAAACAGCTAATCAAACATTTCTGTTACGTTTGTGGAAAAAAATGGCCATTTTACTCCGAAAACTGAACAAATATAAAGCAGCTAGCAGAATTCAAATGTAGTGACCGACCGTGGCATCAATTTAAAGTAAATATTTAAGAACTTCGTTTGCAGCGCTTATTATCTTTTGCAATGTTAATAATTACTGTGGTACTTGTTTCTTTGCTTTTTTGATGTGATTGAACGCCATTTCTGTTACTTTTAACAATATCATGGCATCATTGTTATATAAAAGAGAAAGCCGGAGTATCAGAAAAGAACACCCAACTGGCAATCCTTGTCAATTTAATGTTGGAGTCTAAATATCTTTGTTGTACTTTCGATACATGTCTTATATACCATTTAAACAAGTGTACGACAAGGCAAACTCTTCCCGAATAAGTGTATTGAATTATCACGTACAAATCTACCCTTTAAATAAATGCACTAATTCATTGTTAATTTAAGAACTCTATAGATAATTGAGTGTGTTACAGGGGAACGTGTGGTTGCCTATTACACTCATCCTAAAGTTCAAGAAAGTTTTAATTTACAAAAAGCAAAACCAGATAATTGATTTTAAAATAATTTCATACAATTAATTAGTAAATTATTTTATCATGCACTCCTGATTTTAAGTGAGTTATTTCTCGGCTATTACATTGCAAAATAAGGCTTCACGTATGCATGTTGTACATCTTTGTACTATGCTACTTATTTAGAGTGCCAACACTGGAGTAACCTTTTACCTCAATAAATACTACTTCCGGATCAAAATAACATGGCCATCCTGTCTTCAAACTATAGGCGTTTGCTCTTTTAGTGCGGAAAGGTTATCCTAACCGGCCCTCATGCTTCAACCTCGAGGCTAGCTCTGCTGCTTCAGGTAGGTACTCTCTTAGCAATGCGGATTAGCAATGCAGAGAAGCAGCTTTAGTTATAATTGTAATATTGTGTATTTAAGTAGGTTGGTGGTGTAACTCGCTTAGTCTTAGAATTTCACAATCGGCCAAGAAAATGCGACAAGAATTGTATTTCCTTGCTTTGAAACGATGTGTTCACTTAGATATAATATCGTAATTATAGAGCATAGTCTACTGTATCTATTTATGTAATATCATTGTCTGTATTTCAACGTCTGGCACAATCGACCTAGAAAACCGAACTCACCATATTTTTGGTTACGATTAAACGTCTTGTTTGCGCAATTTATACTTTTACTTCCGGATTCTCTCTATTTCGGGATTAATTACAGAGTGATGCAATATATATTCGGACAAGATGGCGGATTGTTTACAATCGCAACCAGATTACATCAAAATTGTCAATCATGTTATCGTAACAATATTAATAAATAAAACAAAAATACTCACTCAGTATTTAGTAAGATGTCCTTTGAGCCTGATTACATTCATAATTCTACGAGGAATCGATCTGTAGAGACATTTTACATAGTTCGGAGATATGTCAGTCCATATATTTTGGATTTCCCTATACAAATCAGCTTGAGATTTTATTTTACTAACCCGAGCCTGTACTTTTCTTTTAATATAGAGCCAAACGTTCTCAATCACATTCAAATCGGGACTTTGGGCGGGCCAACTCATAGTCTTAATACCATTCCTGTGAATGAAATTCTGTGTAGACTGAGCGCGATGCACTGGGGCATTGTCATCTTGAAAAAAATAGCTATTATCTGGAAAATGTCTGACTAAAACTGGCCACAGGTTATTGTCCAATATCTCCTGATACTTAGCTGCATTTATGTTGCCATCCACCTTGCTAAGCGTTCCTACACCGTGCCAGGTTAAACAACCCCAGACAATGACTCCATACTTAGGATGACTTTTGCGGGGTGTTACCAAGTCCGGCCTCCAACCTTCTCCTCTCTTTCTCCAAATATGCACCCTTTGATCGTGTCCAACCATTATTTTTGATTCGTCCGAAAAAATAACTTTGTTCCAATATCGATCCACAGTCAGACGACGTTTTTCTCGGCACCAAGCAAGACGTTTTTTCCTGTTGACCTCCCGGACAGTTACTTTCTACTGTGCTACTCTACGTGTGTACTCGTGTTTGTGCAAATGGAATTGAACAGTACGTTTAGAAACAGGTCTGTCTCTTCCTTCATTAAATTTACTAGTAATGTCCGACAAACTGTCCCTCCTGTTAGTTTTCACCAGCCTTTCCAACTTACGGTAATCACGCGCACTGACAAATCCCTTTCTTCCACTTCGTTTTAAGCTATCTGTTGATCCACGCGCTTGAATTCTCTTTCTAACATCCCCGATTGTAGATTTTGGAATCTGCAACAAGTCTGCTATCCACCGGATACTATGCCCTTCCTCAGTTAATTTCCTGATGACTTCTTTTATCTCAACACCAAGCTCTTTTCCTTTTCTACCCATCGTGTTTAAACTCGAAAGTAATTACGTAAACCAACGCAATAAATTACGTCATCATTGTAAGTGAAAGGTCAAATAAGTTGATGCCGTAAAAATAGTAACAAAAAGTTTACAATGTATTTTATTTTATTTTTATTTACAGCGAAACACGTGGTTGCGCTGTTTACAAACTTGCCGCCGCCATATTGTCCGAATATATATTGCATCACTCTGTATTTTTTATTTGGTCCCATTATGCCTTGGGCAACGAAATAAACAATGAGAACAATGCCCGCCCTTGAGTGACTTACACTGACCGTGGTTATTATAAAGAGAATGGCTTGATTTAATAGAAATATAGGTTGGATAAGAAAGAACAAGAACATTTAGGAATGACAAATTGTTTGACTTGAAAGTCCTCGTAATGACAAACAATAAAGGCAAAATTTCTATAATCCTTCAGCTTAATACTGTCACTGTTCAGCGATACGTGCAAAGGGCTCCATATATACTCGCTTACCATGCCGTTCAAGTCCCGTAATCTGATGACAAGACGAATGGATTTTTTTGTTGTCAATGGTTCTTTTATATCATTCCACAAAAAATTGCACTAGATAAGAATTGTCATTATATATTGATTAATTCATTTGATCGTAATAACTTCGCACTATTATCTAAAATTTAATAACTTTTAATTTTTTTGACAATTAAAACCATAAGAACGTGCTAAATTACAAGTACTATCTTTCTACATCAGGGTAACCACACAAGATAAAAATTGTCTTTCCTTTTTTTAACCGTTACCTCATGTAGAAAATGTTCTGTGATTACAAGGACTTGTTTTGTTTTCCGTTTCACTGCCAGTATTCAATAACTGTAGACCTTTACAAACTCGGTCGTGCTTCAGTTCCAATTATTTGACGCCTACTCTACGACATTATTGTCTGTTGTCTATTATAAAACTATAATGTCAACGATAAATGAAAGCTCGCATTGTTTTGTTTTTTACATCTTCAATAATGTTCTATAGCAAAATACCACTTATGACAAACACGACGCGGTCTTTTTTCAAAACAAAACATTAACCGATTTTTAAACGCATCGAGATTTATACAAAACACCGACCAAATAATATATATTCAAAATGCCAAATGGACACGTAGCAGATTTTGTTTAGATGTTTTATTCTAAAAAATATTGCTGTTTAAATATATCTGTACATTTTTAAGAAATACATTGTAGTTTTAAACTGCGTAGTTCTGTCTGTTTTTCCGGATTGTGAGAATAATGTAAAGTGTTTAGGGGTTCGTACCCGAGTTAACCCCGGGATCTGAGGCTGATCTTATAAACTGGTAGCGTTTTTATATAAATCTAAAATTGAAGTCAACTTGTCTCTATGAGCTCTTTAAATTATCTCACTCTTCTAGCTCTGAACTATTTTAGCAATTCTAGCTCTATAACAGCTCTACTATCTACTTAACTCTCTGTGCTTAGCTTCAATGTATTAGTATGACACTTTCGTCTCTTTAATACTTGGAGCCAAAGCTCTTGGTTTCTTATAGAAAACCAAGTTATCTTGATTCATACGGATACCAAAAGACCATGACTGAATTACTTTTTTTACATAATACACCGACAACTTAATGCCCTTGGTCGGACGCATGACTGACTTGACTTGGGGAGTTTTTTACGTCCTACACCGACAACTTAATGCCCTTGGTCGGACGGAATTTGCATAACTGACTGAAAACGGCTGCTTATATACTACCAGGGGATTAGCCTATTCAATTTCTGGACGATACCACCTTTCACCATTGCTAAGATACAAGGGTTGTCAGCTTACTTTTGGAAGAGTTTATTATTTGTGGAATAGTCCATTTCAATGTTTCCCTAGCAATTAGGGGTGTATATTATTATCGCTTTGTAAACCCTTTTCATATATTATTGTTTGATGTTATGTGAATATTTGTGAACATTATTTGGTATCTAACATGTTTTAATGTAGTTCCCGTGTTCCGAGGGTAATAAAAGAGAAGTAGAATGAAACTGACCCAACAACAGATTTAAGTCACACTAATCTACGCTTAACTTTTGATTTGGTAGGAGTTCCTGCTGTTCAAATCGCAACTACAGAACTTCCGAAGCCCTTTATCTAACTGTCGTGAGTCTCTGTTTAAGCAGTTTTCTTGTTAAGAGTACGCCCCTATGCCATAAATTCAAATAATAAGCATTATCCATGACATATCGCATCGTACACTACGACAGTAAACTTTAGTGGATATGAACGGGAAGTTCACTCTACAAAAACTAAAGTTTTCGTTTCTCGACCATTTTTTTATCAATTCATAACTGTAGTCAATTTTCATGCCTTAGTCAAGAGTAGTTGAATCCTTTAGTTGACACAATTCCGAAAATCTAAACTATAGTCAAATAAAATGCCAAAGTGATATATTTTAAACCGTAGTTCCCTATCCTACATCCTGTCTTTCTGATGATAATACAACAATATGATGTGGAGTGACAAGGACTGTAAATTTCTAACTGGTGGAACACCTACCTAACTTCATAACTTATAACAACTAAATTTAAAATGTCATAAACCATCTTACATCATAGTTTTTTAAGAAATACTATGCTTAAACGGCGATATTTGAAATTTAGTAAACCATCCTGCATTATAGTTTCGCGAGATGTTCCACATAAGACTTTGCTGTGCCATGAGGTGAACTGCAAAATTGTGACTTTCATTCTACTTTTTTTTTGAAGTACTGCATACATGTAGGACTATGAAGTTTAGTGACATGAACAGAAATTTTTCTATTTATAGTTAACTACTGGCGGGTGTACCAGTTATCGCTATGTATTTCTCGCCTATGTTAACGTGGTTTGTTTGAGCGTGTGTATTTTATTTTATGCTTTATACACAAAGATTATATATCCCATAGCAAAATATATGTGTTTGTCTTGAAATGATCCGAAATAACGAAAACTGTGCAATAGATTCTTATTGTTGTTTGAGACCTATTTACTTCATTTCGCCACGTACACGGTCTTATTTCTACCGATTAACAAGAGGAAAATAATTTTACAAATACGCGATAAAATCTTCTTGGCGATAATTGGTATACATGATTATGAAAAACCCGCACAAAATCAGCATTTTAATTGGAAAAATTTGAATAAGCACGCGCACGGAAATTGTTTACCGACATGATTATAGGCATGTCTTTTCTCTTTATCTCATCATTAATATTCTTCTGCACTACTGGTACCCATTTCCACGTACGGAACATTTACAACAAATCTCTAAAAATAGCGATAACTGGTACAAAGCCAGTCGAGTTCATCAAGGCTCACTTACATGTACCAGCGGTGAACCAAACATGTCCTTTCAGGATGTCATCGAAAGGTTTAATATAAACAATAAACACAACAGTGAATCACTAAAACTGTGTAGAGAACATTGCTTATATAATGTCGTATAACCATTAAGATATTTTAACCACTTCGTGGTTTCATCAGTAATTCATGTCAAAATGTTCCTGCAAATTACTCAACATGCAATAAGGGTTATTTGATAACAAAAAACTTTGTTATCCAAACTCATCTTAAGTTATATCTCCGAAATTATTCATTACATACAAAATCCTCGAACAGTAAGAAAAGCATATAGGGTGATTAATGTGGTCGGTTCCATACCCTAAAAATCACACAGTTACTAACAATGATAATACACAAAAAATCAAGATGATGTTTTCTATTCTGTGAAATAAACGTTGTATATGTTTAAACATGAAAACCTTACAAAAGAAAATTATTGACATTTTTTCAATACGCAAAAAACCTCAACATATTGACAATTTTCTGGGCAGGTGCTTTGCCATACTTGACGTTGTTGACTTCCCCGATTAACGGCAGATGGTAAGACAGAAGAATATTGGTTTGTTTACAAAACAACCTTTGTTTTTATATTAATGACTGACTGCATTTTTCATATTAAATACACGTGCCTTTCCTATACTTAAACTGTTTAAGGACATTTTTTAACCATAATGCGTCCATCATATGATTATGTAATATTTGGCAGCGGTTATTTAAACATATATTAAAAGGATAAAAATAGGAAAATGTATTCATTATTATTCTAAACTGTTCCATAATTAAAACTACTCTGATTATACAATGTGCAAGCCGGAAATGCTATCCTTCGATGGAGAAAATTTGTTTTTAGTTAATCCTTGAAAAAATTGAAAACAAATCATGTAAAAATAACATAAGTAAAAAGGGGATTGTATAGATAGATATACAATCACTGTATTCTCTATTTTGTTTTTGGACTATATAATCCAGAAGGACATCAGCTGCTACAGAACCGGCTAGATGAAATTTTGACAGTGATGTCAGTGATTAGAGATAGAGACCAAACGGGTTTATTATTATTATTTTTTTAGAAATCGTTTTCGCATTTTTTGTCCTTCGTTTCTGTATGTAGGGATCAGTATAAAGGTAAAACTTACGTTGAAATAATTGTATTATTGTGTGTTTTCAAGAATTATCATGTAACTGGAACAAATACAAGGCGATTAACGGGAACGGACAAGAATCGTGCCGGACATAATCACTTTCGTTCAATAATAAGAATGACCTTATCATGTCCGCCTTGGATTTTGGCTTTTACACTCGTCACGTTTTAGGACGTCACGTTTTATTTCTAAAAAAGTTAATTTTAAAACTCACGAGTATGCCAATTGTAGTCAGAAAGAAAATATATAAATCACTATTAATTTCGAAACCGGATTGAAAACCTTACATAAATCGAGTTTATGTCTTGTTAATACTGATTAATGACATAGTATTTTTTCACACCTTTTAATAATTGTCATGTGTAGTCATTTATGTAACAGCAGCTGTCAAAGATGTTTTGTAAACTGCCAACCATTGAGTCAATTGTGCACTGTTGGCACCCTATGGAATGCTGACATCAATAATCACTGATTGATTCATTGATATAGCGTTCGTCAAAATTTATTGCCTGAAATACAATTAAAAAAAATAATTTTATGGTGTTTCTGTGTCCAAAGGTTAGAAGACATGAGCCCGATCCGGATTTGATTTACACATTTCTGGAATTCAGGAGACAATAAAGGCTAATAATTATTAGGCGCTCCATTGTTGTTGATGGCATTTTATTCGTTCACTGGTTAGTTTTGTCATTTTGTCACAACGGTACTAGTTTTAAATCAACATAGAAACTTCATTTAAAACAATGAGACATGAAAATTTAATACAAACACGTAGCTATAGAAACTGGTGGAAAATGGACAAAAAACAAAACAAAACAAAACAAGAAAAAACGAACAAAAAAACCAAACCAACAAAATAAAACAACAAAAACCAGAAAAAAAAATAAATAAATAAAAAAAAACACGCACAAGCGAGGAAAAAAACCAAATAAATAAAAAAACCGAATCAAATAGCACTTTGAAACAAACACAGAACACTTAGTTAGAACATGTGCCATGTATGGGATTTGCCGATGAAGAAAATGCAACCGTAAATAAAATCCAATAAGCCAAACTGTACGTGATTTCAAATAACTGATATAATTGATTGGTTGAGTAACACGGTCTTTGTTATCAGCTTGAAAAATGTTTTACTTTTGAGTAATTTGCAGGAATGTTACAGTGACCTATGCGACTGTGTTATTTGAACTCTGGCAAAACGAGATGACTGTACGTGATTTCAAATAACTGATATCATTGATTGGTTGAGTAACACGGTCTTTGTTATCAGCTTTAAAAATGTTTTACTTTTGAGTAATTTGCAGGAATGTTACAGTGACCTATGCGACTGTGTTATTTGAACTCTGGCAAAACGAGATGACTGTAACAATTGTTCAGGGACTTATGTAACTATAACTTAAAATTGTGTGACTGCTTACAACAAACCCACTACAATAAACTGAAATTTAAAGAGACATCTACAGATTAAGATCAATAACAAAGGGATGGATTTGTTTCCCTACTGATAAGATACAATAAGCTTTCTCTCGTTAACATGATTTTTTCCAAATTGAGGAAACTGACAACAGAGAAGCCTTGAATGACTTGAATGAGATGAAGCTCAGAGATTTAGTTCGTACCTCAGTAAGTTTGTGGATTCTTAAAAATTCAAAAGACCTTTTTTGAAAATTTAAAATCAAATCGATATCTTACAGTTCATCTGTTAGAACCTTTGATTTTTCAACTCAAATATAACACTTTGCCCCCCCTTCCAAAAAAAAATTAATCGAAATTCCCGTCTCAAGGAAATCATACATAAAGCTTTCGCTTCCACATATACCTACAAATATGGAGTTTTAGGTTACGACAATAAATTTTATTCCTACTAAAGGGAATTTGGTCCGGGGGTATTTTGTCCAACACTTGTTGGATAGACCTACATGTATTACTGACTAGTGGTATTTGATACCCATTCATTTAATAAACTAACCAACTCACATACTACAGCAATGGAAGCGAAAGTAAAGAAAAAAATTACATATTAAAAATCTATTTGTGCAAGTGCTCTCCGGAGTCACTGTCCTTTGTACTAAGATTTCTTCAAGTTGATTTTACAAACAAAGATTTATTAACAACATTGCACTAGAAATACAATATTATGTACATGTACATAGTCTGAAAATATATTCCTACGTACTCGCAAAAGAAACAGAGAGAAACTAGACTTAGCCTTGCTTTACTTTCTGTTTCTGAAGTTTGTACGTACAAGTTTGATACTTCGCGATAACTGACATATAGTGCTTGAAAACATTATTATGTTAATTTCTGAAACTGAAGTAAAATCAAGGCAAACTTTTGTCTGAAAAGAAACTTTGCAGACATTACATAAGTCGGTAAATACAACAATTTCTTGAAGTATGAGTACACGATCTGTATGAAAGTTTTTTTTCTTACACGAAATGATTTATTGTTAGTCATATAGCTATATGTGTTTTCACTTCGGTTTGACTTCTGTGGACGTAATTATGTCTTGGAAGAAACACAGGTTCATATATTCTTTAATAATGCAGAACAAACAACGTCAGTAGGGATTATTTAGCCGGAATACTGTAGTTCGTTTGACATATTTAGCACTTTTATGTATTCTGAAATAGTATAACCTGAAAATATGGACTACTCAATAATAGTCATCATGCATTATATCACTTTTTCTATAATAGAAGAACCAATATGACATAAAACGCTGTTCTCGATTGGGCGAGAAAACTAAAAATAGAGACGAACGAAGAAACACCAATTATCATTTAAAAGAACAACCCGTAAAATAAGATTTGAATTAAAATGATCAGCAAGAACAATGGTAAACAAACGTCCCCAGACGACAAGAATGACATGAAAATTCGGTCGTGTATTAAACTAGTCCTTGGTGAACAACTTATGTGTGTGATATTTTTTATGAATACACATTAAACCAGTATTTTTAATCTTTTTATGGACATCTACCTGTTGAGAGTAATTTCCGATGTCGGCGGGTCTCATAAGGAATCAACAAATTTCGCATCTAATTTCAGCACTGACATCCGTTAATGACGGCCACAGACAGCTTTCACTTATATCAGTACTGTAGCATCATGACCACACGCACCGCTTCATTAAAACATTTCCTGTCATTGCGTGAGTGGACGTTTTTAATTCCCGTTTTGTAATATTATATTCTGCCTTATTTATTCGTGCTTGTATACTGACAAAATCCCACTCACAACTTCCGTTTCCTTAAAAAGAAATTCAAAATAGATAAAAAATTAAGCTTATGTGTTAGCATTGTTGACAATAAGAGAGATATAGTGTGTGAGGGTGTGTGTGTGTGTGTGCAAGAGAGAGAGAGAGAGAGAGAGAGAGAGAGAGAGAGAGAGAGAGAGAGAGAGAGAGAGAGAGAGATTGGAAAAAAAAATTTAGATGTCGAAACGTGAATTAGATTGATACCTACATTTATAGAGAACATGTATGTTTCGTTTCTAGATATTTAGAAACCGAATAATATGTTCTGGATCTGGATCTGGATAAGTACGTTGCAGGACCAATTCTGGTATCAATGGCAAGGGGAAGAGAGAACAGTCGGGTTTAATAACACGACGGAAGAGCTGCCTTGAAGCTCTCAACTGATGATGCATAGACTATAGAATTTGGTAGCTTATTCCAGTCAGAAGTTGTTCGGACGAAAAAAGAGTTTTTGTACTGTTCTGTCTTGCCTATTATGACTTTATAGCACTTGGTATTATTAAGTTCAAATTTGTTGACGATATTGTCTGATGTTTTAATTTTAATTTTTTGCTTTTCAAAGATCCTTCTTTCCAATAAGTCCAAAAAGTATCACAGAACAAGAAAAAAGTCAAAGACAAAATAAAAAACAGGAATACTCTATTTTATGGGGAACTATATTTCCTGGAGAGCGTTAATTGTGGTGTCGTGCGTGCCAGTACGTTATTACTGACTTTATCAGCGGTACACATTGAAGAACAAATGTAAAAATTACCGATCAATGTCAAAATACTCTGACATTATTGTGAATGGAACAATAATATTTCATTGAATCAATTTTTTTTTTACCTAATAATAGGTTTTTTAGTGAAGATACAATTGAACTCATTATTTGATTCAAGTATAAAATACACATACAGCATGAATATTACAAAAATGTTCACATACAGTTTAATCAACCTCTATTGATATATTCATTGACAGACATTCAGTTTCACGTTTCTGAGAACTTCTATACAAATGGAATAATTACAATTCTTGGAAAGTGTCATGCTATAAAAATGCTAAAGTTGATGCACATAATTTTTTTTGCTGACAAATTTAATACGTTAATAGCATTTGAATTATTAATCTGGTTGTTTGTTTTACGTATATTCAACCATTATACAGTATATTGCATTTTATTTAAAAGTAGGTGCTATATGCGCAGATGTTATTTATTTGATATAGCTTTAGTATTTGCAGACGTTCGGCAATAGGTACATTTTAACCAGTATGCAAATCACATAGACTAGTATCACATATCACAGGCACTTGGATTCAGGATGGAATAAAAAGCCAATAAATGAGTTTACAGTTTGTGTTCACTCGTTTGGTAAATAGTCTGACATGTCTCATCGTGAAATATTGACCTCAGAAAAAATATAATAAATTCTGAGGTCATTATTTCACATTAGCGCTCGACCCACAGACCAACCAGTCCAACGCGTCCCTGGGAGGCGGATATGGGGGACTCTCTCGTTGGGAGTTGTCAGGTTATAATACGGAAATACCCCTTTTGTAGATTTCGGAAAAGAGTAGGCTCATTGTAGCCACTACAAAATGCTAAATTTTCCGCCCCTACTCAAAACCCCAGACTTTTCCAGTGGCAGTCAAAATTGTATTCCCTGTGACCCATCCCACCCTCATTTTCCGTTGATTTATTGATTGTTAACTTGATCCCGTCCTGAATATAGCTAAAATACTGCTCGCTGGACGTAAAGCAGACATCCAATCAATCAAACCAAACGAGTGAACACACACTGTAAACTCATTTTTTGGCTTTTTATTCCATAAAAAATTATCCTGACCCCAAGTTTCTGTGTGTTGTTATATAATAAAGAAAAATGTATTATTTTTATGAAGTCAATATTCCACAATGAGACATGTCAGACTAGTTACCAAACGAGTGAATACACACTGTAAACTCATTTATTGGCTTTTTATTTCATAAAAAAAATCATCCTGACCCCAAGTGCCTGTGGTGTAGACTGCCGCGAGTCATCCCATGCTGATCCTGCCGCAAGTAATAGGTTTATCAATACGCAGACTTCCACCAGTAGACATGACACATATTCTTAGCACATGCACATACTTCCGCTATAAGACTTATTACACGACTCGTCGCAGCAGACAGTTGTCAGCACTAGACTTACTACGTACGCAAACTGGCACCAGTAATATGTTTATCAGTACGCTGACTGCCGCCGGTAGACTTATCACATGCTAGCATTACTTTCAAATGAGCACATGCTAGCATTACTCTCAAATGAGCAAACTGTTACAATAGAAGTTATCCCATGCGCACAATGTCGCCAGTAGGCTTATAACACGAACTAACTGTCGACAGGTATTGATTACAGCTGAAATAAAAGGAAACACTTTCTTTATGCCAAAAACTATTTATTGTACGCGTGTGGCACTCCGTCATTGACCCGTCAACAAAAATATCTTTTTCTTTTATTATTTGTGTTAGGCGTAACATTATTTTAAGTATAACATATTCTTCAAGCCTAAAAACTTTTAAAAAATCGTAAATTAAAAAACATTATGCGTAAAAATGGTTTAGACATTTATGCTTAAACAAATGTAAGCATTTGATTAATAAAATTTAAAAGGCTTTACACGGTAAGTCTGTACTCCTTTAAAAATTGTACACGCTGTGAACAATATATTTCGCCATACGTGTAATATTTAAATCATAAAATTGCATTGAACTTCAGACCAATACAATGTACTAATATTCAGAAAAAATGGAATAACGTATGCATGACGGTACCAAACCTTCTCGTTACATAAAAAATATAATGTGTATATTAAAAATAATAATATTCATAAATATTTCTATAATTTCCAGTTTCTTCGTCAGTTCGTTGATATCAAATCAAAACATCAAAAGGATGTAGTTGTAAACACAGCACACCTTATTGACCTTTATGACCGTTTATAATTTCCATGGGGAGATAACTGGTTCCTTTATAAATATTACACAGAAAGAATACTAAACAAAGAGGGGAATTAAGCACAAATCACATTTTAATCAGTCTCGTGTCAAACAAACTACGTCTGCCTGTTGCAGACAAATAAACAGTATTCTGAAGAGATTTCTTCGATAATTGTTCCTTTCCGACGTACCAATGACCTTTTGTGTACAATGGACGGATGTATTGGCGCGACCAACTTTATGTATAAACATTGATTTAGTAAAAGCAACCTTTAAGTATAAAATTTTATAATTATGGTATTTTATCTCCTCAAATATGGTGATTTTGTACCATCTTGTGATTTTGAATTGGTGTTTGTATCGCACCCCCAACATGTGTCTCTGTATCTCAATAACAATTGCATTTTATAGCTGGGATTAATTTGTGATACAGTCAGCTACAGGAGGAATCTACCGATAGCGAAGTATAAAATAGGAATATACCCAACCGTGTGTAAATCAGTATAACAGGACATAGATATTTACTGATATTTAAACACATCAAAACCAAACTCAGTCGTGGATAATTTCAAAGTACTGTATACGTCACCGATTCATTTCCTATGCCTATAAACAGCATGAAGCGGCAATGTATACTTGTGTATGAAAACGGTTGTTGGTATGCGACAATCAGCAATTATAATACTAAAATATTCTTTGGTATATTTAGTATATATTGAGCTAACATTAATAAAACAAATCTAATATAATAAAGCTTCGAGACTACAACTGTGGTAAAAAAAATATTTATGTATGAGCAACACGAGGGTGTGTTTTAAAGGACTGTTCCAATTACAAAACCTTAACTCACACCGGAAAACTATTGCCAATGACGTCTTTATTGTATAAATAGCGATCCGCGCTATAATTAACCGCTGCACTATATTGTGTGTTACATTGACTGAATAGCCAGTTTATGGCGGAAATGAAATTTTCTATAGGTGCGTAAATATCATAAATGTACCGTAATTATCTTATTAGAATAGAAATAATTCACGGAGGCTGTGATTTATTATTGTTGTACAACGAGGTGACCATTTATGTCGTTATTTTATCCGAGCGACATCGGGTAGTGCAATAAAGTTAAAGCAAATTATAGTAAATTTGGTTATTGTGATAGTAAGAATATATTAGTAAACATGTAACAATGTATGAAAGCTTTTAAATCATAATACCCTTGTTATGGTTTTGACGACCTTGAGTATAAAACCACTTTCATGTCGTAACGTCAAAACCATAACAAGATTTCAAATACTAAAATATGAACTATAAATTTGTGTAAAATCGAACTTCTAAATTAAGAAAACACGACAAATGCATAAAACGGGTAAGTGTTATATATATATGTAAAACGTACTTAAATTTAAAAAACTAGATTCAACTTAACAAGAAAAGTTTACAATATAAAATCAAGTATAATATAGCTACTATTTATAGATATAAGAAATAACAATCAACCAAAGAACGTGAGACAAAAGTTAAGGTACAATTAGAAAGCCGGATTCTGGCAAACACACCTGAATTAAAACGAAAAGTGGGAAACCCGCACTCAGTTAAAACTCCAGGTGCTCCAAATGAGTAACTTGGAGTAAGCAATTCCTAGATTAAACTAAACTCCCGAACTGTGTCCAGTGAAAACTTAAGTCTAGTACCTATGATTACACTGAAATGAAGTTTATGCTACATATGTGTCGACATATAGTCAATCAATTCAGTTCCCATTTTGCATGAGTATATATTTAAAGGCAACACGAAAACGCTTTGTTTTTTTTCTACATTATATGTGTCTTTAAAGAGTATCGATGCGTTACTAACAGATCTATTTGTATGCTTACATCAATCATACTGCTTTATTCTTTCATAAAAAGGCGACGTTTAACATTATGTAAAACAAATGAATACATTTAATAGGCGATTGTTACTGACCTTAAAACCAATTATACAAATTCATAGACCAGTTGAAAACAATCGTAACTAAAAAAACGTTCCGAATCACATAAACAAATGTTTAAACAACTGTGGCTAAAGATAGAGCAAACAAACCCAAAAATGAGAGATGAGTAAGAAATCAATGAAATTGCCAGACGCTAAGTAAAGACTGTAAATCGGTACTGGTGTGAAACTAACAGGTATATGATATAGACTGTCACAAACAAAAGAGCAGGATTTTTTGTCATAATCGACAAAATTCATGCCGTTAAATTTTTGTTGCGTGTAACTCCATATAGTCTTTAATATCATGTACCGTTTTAACAAATGTAATTACACCATAAGTTATGCTACATTTATTTTCTATTATCATTATAAAGTAATACAAGTTAAATTGATCAAGTAGACACTATAAAATGGAGCCATTGAACGTGTTGTAAAGATTTAATACTCTTCGGCAAAATTGAATGTCTTACCTTTAATAAGAGTAAAACTAGACTTTTCATATGTATTATTTAACTTTTTTTTCAAGTAAGTGCGGCGGACTTATTGCCCAAAATACGTTTTTCAAATCAAATCATTCTTAAAGCTCGATTTGCTTTAAAGATACGAAAACTGTTGAAATGATCAGTCTTAAGATATATTTAATGTTTTACTCTGCCATTAGTACGAAGTACACGTAGTTAATCCCTAACCGTGTGCTGTATAAGAAATATAATGTATTTGAACCAAAAGTTAGCTGTTTAAAATTGTAATGAGTTATACGTTTGGTTTGTACATCGTAGTATTAATAATAACTAACGTGTTGAGGAGATCTTTCATTTTAGGTAAATGTCTCTGCTTGTGGACTATTAATTCCTGCGCTTATCACCGGTCCAGTAATCAAACTTCGGTGCTGACTAGAAATTCATTGATTCTTTTAGTGATTAAGTCTTAATTTACTGCCCCGACATTTCCAAAGTAATTATAAATCTTTCAAAGTGTAGATAGCCTTAGCGGGTTTAGGTATAACACGTCTTGCAATGTGCTTCAAAATCGCCGGATTTGAATCCCTTCGAACATCTAAGGGACAAACTGGGCAAACGGGTGCGCCAAGGTTAACCACCAAGGCAGACTATGAATCTATTTCGCCAGATGTTAGATGAGGAATGGCGAAGAAGACCTCGCAAAATTGTTCGTGTTTAGAGTCCATGCCGAAGAGATGTAGATCAGTGCTGGCTTCTCAAGGTGGTCACACACATTACTAACTTGAAGTTAGTTTAAACATATTTTATTTGTATTCATATATCAGTATATTTACAAGAAAATACAGACAAGGATTCGGAAACAAGCTTATATAGCTAAATCCGTCTAATAAAAATGAAAGACGTATATCAGTTAACGACGAAGTCCTGGGTACATTTAGTATGAATATGCAAAAATAAATAAATAAATAAATGAAAATAGTAATAATAACAACAGCAATAATAATAATAAAACTAATAATAATAATAATAATAATAATAATAATAATAATAATATTATTATTATTATTACACAATAATAATAATGATAATAATAACAATAATATTGAAAAAATTTATTATTATTAGTTTCAACACCGTGTCAACCACTATAAAACTAGCATCAAGAGTGTAGTTAGAAGCAAAAAAGGAACATAGTATAAATATAATGATTAAGAATCTAAAAAATTGCTTGCTTTTCAAGATGTAATCTTGCACCTTAAGAAATATTTCAGTATTTTGTTGGAGTGATAGAGTATCAGATCCGTAAAGAAGCAGGTCCAAGTCATTTTGCACATGAAATTCAAGGGAAGGATAGTATAGTTTTTTGTGATTTGTACATAGCAATGACTTTCGATTTGAAAGTTGCTTATTAAAATATCTAAACGCCCACTATGTGTTTCTGTTCTGAAGAGTATGTACATGTATAACTAAACAAAAATTCTGACACTTTCCAACATCACATATGTGTATTAGTTAAATTTTTGTTTGTATTATATATATGGGATCAAAAGGGAATAATTAATAACGTTTTTCTCGTAGTTTTAGTGGTAATATGCTATAATAATGTATATGTAACACAAAAGTGTCGAGCCATCTGTTATTTAAGTATTAGAGATACATTTAACCGAAGATTTGACACGTTAAAAGCGCTTTCATATATTTTACAGAAATATCTGTTGAAACATTTCTGTTGCCTTGCATATTAACGATCGTTAACTCTAAAACAAAATTGTCTAACTTCTGAACAATAAATATACTAAGGAATCATTCAAACACCATGTTATTAAGATGCAAGAAATTGAAAATATTCTTCGAATTCCTAAAATTTCATATACTTAGGAATCATACTAATCGAAAGACCATAGAAAATGAACATGTTCTTCTCTATTGAAATATATGACAATAATTCCTTTTCAATATAAACTTTTAATTGCTTTCCAGCATTTCGTAGATAGCCTTATATCTGACACACTGGCCATTGGTGACGGATCCTAGTACCCAATCTACAGAGTTCAATGCGTCCCCCAGTCCTGTAAGGGGTAATCCATGTTTTTGATTGTTTGGGGGGTTATAATACTTGTTAAAATGTTTGAAGGTGCAAAAAACCCTTGTGTAGCTTTTCGAATAAGGGTGTAGTCTCATTGGAGCCGCTATTAAAGGCTGTGTTCGTCCCTACCAAACTATATATTTTTTCAGTGACAGCAAAAATTTCGTCCCTATTGGTCAATAGCCTCGATACCATTGATTCATTGTGTGCTAACCTGTTCTCTCCAAAAGATAGCTCAATAACTGCGTGCTAGGCCTAAAGCAAGCAATTAGATAAGCAATATAACTGACATGACGCATATTATTCTACATATGGAATGATGATTGATTTGCTAGAAGCACTTTAAATAAATCTATTTCATATGCATGAGGTTGAACATCTACAAAGTGTTAAAGTTATTTCTGCAACTAAAGAGAATTTAAATTCAATCAATACAGCAGAGAAAAAAGGTTTAGACCCTCTTATAATAGACCACTATATATATATAACTATTTTCATTAAGCATGGATAATAAACCATTCAAAATTTTTCTCCCAATACTGTTCAATGCTCGAGGAGATTCTAGTTTTTAATTGTTTTCTATTTACAGACTATATAATTTTCCCTAATATAGTACTTATAAAGCATTTCGTAGACATGATTTCTAAATAAACAGAGATCTCCTACAATCCCAAAAGCGTCGATGACGTAAAACAAAAGATGTATGCTTAGAATCGTATTTCAGTTAATTACGGTTTCGCCTTGCCAAAGATGAAAGACATGAAAGTCTGTGATCAAATTGAGATTCAGTAAGTGACAAACGAAATATTAGTACAGAGGCGACACTTTTTCAGACATCCTTCTCAGTTGTAACATATGATCCTGTTTAGTGTCGTTATGTATGAATTGAAAAAATTATATTTCTAAAAATAGCGTAAATTAGTTTGAAATGGAACTGCATAACCATACTTCATTAATGCAAAAGCAAAACGGATATAATTAACGAATCAATACCGAATATCTCTGGATACCGTGGTATTTTTTAACTCCACAATTTTGTCCTAAATATGTCTGATGACCTATTTTGGCATATATTAAGGTCGCATGGTTTTTATTGAAGTATATGTAATAAATTCTTTGTTACCAACTTATATAAAAGCTGTATATTATAGACTTACCACTAGTTACTAAAGTGTTATTTTTTTACATCTTTACTATCAACATATCAACAATTTCTACACATATTGATAAAATGGTAAAAATTAATAGTTAAATTTAGATATCTCATAGCAAAAAAAAACTAAACTAAAAATAAGAATGACTTGAGGCAGGTTTATTAATTTTGTTTGTTTACATATAAACTATTGTTATCTATTAAACAATATTTTGTATAAGTATAGACAACAACATTGGTTAAAAACAATTAGGCATGATCCACAAATTATAAAGTGAATAATGTAGACTTTTCAAATATGTAAATGTGATAGAAATTGAATCGCCTTTGGTAAAAATGCGAAGAACATAGGAGTCAGCATCGGGAACCCTATAAAAACCAGTAGTGAACTTAAGTACTTTAGTACATTAGAAACCGTTTACGAATTAAAAGGGTTGCTTAAATATTACAATAATACAGGTCTTTGAAACAGAAACCCAATTGCGAGCAAACAATCCATGATGGCGCCCTTAGACTCTGAGGTGAAGAATTTAACCATATATCTCTGTTATGTATTACATTTTAAAGATCTTAATCGTAGTGTCAATATTCCCATTATTGTCTAGCAGTTAAAACCAGCATATGGTCTTGTGTAGTGAAATCCATGCCATGCAAAAACTATAACAAAACATGATGTGTGTACTCATTTGAAATTTAAATAAGAATAAAGCGAAATCTAAATCTTAAATTATAAATAAAAAAGAAGATCCTAACTTGATGTGTGATCCATTAATTGTACATTTAAATGATAAATAGCCGCTGAGAGTCTGACATGTTCTCAATAATCTGTTGTTATGCCGGCGACTGTGTTAATATATGTTATTCTCTTCAGCAGAGGGGAATTGTGCTGGAAATATCAAATTATTTAGTTCCACAAATTGATTTATGTTAACCGTCATGACTCCTGAAAAGTCATTTTTCAGAAAAAACCAAACCATTTTGTACGAGTTTATTTTTATGCAATGTGGTATTACAATGTAATGTTGATATGTTATTTTGTAATTTAAATAACAGATTTACACTGCAGCGAGACCTGTAAAACAAATTGACAAATGGATGGAAATTTTCCCTAGAAATAATAATTCTTAACGTTAGGACAACGACATTTTTTTCGTGTTTAACATTTTTTAAGAAAATATTTTAAAAAATAATCACATATGAAAAACAACACAAATCTTCAAATATTAAAAAAAATATAAGGATATTTGATATTGGACAAGTCGTTATGCTTGCAAAACGAACAGATATAAAAATATACACAACAATAAAAACATCCTATAAATGTCTTTGATTAGTGACCAAAAATTATAAAATTATGCTTTTAATTCGACCTTACTTGTAGGAAAGTAATTTGACATCAATACCATACACTTTGGTAGCACATTACTGTGATCATATACATATGGATATGCATGCAATTTAAATTGACAGTATACACTAGACAACACAAAATAAGAAACGAATGTAGAATGTTTACTAAAAAGCCATAACTTAAAGAGCCAATAGATTATTACAATCAAATTTCAATATTAAGAAAAAAGACTAACAATGTCAATTGTTATTATTGAAAGAATGATAATAAAAATATCAGTTTCATATTTAAGGTAAGCAAATTTGACACAAATACGAAACCTGGATATCTAGTATCTCTTATAAAAAACTCAACACCTATAGACAAATCTGGTATTTCTAAAAAATATTTGGATATTTTTTGTAGAGCTACATAAACCTTCGTAAGAATCTGCGAGACACTACAATTGATGGTTATTTAAATTCACTTAATAGTGTTTTTGTATGTGATTTTCGATTCTATCAACGAGATTTATTGTTGCGGTTCTGTTGTTTCGGTGGTCGAGTGGTTGTTTTAAGTAATCTACTATTTCATTTTCGGTTGGAGATTTTCTATTCTGGTAACAACAAAAAAGTTACAAACCACTTTCTGTACAACGCTTTTTTTTAAGATCGACCTCGATCAAATTTGCATTTTCGCTTTTCATAGTTGAAATCGGATCCTGTATTGAAACACCAACTGTTGTAATTGGTTTTTCTTATCGAGTCGTCTTTTAATTACAGGTTGAACTTAGTTTGTTGGACTTGTTCTTTCGAAAAACCAGAATTACGTTAATTGTTTAAGAGTTTGTGTCGCAGGCTTGTGGTTGTTGCTTGTTTTGTTCTGTATTTGTTGGTGCGTGTCCCATGGCTTTGTATTAGTGTTTTGAATTAGATTGCCACTTTTGGTATTTCCTAGCTTATTTATTACAGGAATGTTTCACCTAAAACTGGGTTTCAGTTTCAAGTCTTCAGTACAAAAAACGTTGGTGAACTCTAAATCATATTTTTAGACTGTGGTAGGTCCGTGTCAACTCTTGATAACGTCGGTTTAAATATGTGGTCATCCCTGTTTCGTAATATGACAATTATAACCGTGCTAAGCAGAATTATATAGCCATATGTGACTTGTATCAAATAAGATCCAGAATCATACCAGACCATTCATTATTAGTGATGATTATCTAAGTGGCGGCTGACACGAAAATTATTTTCTGTTTCTGTGTAAATTTGCTGAATTTGCAAGTAACTTCTTGGTGCCTGAAGTGTCGACATATAAACGAATAATATTTTTATATCACCGCTTTTGTACATTTTCTTCAAACCTTAAATGTAAAAATTATGTTTGGTTTTATGATATAAAAACCAAGTAAAACTTAGTTACTTTAAAAAGGCTGAAGTATACAACATAAAGCTTTTAGACTCCAGTTCGTTTTAAATTGTCAATATAACTATCTTTTTTCAAATATCGAGCATTTTTACTGTCCATATATAAATATACAACTAAGTAACGAACTGCACATGTTTCTGTTTTATTAATTTTTTCTATATTACTGGACGATTATTTTAAAATATAGATCAAATGACATCCTACTAAAGACAGCTGTTTGTATAAAATTATTGTTTTATTATTATGTAAAAAGCGTGTATTGGACATCTAATAATATTGCAGCAAAATAACGCCATACATGTAACACATGTCGTACCTGTTGTGCCTTCTTAACACAGCGTCATGTAATATTAACATTACTCTCTTAATAAATTCAACTTCGACTCCATTGTATAAGCGCAGTTTTGCGTTGGTAGACATGAAGCAATAATGGGCATGCATTTGTAACAAATTAGATGATGTTGACAACGATAAAAGTATTTAGATGTAAACACTAATCTGGTGTAGGTGTCGGAGTTTGCCATCTTAAGGAGGCAGATAACCAGAACAATAAATGACCCTCACTTTCGGAACCGCTCTAGATTTTGGATTCTCTGACTGGACTTGTAAACTACCCATGGAACTGTATAGACGAAGAAGTCCGAACGAAGTGGTCGCCGTGACTACTTTTTTAGGACAGGTAATATATATTATTCCCTGTCATAATGTGCATTATTATCACCGGCTATATTTTTGACACTGGCAACAATGATTACGTCGATACAACACATTCCAAATAATAAGTCGATACAAAATATTGTATGACCTTTGAACTGTTGACGAATACTACGTCAATAAAATATCTTGCATGGAACATATTTCAATACAATATATTTAAAAAGTAGTGCCTGACGTTTTTCCATTTTGGGCCTCTTACCGTTCTTACATCATGATATCTGTCATAGTACATTTTTTAGGCGAGGAATGATAACAGATAAATACGATATGGTAAAAATATTTATTAATAACTATTTATCACATATTAAAAATTACACCACAACCAAAGCAAAGTAAATGAGTTATAAATATTAACAATTTTCAATGAAAATATTTTATTAACCTATGTATCTTTGATGACATTTTATGTGCAACCACTGGGTCAATGGCTCTGCTGATGAACTATTAGTCCCAGAGGGTCTCATCAACCGAGTGATGCAGTCATTGTCTAAATTGACTGCCATGAAATTTCGAAAATTATTTTACTTTAAAATTTAAGGTTTTTCCATTTTCAAGGTGTAGATTATTCCAGCAGGATTTGGTATAACATTTTGGAAATAAGGTGAAAAAGCTTTACAACATCCTAATCATTTGGATTTTAAATATTGTTTGGGTTTGAGCGCCAATGCATCCTCACAAGTCAGGGTTTCTGTGTCCACATGTGTCCACAAAACGTGGACACATGTGAACACAGAAACCCTGACAAGTGAGGATGGCGCAAATGATGAGTCTTGATTAGACGAAACGCGCGTCTGGCGTAGTAAATTCTATTAATCTAGGTATCTTAGATGACATTTAATTATTTTTTAAAAAGATGCATTTTCTCGTCCATATCTCATCGAAGGGCGCCTGTTCTGAAATGATACGAATGGAAAAAGCATCGAGTTTCAAAAATCCAAAAACCTGTTTATCGCTGTTTAATAACATTGGTAGGTCACGTTATGTAATTAATAATTACTTGACAGCGAGCTGCGTTGAGCCCATTTCAAGCTTGTAAAACGAGATGAGATAAAGTCGCACATACAGAACGAATGCAAATTCTGTGGAATAGTGATAAAAAACCTTCCTGATGTTGATGTCTCATCATCCGCTGACGTTGACTTAAAGTTGGGCCCTTTTATTGTCACGAATACTACTGACGGACCCATCAATCACGCGTAAAAAGTCGATACAATATATTGCCACTGATACACAAATAAAATATAGGTGGATATTGTGAAATGCCTTTTATTTATCTAAGCCTTGCAGTTATATTTTCTCATTTAGTATGTACATCACAGATAATGGATACATTGTATTGGAATTACCATCTGGCACTTGACAATGTCTACTAAAACCATGCATATCAAGACTAAAATGCCACTATTTGATAGAAGGGAGAAAAACACAATACGAAATTTGATAGTTAAAAGACAAGTTCTGCAAACTGATCGAATTGTCTTATCAATCTTAAAGTTCAGTATGTGCATTGTTGTAGATTGAAGCAAGGAAAAGGACAAATTGACAGTTTGACAGAGTTAACTAGCTATAAATAAAGTTGTATTAGCGACTGGTATCGTAAAATTAACTTTCTTTAAAGAACAAATAAAAAGGTACTGAATGAAATTAAATTCTTTTATTTGTCTGGAGCAGTGTCTGATAATGACATCAATGGTTTACAAAGTTGCAGCGTTAACACGTTTCTGTTATATATGTTTATACTTACTAAACAAAAATATTAGGGACCATTATATCAAATAAATTTGAAAAAAAATGGAAATGGGGAGGAATCTTTGGAACTTCTTTACAAGATCATCTTTTAGCTATTTTATGTTCTTTTAATTTAGATATGTAGACAATTGACTCTATAGACATTTGCAGGTATTGTAAAAGGAATTCATATTTAGGGTATTTGGTGGCAAATCTAGATTGTCCATAGTTTTCAGCTCTAAGCACTTAATTTTTAACACTGTGGTCTAGCATTTAACAGACATAATGTCTTTGAAATGAGCAAACGAGCTTTCAACAGATAGAAGGATCATTTCTTGTACACTAGTTAACGACCCGACCCGTTCTTGACAATGTACATGTTTGAATTACCATATTAACTTTCGGAAAAGAGAATATAAAAATGTAAACCCAAAGCCAAATTCCATGATCACAAATTTACAAAAACGAGAAAACAGAGCATAACAGAGCAGGAGATTTGTGGAACCAGTGACCTAATTTGTGTCAATTGACGAAAAATCTCCTGTTTTTGCTAGAAAAACCCGTTGGTTCAAAATTGAATGTGAAATTGAATGATAAGACAACACAATTTTTAGCTAGATGTGGAACACAACTGTCACAATAGTAATTTCTTCTAAAATTCATAAAAGTGTGCGCTGAAAAAGTATATCGTCTTTTAGAAATGCAGGCATTTGAATCTTATCAATTTCATTTTAGTTACTTTTGGAATTTTAGAATCCAATACACTGAATGAAGATTAGAATATTTATTACGTGCGGAAATATTAACCAATGGAGAAGTCACTTGTGATGATTTTAAAGTGTTTATTTTTGACAAAATGTATGTTTAATTTAAGCTCTTTCAATAAATGTTCATATTTGTGTGACTGAAGTACACATATTATGAGAATCGATGCTTTATCGGCTTGAAAATGAAAATAGAATTTGTTTCTGAATTGATAATCTCTGAATAAAAAGGAAGCGTTTCACTCATAGACTAATATTTTTGATAGATTTGTGATGGAGATTTCTTGACTTTTATCCATTTACAAAGTGTGCCAATCTTAATAGACTCGCCTAAATCTATAAGCATCCCGCAAGAGTACTTTATGCTGTAAAATTGGAGTTGTGTGGCCTTAAACAGTAGCGAACTAACTTAACGTAGTGTCAGAAGGTCTGTTATGTAGTATGAAAAGTTCTGAAAGAATATGAGTGGCAATAACAGTCTAGAGTTTTGGCATGAGATGGTTCATACTTGTCTCTCAAAACCTTATTGTAATTAAAAAATTTGATTGCAATAAAACTTGTCATTAAAATATGCTGTACACGTTGTACGAACTTTTACAGGTTTAAGACGTGTTAATGGTTTCTAAGTCTCTGTTTGTGTGACGTAGTCTAAACTCTGACGTATATCGTCGTACTTAGACGATATGCCAAGCCTATGTTTAGCAATGTGCAACTTTACAGTCTGTATTTAAAAGTAGACATTTGCTTTTTTCCGGCTAGCGGAAAAATAGCTATAATACTATTCGTCCGGCTATATATGATCTAAAGAATAACTTCTGGTTTATTTGTCCGTTGAGTTTATTTTGACATGATCAACCAAGATGAATTCAAGACTTTATTGGTTAGGACCTTAAAGGCTTAAAATTATAAAATAATTTCTCGACTTATTGGGTCAGGCTATTCCTCAGGAGACACATGTCAAAGTCACGTCACTATCGACCTGATGATGGCTCTAGAAGAGGGAGTGTTGGTATGATAAAATCTTGTACAATTCAACATTTCTTTTGTCTGTTCTTAAACTTGTTGTGATTGATCAGCCGTACTTTTTGTCACCTTTACTACCAATTGCATTTAAAACGTCCTTACCAAGGAAATAATTAGAAACACAACATCAACAACGAAAATTTGATATCCATCAAAACTCTAAAGCTAATTTAAACTTTCACGGCCAACTGAAATTTAAGCTATATAACGTCCCTATAAACCACAACCTTCATTGTATAAAAACCCATATATTTCTCTTAAACCACAAAGAACGAGTTACTTTGATACAGGTTAATCAATATTGTAGCCGGACAAATGTCATAGGGACTATTCTTCCGGCTAGCCGGACAAATAGTCTTATGGCTATTTTGCCGCCAGCCGGACGAATAGTCTCAAAGCTATTTTCCCGGCTAATAGGGATTAGAAAACTGTTAGAATAAATAAATGTCAACATGTTAAAAGCCTACCTACAAATGAGAAAAGGTATAATCCAGAAACATCTTTGTCATCCAGAAAGCAATAATGTGACACCGAAGTAAAATTTCATGGTTATATATCATCAACAATGATACGCGACGTGTCGGCTTGAAATATTATACCTACATCTATCGAAAGCATACCCCAAAAGAGAAAAATAAATTATAGCTTTGGTCAAGGTTTGTTACGGACAGACTGACGACTAAAGGGCTACTGCGGTTTCCATACAATGCTCCTTTTACATCAAGTAACCATGCTACCATCATCATGTACAGCTATGAACTATTCGATAGTAGTTTTTAACCTTTGTACACTCCTATCATAGTTTCTGTTTAAGCCAATATACAATACTTAAAGGTTAAATACAAACTATCCCAAGGAAGGTTTATTATTGGTAGTAAATTGTATCACCTTTAGGTACATTTGATGACATTATACTTGACTGTTGTTTGTAGGCATTATTTAGCAAACTCGTTACGTACTTAAAATCTTGCCTATTGATAGTGATCCTCTTTAAATATTGACAATAACCAAAGAAATATTTTAGGTCGAGAGGTTCATTTTTTCTTCTATTGACCAATAGAGCAGCAATCATTTGTTGTATTATACTGAATAAAGAAAAATCATTTTTTGGCAAATTAGACCAATTTTGTAAGCCCAATTTTAAACAAGAAAAAGCAACAATATAACAAAAAACAATCTATTTTAATGTGTCAAAATAATATCAATTTCTCTACAATTAGTTGTGGTCGTGAAATGTTGTAAAACATTGACAAGTCAATACTTGTCACATGAAAAATGCTGACTTTCAATTTTTTCACTTGGTCACTGTTGACTTTTAGATCAGACTTGGCGGTCACGCAGCGTTAAATGAATTGAAATCACATGTTTAAATATAACCACTAGAAGTTGACAATTCTATCATACACATACAAATATTTTATTAATAACTTTAGGATGCTTGCTGGTCTTTTTAAAAAAAAATTTCTCAGAATTCCGACCTTTTTTAGTTCTATAAACCCAAAATTTCTGTTCATACATTTGTTACAATTTGTAATTGCAATTTTACTTGTAACTTCCTAATTGCATTTGAGAGATTCAAATTCAGTATATGCTATTTTCATTTCGCGTCAATTTTTTACAATATATAACAACCATTTTAACTCTGCTGACCCAAAGGAAAGCTGATCTATTGTCATAACATTGCGTCCATTGTCGTTTTCAGTAAACTTTCACATTTCAGACTTCTCTGAAAACACTTGGTTAGTTGAAAATTAACTTGGTCAAAATTTGAAAAGTCAGAAAAACAAAAAATGCTTGACACCACAGGATGTAAAATTAAAAAAGGTAAAAATAAGATCCGAAGAAAATTTTAAAGATATTTCTTATCTTAAACTTTTGAACTAATTGAAACAACAAATTCATTAAATGGATACCGATAAAGTTTATGTTTTATGCCAATCAAAATTTAAAATGGCTGCCAACATTGGTTTCTAGGGGAAAAGTTCAAATGCCTTTTTTCTTCACAAAGATGATTGACGTCACATAGTATGTGTATTTATTTGATGGCATTCAAACATGATCATTCTTTTAAATTTGATTGAAAATCCAAAGTAGCTGCCAGCGCAGGAATTAATTCAACATAAACATCGATGTGTAGATTATACTTACGATTCAGTTGAAACACAACTAATCAGCAATATTTCTAAAAAGTTTTATAATGCAAATACTAACAAGACGACTGCTCCAACAGGATTCAGATTAACAGAAAAACCTGTGTGAAAAATGCTTCAATGCTTTTGTATAAAAAAGCTGACTGAAGTCATATTTATATGATGGTTAAATACAAAGTTTATGTTATGTCTGTCATTAAATTGCATTATTTAATACACAATAATGTGGGAAAATATATAAACTTGCTTTGTCTTTGATTTATTTCATCGTTCAGAACAAAGTGCACGTTGTTTCTGCCAGTTGGAAATTAAAAATCGCAGCCATCATAGTTCAATATCGATGAAAAGTCTGCTTAGGTGACAATAGAAATCAGGTGAGCAATATAGGATCTTGAGCCTTTTTTATTTTTAAACTGACCAACGAATATCCGTAACTAACTACTCATTCTAAGATTAAAATATGACAGGGAATACGATTATTCTGCTTTTTTAAAGTTCCTAACTCAAATAGTGATCCAGAACTATCACATTAATGTTCGTTTGTTAATAAAATTTTCACATTGACATCTATTGTATTTACATAAAAAGCACGTATATTGTTGTTAAAATATGCCTTTATGAATAGTCAGGACAATGTAAATCGTCTGTCGAAACAAAATCTGAGTTCAGGAGACGGGATTTGAACTTTGTTTACCGATCGCAGATAATTCTATTTAGTTTGATATATAGAGTGTCTTATTTCTGATATGATATACATGTAATCCACAATTACGTAGTAATAGATATGACAGATAAATAAGATTTGAGATGTTGATTCATGAGAGAAATTTAGTAATTTACGAATATTGAAAAAATCAATTTCATAAAAATATTGACACGAATAACTAAATCTACGCCTTCGTGTTTCCTATAGTTTCTCTAACATTTGATAACAATGATTTTTATATTTGTAAATGTACGAAAGAATGACTGAAAATTTGATATTATGCTTTTGACATTATTGACATAAAGTTCGTTTTAAAATAATAGTATTTCCAGTTAAATTCAATGTTCAGTACAATGTATGGTGAAGCGATCAGGAGAAACTGCTATTTTAGTGTAAGAAAGATAAAATTAATTTTCTCTGATCTTAAAGATTTTCTCTTGCGTCGTAAATATAATGAATATTGCCTATACTAATCTGCCACATTGTTATTTAAATATGGAATTAGAAGAAAAACACTTCATGGGAACATGGGAGTAGTAATTTGCATAATACCAACAAAAAGTATAAACGTTATGTAGGAGGAAAACTTAAAAATGTAGTATTGTAGTTTTAAAGAAGACAAAAGCTTCGAGAATGTATTTAAAACAGCTTTTATTTATTCATGGTGTAATTAAAAAAAAAAGTTTGATAACTTACCGCAAATTGCGCCTTCAATGCAATTTGATGAGTTTTTATGATCTTGTGTTTTGGTCACCAAGGTGTCGGGATGTTATTGCAAGCAAATTATTAGTGCACTGTTTTCAAGTAGAGCAATGGGTAGCAATTTTATATCATAATAACAAAGTTGAAAGTACTTCTAAAGGGTTAAATTAATAACAGGTGCAAACTAAGAGGCGCCATAACCTACACCCTCTACATTGTTGATTTATCGAGATGTCGTGTTTATCTAAAGAATTAACTCGGTAGAAACGATAACCAGAGAGAGAATATTCTTGTCCGTGACAGGATTAATTTTATTTTATGTTTAGAATTTACCTAAAAATTATGTTTAATGTAAAGTGAACTATATTTCAGCTTATTTAGAATGGTTTGAAATTCATAAAAGAACTTCAATCCGACATTGTGAAAAACGAGGAAAAAGGTTTGACTGATGGTGTCAAATGAAGGAAAAAATCGGTAGTTTAGACGCGATAGTTAATTCTGATGGCTATGAAAATTCTTGGTCAGGAAATTGTAAACCATTGCGTGAATCTAAACATGGATCAGTACTTTTGTATAAAACATTTGAGACACTAAAGTAAAAGCTGTTTGTTTGCTATTTATACTACATTGTTCTTAAAATAATGATGCAATTCAGTCATATTTTTGTTACTTTATTAACAATTAAATCAACAAAATATTATGTTTATTTGATGCGTATGTGTACAATTGCTGGCTATTTTATTCAATAACATTGGAGCCATGTTGTCTTTCATATATATAACATAATTTCATTTTGATTTATATGCGTATGTCCCCAGTACATACACATTTACAGTTGTACCACATAGAACCTGACCAATAGTGATATATATGATTAATGAATGCTACAATTACACGTATCATAATTTAACACTTAAGGCTTCTGTTATTTGGTTGAAGTTTTTGTTTTAGTTCTTATCCAATGTACATCACGTCAAACACGAGAAAGGTCTTCGTTCACTGTGAGTATGATTACATTAAATTTTGTACAATATATTATAGATAAATTGTAACGATCTTTGTTAAAAATGTCTGTAATTACTAAAGTGTATTCGTTCAAAAGTACCTAAATGTTTACATATATATCGTTTTGCTACAACTACAACAATAAAACCTAGTGACCCATAAATATTTGAAATAAGTACCACTAAGATGAATACAAAATCATGAAATATATGCAGATCTTGGGCATTCTTAGCCCTGTGGTAAGAAATACAATTTTTATAATGGAACTATTACAAACATTTATAAGAAATGGATATTAAGTGAAAGAGGAATTATACCAGAGGAATAATATCTTTATTGTTTAATATACCATTTAAAAGATTATGATTTGTGCCTGACGATGTTTATGTGAGGAACATAAGATAATAACAATTAGTAGAAATATTATGACTCAGTAGACTAAATTAAATACTGTATTCTGACAGGGTTGTCGTTCATAGTGTCACTGGCATTGGTATTGATTACGGCTATTTATGCTATAGTGATGAAAAGCATTGCTGAACAAGATTTTAATGATTAGTTTCTCCCGTAGTTATTGAGAGCTTAGTACACTTTCTATAAAAAGGAAATAAAATTAATAATTCGACAATTACGTTTTATTATTGTTAATCCTGACGAATAATGTCAAATATTGGGGGATTATATTCTGCTGCAGTATGTAAGTACATTTTTTTGTATTTTGTTATAACTAAATGACAAAGAGGTTATTGAAAAAAACGAAAGATCTCTAAGGAATAAAATCTAAATTTTTACATTAATTATTTTTGCATCGGTAATGTTATAAAATAAATCTAAATTCGCCTGAACTTTTACTGTAATGCTATATATTTGTTCGCTTTTTGTCTGTTCTGTTGCAAACTGTAATTTTATATTTAACTGAAAGCTATTGACTCAGAAATGAAATAAATTATATATCCGTTTATACCGCTATTATAACATTATTTTTTGTTGAATTTGTTTCGAATGGTATTTCTTAAAAGAATAATTTTATGTGGTATTTATGATGACAATAATAATAATAATAATAATAATTATTATTATTATTATTATTATTAATAATAATAATAATAATAATTATTATTATTATTATTATTATTAACTTGTTTGGAAAATTATAATTTTATCATCACCTACATCAGAATCAAAAAACGGTTTAAGACAATTAAACAAGACGGCAGAAAGACATTTACACTTGTGTATTTAGGTACAAATCACATCAACTATCATTTATGATTGCTCGGATACCGGAAGATAACAGAGAAAAATAAGTAAGAAACAAAAAGAAACGAAAACCAAGGAACAATATTATTTAATAACAATGTAATTTAGGTAGCTGAAAGTCGAGGCTGACCATAAGATTGATGTGTCAAAGTCGGAAACGTATGAATTATACGGTAAAACGCTATTTCAATTTTGGTTTATGGTGCATCTTGTATAGGATCCTCTAATTTAAAAAAATGTTAAACTACATTATATATCTTCGTTATTTATTAGCAGCAAAGATTAAATCTCAAATCAGATTTGCAATCAAAAAGCACATTTTCTAACATGAGCTTCCAGATTCTGATTAATGAATACGGAAGTAAACCAAAATCTAATTATTGACTGTTATTGTTGATTAACAGAGATAATATTACTGCAATCATCTATATGAACCACTGAACTGATGTAATCAGTATAATGTAATCCTTTTTTTGCAATATTTCTGATAATGTTTTATTGTCATTTGTGATATCGTACGGTCATTCGCTTAAGACAGAATTACATACTTTGTGTTATGTGCTTGAAAGTTGAGAAAGCAAACTGCCGAACGTTAGCTCAGTATTAACGTTAATAACATGATAAAAATTGATAATTTAGACACATTATACGCTTCTGTAAGTACAATAGACACGAAAAGTACAAAAAGTACATTATTCTGCGAACGAATAATAAGCTTTCCAGTTATTGCAGCTACAAACAACAACTTGCATTCAATGACCTTGAAAGTAACCTCTAAACAATATTTGTAATTTGTTATCAGAAGTTACCAAATTTGAAAGATACACCAGAAAAGATAAAATTGTAGTACATTATGGCTGTGACCTTTATCTTAATTTCTTGTTATATTAAAATTTAATCTATTTCAAAATATAAACATGTTTTTAAAAAACCATTCTGTTATCTTATGAAATTAAAACTGGCTATAGGACTTTAAGAGACATAAATTCTTTGCATATATTTTGCACGAAAAACGAATAATTTATCACGATTAACCTTTTCAAACACACTGAAGATATTAAAAATTTTTAAAAAGGATATTTGTTATCTTTATTGAGAAATGGCTATATACAATATAATTCATCGATACAGGAGATGTTATTCTTACCAAGGATCATTAAAATATCTTACACGTGAAGATCTTTATGTGAGTTTCATTTTGTGCAAGATTTCAGTTTGATATCAGGAGATCTTCACACAATACTATGTCTAAATTTAAAAGTTTACCTTGATCTTTGACTTTATTTCTCAATGTCAAGGTCACTGACACTTAGTCTTAACTACATGTAGTTCATCGGTTACAATATCTACCTCAACAAAAGAGGAGAAATAGCTGTTATAAAGAGTCATCAAAATCCTTTGCGTGAAATGTAACAAATTGTTAAATTTCTTTTTATGTCGCGAAAGATAGTTTATAATATGTAAAGAAAACTTTGCGAAAAAAATGTATAAGAAACAGATTAACAAGAAAATGTGTCTCGATGGCAATGATGTCCCGTTTGGCTCATACTGTTAAAACACCTTTTTTTCTTATGTTCACTCAAGTTTGATCTATTTACCAAAATTAATTAGATTTGAAGTCATCTTCATAAAATAGCGTTGACGCAAAGGTTAACCTGAACGGATGAACAAACCGACAAACGAACAGATGAACGATTGGACGAACGTACCGAAAAAAAACTATAAGTCTAAAGTGAAGAAGCATTAAATACTGCCAGATTCATGATACTGTTCGAACATAGCTAAGAAGTAGAAAAGACATCGACACGTTAATTAAAAATCGCATGAACTGAACAACAATGCATATAATCAGATTGGCTTTTCGTTTAACTTTAACAAGCAGTAAATGGATATGTTAAAAGCCTTTTAAAATTTACTGCATATATTTATCAATTTCGTCTTAAATCCAAATGGATAACTAGATATCAGTGACATGGCAGCCATCTCGATTGGCCCCACTATCAATAGGTTGTGATTGTAAATTGTAAGAACAGATGCCCGTACAAGAATTTGTCATTCAAAAAGGAATAATGTGCCCCTAAGGTCAAGGTCAATAGTCTCAAACCATGGTCGCCTTAAAATGACCTACCCACTTGCCAAATGTCAAAAGCCTACCTGATAAGAGAAAAACAAATTTAAGCGCGGACATGTTTAATTTCGTACGGACGGACAGACATATTGATCACTGTAGGCGTCCGCCACTTAAAGTGGCTGAGCCCTAATAAAGTTAAAAAACAAAATAAAAATCAATGCCAAAGTGTAGATCACAACATAGAAGTTTGCTATTATTCTTTACCGTCGCAAAACAAATTTGACTTTGTCACACAATCTCCAGAAACTAATCCGTGAGTTAATGCCGTCCTCCGTATAATTGCCATCACAAATTGTTTGATATGTTTGGTGTTTCTGCCACGCAGACGGTGACGGATATACTTGATATCAATATCATGTTCAGATCGATTCATGTTACTTTGTTTTAAGTATGTGTTGCTTGTTATTTCGGTTCTTGTTTTATAGCCATTGCTTTGTACACATATTTTTATCTTGTCTACCAAAAATGAAAAATGTCATCAAAGATCAAAGTAGTACCAGAGGTATGTGTAATATTACTTTTAGGCTTCAAATAGAAAGTACATCAACCAAAGCGGATGGAATTGTAACTCAGCAATGGTAAATAATGTTTCCTTCATTAAGTATTGTAAGGTAACATCTACATGTCACTTACTGTGTACACTAGTCTAGATGATAAGAGTGAAAAAAGTGTTTTATTGTAAATTAAAGAAAGGACTTAAATAAAAATCTGAATTTAAAAGGTTAATATCGTGACATAAAACACATTACTGGCTTTTAAGGCAAGATAATGTTCCTTTTGCATACCAGAAAAAAACGCCACAATAAAAGTACACGACAATGTATGCTTTCCACAAATATAACAGACATGACGTCATTTACAACATTTGTGCTCGTTATACACTCAAGATCAGTACAAAGTTCTTTGTAAATTTTAACAAGTAAGAGTATGCGATCGTAACAAGGTAATCACTCAGATTAAAAACTCATTACTTCTTAAGTACACTTTATTATAACAAGAACCACACCACGCGTTACAATACATCTTGAAATAATTCGGACGGCAATGACCTGAAAATATTTTATTATATTAGTTAAATATGCCATCAATTCATAATTTAGATCTAAACAACATTTCAATGTAGTTTATTAATTAAATTAAGACATTTCGTCAAAAATCAGACACATTTTGTATTTATATTTAAAACACAAATATAAACTAGGTCGTTGCCTCAAAATCTGTTTTAAGTGCCAACACATACAATTACTAAAGGAAATGAACTAATTTAGTAGCTGAAAAAAATTCTTTAATAGTAAGATGATATTGAATAAATATTATTAGAGCATGCACATAATTTATCTTATGATGTAATAATGATGTAATCGATTCGACTTTCTTTTTAAAACTAGTTACACAGAAATATCGGAAATATTTTCATACAAAAATTGCCCATGACGAAACCATTTGGATTTAGGATACTTAATATACACTTCAAATATTCTTAAAAATATGGCTGTTAACTTGAAATATGAGTACAATTATTTATTTGTAATTGAAAATGAAAACAAAAACTTGTACAATTATAAAGTATTTACATTTTCCTTACCAGTAAAAAAGATGTAAATAAAACAAATTAAATAATTTGCCTTAACCTTAACATGTATAACCATGAATAGATAAGCAAACATTAAAATCGTTCACCTGGAATTCATATGAAGCAAACTATTGCGAAATATTCAAATCTGTGAGCTGGACTTGTCTATAGGTGTTTAAAACATGCTCCATAACATTTACGTGGTGCAATGAAATATTTAGGCTAAATACATGGATGCAATATATCTTCAAAAAATTAATATACAGAATTATACCGTAAGTTTGTTTTAAACCGAAGTTAATGTTTTAACAGCACTGTCAATCAATAATTATAAAGGCGATAAAACGATACATATTAGCGGGTTTAAATGTCTAGAGTTTTTCTAATGTATCGAAAACTATTTTAAAATAAATGGTATGAAATTTGATTGATGATTATAAATGGCTTGTTACTAAAATTCGTATAGACGTTACACACATTCATTAAGTCTTCTCAACACATTGCAGCAGTATTTTTTTTATTTTTATGTGATTCTTGCGCTGTTATATTGCAATAGTTTGGTAGTCAGACAGAAAAAAATCATACCGTTTAGACCCGCATGACAAATCCTTGTTAATACATTATTTGTTAGTTTATTACTTGGTTTAATGTTATGTTTATTTTTTCCATTGCTGAAAATAATTGGAAAAAGCCAGAATCATAAAGTGGGTATATTTCTTCGCATAAGTTCACACTAAATATTAGAAACACGGACATATTTCAAATAAAAAAAATATATCAAAAATATATTAAAGTTTGGACTGTGAAGTGATGTCACTTTTATCTCTATTTTGTTAAAAATTGGAGAAAGCAACTGTCCTCTTGCAAGTGTATTTTTTAACTTCCATGCAATAGTTATTAAACAATTCACATGCGTCTGTTAACTTATATTACAAGTACATATATCAATGTCGGTAGGTTTCAGGCTGAGATGTTTGTTTTGTTTTTTGGGGTTTAACGCCACTTTCAGCAATTTTTTCAGCTATATTATTGCGTCCATTGGTTATTGAGAGGGCAAGACGAAGAACCTTGTGAAATCCTATGATTTTCGTTAGGAAAACTGATAATCTTTGTCAATTAAGATTTTAGTCGAGCACATCCTTTTCGCATTGAGAGCTCAGACCTGCCCTGCAACCTAATTGTTGACAGGCACGTGTAGATGATAAGTTTCCTTAACCATTTAGTCATTGCGCTCCTTCAATCTGACAAAATTAATTGGTAAGTTACGTAGTTGTGGCTTCTTGCTTATGTTTTGTTGTATGTTATTTGTGTTATTCGTATTATTAAAAAACACAAAACACAAAATATATTTTAATAGAATGGATAAGATCAATTGATGCTTTTGCAGTTTTCAATTAATAGTATTGAAATTCATTTCGAAAGTTGATTGCAAATATAACGGTTAAGGTATTGTTATAACATGTAACATAATAACTATAAATGTTAATATTAATTGCCTTTTAATCGCTTTACAATATACAGACTGAGATTTCTTAATATATTTCAATTCCCATACATCAACATACAGTATGGCACGCATTGGGGCGGCTTCTTAGTTTGTTTTGAAAACAAACATCATTATTAATATCTGTCCTTGGAAATGTCACTGACTGTAGACATATACAAAAGACACACGCAGGACTGATCCGACATTGTTATGTTAGCGGCAATATTAAATCATTTGTCATCAAATAACGTCATTGTTACCGCAGTCTTTAAAAACAATATAACTATATAACTAATAAGTTACTAAACTTATTATGCGATCTATGTCGATTATTATAATTTCATTTGAAAATAAATTCGACATTACTTTGGTCTTTTGGTTTCTTATGATCTGAACATCTGATATGGTTTCGGTATATATATTTATCTCTATTTTGCAGTATTTTCCTTTGATTGTTTTTGTGGTTTTATCCCATCTTAATATACTAGCTTGAGATAGGCCCATCTCACCTCGCTGTCAAGACGTCGTTAAGTATACACCGTGAGTTCACAATGTTACAAAACCGCGATCGACAGATTTCTTACTTTTTTTTTAAACTCGATGCATTTTGTCATCTCATCTCAGAGCTGTCGCCCTTCGATGAGATCCAGACGAGAAAATGCATCTCGTTTCATAAAACGTAAACTATAAATATTGCTTAATATAACCAATGTGTATGAGACACTGATACGGTACTTTTATTTCCAGAGGTATACTAAGCCAGTAGTCGACATTCGCGTGTTAACAGGATATCCTTTTAACCTTATACTTTTACGTGTACATTAATGAAATATCAGAACCAAGGTGGCAGAGTTGTAAAAGTAGTTAATCTATTATAGATACCGTGACTGTTAACACTGAGTTTGCGGGCTTGAGTGTTACTGCAGACAGGGCTTGCTTGAGTATAATCCTAATTGACAAGGATTTCGAATTCTCAAGCCGCCGGTCGGGGCTTTTTACCGGATAATTGGGTTTCCTCCCCAATAAAAAGTGAACGCAACGATATAGCTGAATAATGCTGAAAGCGCTGTTACAACCTAAGCAAACATTATGAAATTTCCATAACGCTAAGGTGTATTTTTATGATACAAAGATACCATTTAATGAATTTGTCATTACTTATGATTATGATTGTTTGGTCTTTTATACTTTAAAGCGTTATTTTATGTTAGGATTCCTGCTACCGTGTCTCATCAAACTCATGTCTTACGCTTGCAGTTACTTATTATATCTTTGATGCTTGATTTTAACTCCTGAACTGAAAGAAATTACCAACATGTTATTTTTTTTAACATTTTCGTTCGTTAAACATTTAGTTTTAGTGTTAAGAGATTTCACAAGAATCAGATTTGTTGTTATTTTTTTTTACAAAACTTAAACCTTATTTTCTTTGTACACAGTCTAAATATTTGTTACCATTTTCAAACCTAAAATATTGTTCGATGTAGTCGGCTTGTAAAAAATAAATAATCTTATAAACTGTTGTGATTATTTTCAAGTTTGATGTTTATAATGGGCACCTGGCTGTTTTTAAATGTTATTCAATTAGGTAATTTTAAAATACAATAAATACAAAGACTTCTTTTCCAATAATTCTCTGAATTAAAATTCACGGCCAGGCAAAAATAATAGTTCAACCACAGTTAGTTCAAAAACCACCTAAAAGATTCAATAACCTTAAGATCCCTAGAACAATAAACTTATTGTCGTAAATGTCTTAATTCTTCTTCAGACAATATACCTTCTCAAATAATGATAGTATGTTATGATTTGGAGGCGTTTCAATATTTTAGCTAATGCGCCATTTCATTATTCTGCAGAGATTATCTACATTTATGATACGTGCCTTTGAGTTATATATCTGTGATCTTCATTATTAGTTTAATTGCGTCCATTTACCAACTTTCTAATCAGAATATTTCGTTTACGATTTTGGCATATGATAGCCGTAAAGTAAGTCTGTTTATGACTACCTACATATCACTCATCAGACGAAACTATTCTGCTGTCTCGGACATGACCCTTGTTTTATTGAACAATGATGGAATGCCTTGATAATAACTTCTAGTTATTATATTTCTTCGCCCAATTGTGTAAGTACGGAAATAGAGTGAGTACATAACAAAAAATGTTTGCCAACAGGATTAATTGGGAAATAATTGAAAACGACAACCGTATTTCAAAAGTATTAGCATATTGATTGACCTTAGTAAAGGATCTGACAAGAAACGTTTGGTTCTCGAAACACGAAACTACTGATTCCTGTTAAAATATCTCAATTTCAAGAATTATATACTATGAAATGGTTTTCTGTTTTAAATTTTTAAACTATTTGAGGAACATTTGATATCTTAAGAAGTGGTCAAATTTGCAACAACTGTTTTGCATTGTACATGGAAGGAACAAATTATATGTGTATGTAAAGTATATGTAACTGTCTTATTTGTATTTACTGAAATCTAACTAGTTGATAAAAACAAATTAAAAAAACTCCGAGACGTTGGATATTTTTAAAATTAAGACAAAAAACACCATTAAATACATGCTAATACTGCGGTATCGAAATATACAGTATTGGTCTGAGAGAAATAGTTAAGGCTAAGAACCTACAATAAAATATTACTTAAATAAGGTAACAAAAGCAGCTTTGAGCAAATTTCATAATGGATATCAAAGTCAATCATTAAAAATATCTCAGATAAGGTTTTGTCATGTTTATTTGGTGAGATTCATATGATTTCCTACGTTTTGCAAATCAGTTATACTTCCGGTATATTAAAATGTTTTTGTAAAGTGTTCATTGTATGTATACATAAGTGTTACAATGTATCTTGTACGTTCACATATTCTTTACTAATAAAAAATAGAATAAATTTTATACCAGAAAAAATTAATCAGGAATTTTCTGTCATATGTTTATTTAAGTAAACAACAAATGTCTCGATCATCTTTATTAGGTTGTAAAAATCGATATATTTATTAAATGAACACTTTCATGTGCCGACTCTAAACGAGTACAGCCAAATACCACAATAAAAAATGTTTTTTTTTCAAAATTACAAATCCACGAATTTAGGAATCCACGAACTTGCAATTTGGGGGTAAAACCACGAAATTTGATACCCACGAATTTAAGTATTTTCACAGTAAAAGGATAGGTAATTTTTCATAATTTAAATAATTAATTAGTATGATCATTTGATTTGTATATCAATTATGCTGTAAATTATCATATATGTAATTGAACGTAAGTCGTAGAGGGAAAATATATTTACATCTACAATAATCAGGCAAACACACGCTCCGACAGATATGCATAGAGAGGAGAGAACAATATAATAAGACAAACACACAATCCACAATATCATCTACAGTCAGTAAATAGATGTAATATTATGGACTTTTGTGTCACTTCCAGTCATGAAACTTGTTATTTGAGTAAAGAGAGAGATCACGAGTCAAAAAATATATGGTTGCTAAGGACCTTTTACAACGGCTACTATAGCATGACATTGACCTATGTGTTTATACTGATCACTTTTATGTTAAGTTTATTATCTCTATCTGTCTTCAAGTTTTAAGAAAAAAACGATTTACCGAAATGAGTCGAGAGCTGTAACTCAAAATCGGTTCATCGCAAATACGGACCAAATGTACCTAATGAAGGTCTTGATACGTGAAGTATTTTCCCATTTATTCTATCTTTGATAGTTTTTGAGATACAGTGCTGACAAGATCAATGGCGACCTTTGACTTTGGCATTTTTAAATGCAATATATGTCACTTGGGATCAATGGTGGTGGTCCAAAGTCTATAGACTTATGGTTTTCGAGAAAAAAAAGAGTTGGGACACTTTTTAGATGAAAAACGCGTGAACAGGAAATCGACTGAAAACAAATTTTTGCATGTTTAATCGTGGCTATAGGTTATTTATACTCTTCAGATTTTGAGAATCGGTTACGGTTTCTGAGTTTATCAGCAAATAAGGTTTTCGTGCTCCGGCAGATAACTCTAAAATAGATCGGTTTAAAAGGACGTGTCATGTATCTCCGGATATAACCAATTAATGGTACAAAGTTACGAAATGATATGCAGAGACACTTTATGTCAAACGCAGAACACGTAAATAATAATAATCATACTGGAAAAGACCTCAATCAAACAGACACAATCCCTGAGAAATGAGAACAGAAGAGGGAACAATATAAATAGACACAAAATCCAAAAAGAGAAAACAATATAATCAAACACACAATTATTACGATATGAGTACAGAAAAGAGCACAATATAATCAAACACACTATCCGAAAGATATGCATACAGCAGAAAGAACCAGACACACAATCCAAGAAAAGGAAACAATATAACACATAATCCCTAAGATGATTACAGAAGAGAGATTAATATAATCAGATACACACACAATCCAAGAAAAAACAGTATAATCAAACACACTATCCCTAAGATGAGTACAGAATAGAGAACAATATAATCAGACAAACACACAATCCAAGACAAGAACCGAACACAATAATTAAACACATAATCCCTAAGATGAGTACAGAAGAGAGAACAATATAATCAGACAAACACACAATCCAAGAAAAGAAATCAATATAATCAAACACAATAAGATATAATCAAACACACATTCGGGCAGATATGTATAAAGAAAAGAAAGCAATAGACGTTAATCCTGTCGTAACTTAACGATATGTTGTCAATATAATGCTTTTTTAAATAAATTTAGATTTAAATTGTGTACTACTTACTAAATGCACATGTAACACCAGTTCAACAGTCTCACAAAAAGCACACGCACAAATGTAAACTTTTTCTGTTCCGAGAAATATATTTTCAGAAATAAAATCGCGAAACACTGAAAATGTTAGTTTATTTATTTTACAGTAACGTGATGTAAAAATTAACTCTGAAATTAAATTGTGTATTAATTGCGTGTTCTAAATAAACTTTTTTTCCCAAGAGTAGTAATTTAGTGTTGTGTTGAATGTTATTTCCGAGAAACTTATTAAATCGATATCATATTGCAAGGAAAACGTCATTTGAAACATAGCACCGGAAGTTCATGTTTACCAATATTGGATATATATTACTATTGACTTTTAAACGGGCGTCCGGTTCCGCTATGTTCAATTACAGTAAATGCATCTCTGAAAGATAGGAAAAAGTGAAGCAATATTACCAAAGACAGTATTTATTAAAAAAAAATTAATAACCATCAATATTGATCAGTCTCAAGTTCCATTCACTGTTCTACAGGTATTAATTTAAAATTAGTGTCTGTACCAAAATATGTTTTAGTTCTGTGTGTCAGGTTTTCTCAGTGTATGAAAAAATAACTGTACTGAATTTAGAGTTTTTATACACTAAGTACTGTAAAAAAAATATATACAAATTTGATATGAACTACTTGTGGTCAACTAACATGAAATTATGTTTGCATGTAGCGTTAAATAGTAAATGCGACAATTCACTGTGTTAATTTAACATTTTCAGGAAAAAGGGTTTTAAAATAATTACTTCATCTATTCCCAAAAGAATGCATTTTAGTTCCGTTTTATTTTAACATTTAATGAGCGCTCATGCAAGGCGCTACTGTAATGAATATTATAAATCAATTTACACCGAACTAAAATATAAAAGTGTAAACAATAAAACTGTGTTGTAATTCTTAATTCTGATCATGTACACACGAACTGATGCAACACATGTTGAGAACGGATTTATTTTCTAATCGAGTTCACGCTGTCCTTATTGTGCCATGTTGTGTTTGAACAGAAATATTCTTAGTCATAAACAGAAATTTAAATAAGTCAAACAGAGATGTCTTAAGGTAGCATATGAAATAACTTTGTTTATTTAATTCCACGTTCCATTTGGTGCTAATGATATAAGTTTTCTTCAAGAAATCAATATTTTATAGTCCGGCACACCACACATACGACTCGAGTTCCTGTAGCAGTAAGAGTGTCAGAATTGTTTTTGAATTGTTTATATTTAGATTTTACAGCTATATCATGGCGTCCATTTTATATTAGAGGTGGAAAAACCTTTATAATTATGTACGTGTATAACAGGAATAATATTCGCCCACATAAGTGTGCAGAGTCATATATGTTGCTTTTGAGTATCAAGTTATATATAAATAAAATGAATAATGAATAGTGATTCCTTGTATTTTAGGTTATGAAATAATATTCGAAATGGAAGACATAAAAGGTATAATTTAAACAGTTGATATTATATATTTTTGTTGCAAATTGTGTCTAAGGCTAAGCATGCTCTGTTGATATTTAAAACATTTTTAGTTTTAGAGCAGGAACTTTGTTAGCTAGAATAATGTATATGCTAGTGCATATATAACAGCCACAAAATGAACAGGAAAGATGTGTAAAGTTGCTAAACGTGTTGTAACAGCCTATTCGTAAATACATCATATTTGCTGTACATTTACTTGAAATGCAACCCGTTAATAGTGTCTAGTCTACATAGGGTCTCAGTGACAAAGTATCAGCAATCATTCATTCCTAATTTAGTCCGTATATCTACGTCAAGCAATCGTAACATATACACACACTTCTTTTTCTGGTGATAATTTAAATTAAGATTGTTTGACCGACTTTTTTTCTGTGTCATGATCAACGATAGACTCAGGGAACCATATACGAACAATGGCAAGTTACTAATTGTACATATACGGATAATTCAACTTCCACAGAGCAGCATCATTATCGCAGTTACTACTACCATGTTTGTTAAATCTTTTGTTATAGAGAACCTTATCATATGCAGACTTAAACGTAACAGTACGTCCAATTAAATTTGAAGCGTTTTCGTTGAATCGGTGTGAAATAACAGTATCCGGTGGCGTAAAGATCTACAGGATTTATAGTGAGTAATAAAAAGCTTTATCGGCCTAAATAGAGGTATCAAATAAACGTCAGGCTGTATTTAACGTTTATTGACAAAACGGGCTTGCTGGGGTTGGTATTCTTGCCTCAGTGGATAACGGCATGCTAGTCCATGCGCTTATTCTTGGTTCATGGTTTAGCTAGATAAATGGAGAACATGCTTCCTTGGGTACATTCCGAGAACAAAATACTAAACTGCTAGCTCCAGTAGGATAATATAATCTATTACGTCAATGCATATAACTGAAGTGCATGAGTACCTATGAAAAATTGTAGTTTTTCCTTAAACTTGATTAAGAATAGCAAAACATTATGATTTAACTCAATGTTGTCACTGCTATAATACGTTTCCATTCTGTTCTTGTGAAAAACTCATGATTTAATGTTTTAAACACGAAAACTTAACTATCGGAAAATTACAAAAAGCTTTACATCAGTCTCAAGAAAATTATCATTGTAAAAGCAGAGCCAATAATTTTCTGCAGCTGTAATTAAATTTGTGACGTATCGGCATTATGTTAAAATATGAATAAATTTCATGAATAGCTTAATTTAATAATCATTACGAGTTTGTAATGTTACAGAACATATTCTGGTGTTTCCTTCCGAACACCAGAGTTTTAGTGTGGTCTGTGTTGCATATATTTAGTTTAATTAGTGTTTAGTTGTCTTCGTTGATTGTCTGCTATTTTATCCACGAGATAGTTCTACATTAAGTTACATTTTTTTGGTTTCGTATGCCTATTTCAGCAATATCAAAATGGAAAGAAAAAAATTGATTTCGCATGTTCTATTGATTAAAGTATGAAGCCTTGGAGGCAGAGTTGTCTACGTAGTTAGTCAAATACTTATGATTACTGTTGTGTTACCACTAGTGTTGTAAGTTTGTGTGCAACTTCAGGCAAGTTGTGCTGGACTCTAACAGCTTTTTTTCCCTCTGAATGTCTGGGGTTCTTATGTAGTACTTATGCTCTCAATATATTGCTAAAACCATATTTAGATTTTGTTTGGAGCTTTGCAGGTTACAACTGAACCAAATATTTCGTGTTGATGTGTTTTGTTTTGAAAATAATTTTAACATAAACTTGCGTAATACAAATGCATATTTAACTACAGCTTTGTTTTTAAAGCTTCTAAACTACGTCATATTAAAATGTTTGGTCAATCGTAAATTATTGTTATCAACAGATATCTGGGTACATTCAGGCTATACCATACAAGTTATCCTACTACTTGACTTATATTATGCGCTAAGGTGTAAAGTAGTCCAATTAACATATTACTGAAAGTTTACCCCAAAATTCTTTATCCCCTTCGGTACTCCTCCCCTCATAAACCGTTGTAAGTTTCTTTTAATTTTTCGTAATACATGTATATATTTTCTGATTTTACCTAACGGTAAATCTAAAACCTATTTGGTAATTTTCTTTACTTCCAAAAAAGAATGTATTCATCGCAACTAGTACATGTGTTACAGCGTAAAATATTAAGCTATATTTTTAGCTATTTGCCAGAATTATAAGTTTTACGGGTAAAAAGATTGATTGAATATTAATTAATTAATTCGGCGATATTAAAGACTAGAACAAATTACTTTGCAAAACATCAGTCATTTGCAGACTCACAGCGCAGACGCGTTAGACGCGATATTTGATCTATACCTCAACAATTCCAATTTGACTAAAAGATCTAATCCTGCGTGTCTTCCATTTAGACCAAGAACGACAACTTTGTCAAAGACATTTAAAACGTTTTTCGTTTAACTTTTTAAATTTACTACATCGTTAAAATCTTCCGGCGATTGGTTTCTTGTATTTGAAGCTGTTCTAATTGCCCTAGTAATCTAATAGATATTACAGGAGTCTACATATTTATTAACTAGAATAAACTAGTAAATGTAAACGATAATTTTTTAATCATGCACATTACATGGAAAGAATGGTTACCACAATGGTCATTTGTCTGTAGTCTCAATATCGCCGAAGGATAATTTTAGCGGTTATAGAATCAGGTTACAATGCCGGAGACAATTTGCGTAATCGATTAGCGAACATAATAAAGCACAACATTTTTTGTTCTGCAAATTGATTACCTTACAACTTTATATCTTTTTTATTTGAATAATCAGTATATTTGTTACAAAAATCGTGATGAAACTTTTCTCATTGGTATTAAATTAGCAATCACAAGTCGGCTACACTACCGTATAGACTAGGCTTCAAACATAAATAAGAACTTATATGCTTATAAGAAAATGACTTTGTCGTACATTTATGAACTTCATGTGTTGTTTATATTAACTATAATAATCAAGGACGTTTGCGAACACAGGTCCTTTGTCTTGTGAACCACTTTCAATTAGTTGTCACCTAAACATCGTTGATGTATCTGTATATGACACACCTCATGATCAGTATCCAGACCAACAACCCACACGAATTACTTTCCCAGTAATAAAATGTTTTCTTATTCTTCACTGGTGTAAATCTAGCGGTGTGTTCAATATGATATATTCAATACTAAAATAAAGAACGCACTGCTGGCTCTTAGTAAGGTATTGAGACGAACTAAAAAAAGAAGAATTATATGACTATTGAGCAAACTGCAGGAAGAATTCACTTTGTTTTCTTTTGTTATTTTTCTGATTAAGGGGGGGGGGGACTTATTTGACTAATCAGGTCAATAGCTATGTTAATTTATCATATACAGAAGATCTGTTTCATGTATTTAAATTCTTGTCTTTTATAGCGTATCACATAGATATCAATAAACATGGGTTAAGGCAAACTAGCTCTGCATCCAATTAGTTCATCCGTTGTCCAAAAAAGACAAAAGTACTCATATTTTTACTCAATGTTAAGTATAAATGAAACTTTTCTAGCTACAAAACTACGGCATTCAAGAAGCATCCCAAAGGGAAAGCTTCTTTCAATACTTATTAACTCGAGATATCAGTTTGTATTATATTTTATAGATACTAGCTATTACAAAATTATGAGGCATCTGAAAGGGCTTGGTATGTAGGCTAAGGGTGCTCAATAATTTTAATTTGAATATCAAACTGGTAAAAAAATGATTTACCCCTACACTTGCGGATGGTATCAGCTTGTATTGTATTGATTATTCCTCTAGATTGATTGATTGATTGGATGTCAGCGAGCAGTATTTCAGCTATATTCAGGACGGGAACAAGTTAACTAGTCCGAGAATCCTCTGCCGTCCAACGCTTTTTGTTTTGTTTTTTTTTTTTTGTTGGATTTAAGTCACATTGTTGTCACGTGACTTTTTGTTCAAAATGAAAGGGTATCGATGGAAATGAGCTTAGAAATGGACTTAAATCAGCTTGATTGAAGGTAAGATGATTATATCCGCCACCCGGGGACACGCTGGGCTGCTCTGTGGGTCGAGCACTGGGAATCCTCCCAGTATGGTCCCAGCTTATTGAGGAAATACCTTGTGTTGGTTGTTATTGTTTGTTTTAAATGGTTTTTTGCAAAAGATCCTACAAAAATAACATTTAGTACACTTTTTAGACACTAGAGCTTTTGACAAAATACGCATGCGTTTAAGGGTGATATATTATAGGATTAAACACCGTTTTCAAAGAGGTATTATAAATTCCATGCTTCTTGTGTATTTTGGTGGCGGCATTGACCTAACGTATAAATATTTTGTTGATTTTGACGACCTAAATGTTATTCCATAAACCATCTTCTGATTTTAATAAACACATTTAGGTTTTAACTTCAATCTATAACTTTTTTTTCTTTATCGAGCACAAGAAAAGTTTTAAATGTCAACGCATCAAACAAATATCGCTGTCGATATTAAATGTCGCCATCTTGGCTTACATTGGTTACAATAAAAATAGTTCGGTCAGCGTCATTTATTCAAAAATAAATTTAGTCAACTTCATTTATCAAAAAATACATTCCGTTGAAAACTTTTACCAGAGTAAGCGAGACCAATAAAATAAACGTATTTCTAAATATGCAAATCATATTAGAATTATTGGAAAATATATATGTTGACGATATATTTGAATGGATAAGAGTCGCTAACACTTTACAATGATAAAGAAGCAAATCCTATAACACGACTTTAAAAATGTCCGCAAAGATTCCAAGGTTAATATTATTTATTACGCCATACGTGCATTTCGTCTAATGGAAACTTATCTATGCCGCTAAAACCAAAATATATTTAAAATCCAAAATGATTAAGATGTACATCCCGGCAAGGCTATCTACACCTTGAAAATAGAAAAAACTTAGAATTTAAATATAAACTTTCGAAATTTTAGGGTAGTTTATTTAGACATTGACTATATCAAGCAAAAGAATCAATGATATTTCTATCAGCGCCTGGCTGGTGTTACCCTTGGGGACTAACAGTCCACCAATAGAGGCATCGACCCATTGCGAATAAAATGTCATCAAAGATACCAAGGTTAATAGAATTTACTACTGCAGACGCGCGTTTCGTCTAATGAATACTCATCATTGGCGTTCAAACCTAAAAAATATTTAAAATCCAAAATGATTAAGATGTGGTAGAGGTTTTATAACCGAAATTCCTCTACAATATACAACAATCCGGCCAAAGCAATCTTCACCTTGAAAATAAAAAAAACTTAGATGAATTTCGATATTTCAGGGCAGTAAATTTAAACACTGACTATACTTTTATTCCTGCCTGTACCAAGTGTGGCTACTGGGATGGTAATACCCTCGAGCATAACAGTCCACCAGTAGAGGCATTGACCCAATAGTAAATAAAATGTCTTTAAAGATGCCAAGGTTAAAAGAATTTATTACGCCACACTCGCGTTTCGTCAGACAATATATAAAATCCAAAAGATTAATATGTTGCAGAGATTTCATTCACCAAATTCCACATTGTTATACCAAGTCCGGCCAAGGTTATCCATGAACATATACAACTTTAAAATTATAATAATTTTCAAAATTTCATTGCAGTAAATTTAGACAACGACTGTTTTTAATTGAAAGCAGTAAATCGCTAGTTTTACACAAAGTTTTAAATAAACAAAAATGATTGTGGGACGTTGGACGCGTACGCATGGAAATGGGCAGTAGTGAATTTATGGATTATTAACGGCCACGACATATTATTATTATGGTCTGACATCAAAGAAATTTCAGGAAAAATTACCAATAAATTATGAGGATGGCCACACTTTAAAAATTTTAAGTGTTATATCTTTGAAATGTTCAATAAATATTTTTTTTCAAATGAGAAATTATGTCATGACACATCCAACATACAACTTGTGATAATTGTGGACCTAGTTAACAATTATAAATCAAATAACAATTAATTTGTGAACGCTGGTAATTGTTTGCATCAGCAGAAGCGCTGTAAATTTAGTACTTTTATTACTAATTTACAAGACGCTTGCTTGAAATTCAATTCTATCGCTACAAAAACCGGTAATTTAATCTACTATTATTTAAATGCCACGAGCAAACAGCAATTATATCCAAAGATATTTAATTCTCTGTTAAATTATCTGGTTTGGCTCATGGCAGAGTTCTGTATCTTGCTGGTGTTAGGAGAAACCACAAATGCCAAATCGTGATACACTTTATGTGTTTAAACATAAACCAAACGGAAGTAAAAAAGAAATGAAATGAAGTTAAAATTTAATTGCTTTCAATCATCTGCCAATGTCTTCGACAGTCTTCATTTCAAATTTAATTTTTACAAATTATTACAAGAAACATCTGATACAAACGGAAAACCCCATTACTGTAATGTATATATATTGTATTAATTGAAAAACCAACTGAACGTGTAACCTTATGTCTATTTGAGTATATTTTTGTTTTCCGAGGAGTATTCTGTAATATGAACTGCATCAGAAATACATTTAGAATCAGTTCTAATTTGATTCTTGTATACATAAGAGACTATTTCCAGTGGATCTGTAATATTTTACTTTCATTTTTGTCATTCTTGATAACACTTAAGATTTAAAAGTCTGGACACGTATTTGCAGAAAAATAATTCGTTGACCGAATTGGTATCGTATTCGGCTTGGTCGTGGTTCGCATTTGTACGATTGGTCGTGGTTCGCTGTTGAACGATTGATCGTGCTTCGCTGTTGAACGATTGATCGTGGTTCGCTGTTGTTACTGTTTGGCATATACAATATTGACGTTAATAATGGAGCTGGAAGCTTATTAGTTAAGCTTGCAGCGTTATGAAGGTCAGATAAAAAAAGTCTTTTCGAGTACTAATTATGTTGCGTTAGTGTGGTTTGTTTTTCTGGACAGTTAGATTAGATACAATCACAACGTTATGTATTATTATTATTATTATCACTTACATCTGATGATTCCTCATAATAGTAGTATATTGACGACAGAAAAGCCTTTGTTTATATCAATGTCGATGCTAGAACTCCATTGCACTTCTTGTAGGTAAAATAATGGAACTTAAATTCACGTCAAACTCGGATTTGTTGGATGTCCTATTTTTTTATGTCTCAAAAGACATCAATCAAATACATTTAAAAGTAGTTGTACACGTTCAAAGTACACATGGTTTTCGAATCCTTGTCTCTGTATAGTAAAACAATCTCGCATTTTTCAGTTTTAAAATATAATGAAAGTAAAACTGTTTATTTGATACACATTTTAAAGTATGTTGTGTAAGATATTTTAAGCTTGTGTAATGGAAGACTCTATGAAGGGAACATTTTATCTATACTGAGAGTTAAAGTAAAACAACTTGCTAAAATAACAAAACAAAACTCTGACATAAAAGTCCCCTTTACACATCAAATGTGATGAATTATTTTAACCACTGCTTCGCGGAATACTTTACTCTGAAATATATGCTACACATTCTTCACACGGGAGAGATCTACATTATGTAGGCTCATACTAGTGCTGTAGAGTTCTGTTATCAGTTGTGCATATTACTCACTATTTGGTCAAATATCCTCTGATCACCCTGGTGAGTATTATGGAAGAAGGGTCAAATACGTTCAAGTTAAATTAATTTAATTCCTTGTTGTAATAACATGTGATTATGTACGTATAATACATGAATGCGTATCATACACGGAAAATTACGACAATTAAACCACGCGAGTTTGTTGTACGCATATTATAATTCTGCCAGATTCTGTTAATAGCAGAACGTGTATACGTTTATCATATGATTAGGATTAGTTAATTTCTCTAGTTTTAAATTGAATCGTTTAACATTTACATAACTGTAAACGTTTCAACGATATAAAGCAACCTAGTTAACCTAGCAAACTTTATTTCAACATTTTAGAATATCTTGAATGATTTTTTTAAATTTTTGTTTCAGACGAAATGCATTAGACACTTTATTTAACACCATCCTGTCATTAGAGAAGATGGATATTTTTGGTAAGATTAATGTTGCTATCATTCTATCGTCCTTACAACTATAAATGTAGATATAATTGATTGATTGATGTTGAACGTTCATCCATAGCTGCATTGGTAACTATTTAATACGATCAAATAAAATATTTACTGTCACATAACAAGGGGCAGTATAATAGATAGGGTTACAGAAAATGGCGCGATAGAATTTAAATGTCAATGAAGAAATTACAGACATTACATCATTACGCCAGTCAATCTCCAAGTAGTTTATGTTAAAAGAGATAAATTATAATGATATATAAGGAGAAAATATAATAGATTATTCAGAACAGTTTACTAACTCAAAGTCAGCGCCCTTAAATATCGTAACTTGCAAAATGAAAAATGTCTGACAAACAGCCAATCAAAATACCTTAGACAAAGTCTTGTGCGGTCATTACTTTCGATTAATTGAAGATGTTGGATGATTACAGCTGCATTTAGATTACTGAATTAAAAAATTTCAAACTAAATGTGATTGAACGTTTAGGTAAAACTTTTATTTACTATATTAAAATATTACCCGGTTAAACACTCCATATTTTCTCATTTTTGCGCGGGTTTGTTTACATATAGAAACCCCTTCCATTTGAAGAGTTCTTGCGATTAGTCATTGAAATTTAACAACTGAATTGCTCGTGTGTATACTCAAATAAATAATAGTTTACAACATACTAAGCTAAAAAAGTGAACTATCTATAAATAACTGTTCCCCTGACTGTTAACAAACTATGAATACATCAGTCGTTGTTTACCCGATAATATGTACTGGTCATTTCGGACAGCTAATTAACAGAACAATGAAATCTTTTTTGTCCAATTGAACAATACTGAAAGCTTCTGAGTATGTTCAATGGATACTTTCCTGGGAGGCTTTATATTTTATTACACATTGTCTGACAGTTCATTAACATGCATTCAATGATTTCTGCGTGTCTGTTATGCCTCGAACATCTACATAATCAACTTTATTTGACAATGGAGGGGTTAACTCGTATTAATAGCTTGCACTCTTATACTAAATTTGATATTACGTTGAAATTTATATCATTTCCGTCGTAGTTAAATACTGAACACTGTTATATCATAGCCTGCAGATATAACCAAGTACGCCAAAGTCCCTATATATGATCTTTCTAATTAAATGTGTTTCTTTAATCAAGAATTATCATTTAAAGATAAAGCACTGGGTATTTTATTCATTTACCATTATTGGATATGGTAAATGATATTTTGAATAACATGGAAGGTTATAATTAACGACGGAAATGATTTCAAGGTCAGTGCGGTGTTCTATTGAATTCTGTGCAGGTATTGACAAATTCTCAAAATCATTTAAGATATTGTTTGATGATCTTGCAAAATGAATGTAATTTTGACAGGAAATGCACAAAACGTCAGAAATAGCCTTCAAAAGCATTCTGTTAATTTACGATAAAGCTAAAAAATATATAGCAATGCATGGGGATTAATTAAAAAGGAAATTAGCAACAATAAACAAAGCTTCGTTTGTTTGTACATGTATAAATGCGATTTTTCTCCTCTTTCTGTACTATTTTGCTATTGTACAAGGTTAGCTCAATTATAAAACGACAGTCATTCTATATATAGTTTTATTCTCACACAGCCATTAATACAATTGGTACAGAGAAAGTAACAAATAAACAAAAAAACCAACAGGCTATATACAATATATACAAACAATAATAAGAAGGTTATGCTTACACAACAGGTAAGCCAGGGGCGCTAACATGATCATTAATAATATTAATAAACCTGCAAAGATTTCTTAGCAGAGATTTTCTGTTGCTGGACATTAATTCTGAGTACTTATGAACATTGTGGTTTTTCACATAGTACATGTAATTTGGGACGAATTTTTTACGTTGTTCTGTAAAAGCAGTGCATTCAAACATGTAATGGTATTCATCTCCTAATTTATTACAGTTACATAATGACAAAAACGATTTTCTCTTTCAATATAGTTTCTATTGGTAAATGATGATTTGTTGTCCTAAATCTGCATAATTTTACAGCTTCCGACAAATAATTTTCGGGGGCCTCGGTGGCCGAGTGGTTAAGGTAGTTCGTCTACTATTGATCATGTGGTCTGTCAACACTGAGATTGCGGGTTCGATTCTCACTGCGGGCAGGGTGTACTCGACTCCAATCTTAATTGACAAGGATTGCGAGTTTTCCTATCGCAGGTCGGGGGTTTTCTCCGGGTACTCCGGCTTCCTCCCCCAATAAAAACTGGACGCAATGATATAGCTGAAAAATTGCTGAAAATGGCGTTAAACATCATTCAAACAAACAAACAAAACAAATAATTTTCAAATCCAACTTTGTTTTGAAAATTCTATGGTTTATTGCTTTAATTGAATGAAACACAACCGAATTCCAATTTTGCGCAAACTGGTCTGTTAACCGTTGTTTTACTATGTATTTTAGCCACGCATTATTGTAGAATTGTTTTGAGTCCCATATTAGTGAAAAACAACAATCATTTAAAATTGTTTTAACACATTTAATCCAAGAATATTGTATACTATAGTTTTCGTTCGATTGCCGAGTAAGACGATACAGTATTGAAGACAATTTGGATTGTTTGCCATTTACAAGTTTTGACCAGTAAGATACCATCCGTATCTTAATATCAGTAGCAATAGGAAGTCTACCAAGTTCCCCATAAATCATATAATTTGGTGTTGAAGACTTTAAATTCAACAGAATTTTACAAAATTTTAAGTGAACTCTTTCTAACGATTCTTTATTACCGAAGCCCCAAATTTATCAGCCATAAAGAAGAATAGGTTTAACCACTTGATCAAATAAATCTAGAAGAATTTTACTGATAATTTAAATAATCGTCCCAATTTAAGAACTTCGTACATAGCCTTCAATGATTTATCTGCTAAAAGTTTCTTGGTAGAATCAAAATTACAGTATTGGTAAAAGTAATCCCTAAGTAGTTAAATATTTCCACTATTTCTATTTCGGTATTTTGATAAAAGAATATAAATTTTTTCGGTTTACCCAATCCAAGTACCATAACCTTTGTTTTGTCGACGTTTACTTTTAACTTCAATGTATTACAAGAGTCACAAAAGGTATTTAGTTGTGTCTGTAGGTCCTCGGCAGACTCAGCTATTAAAGTAGTATCATCAGCATACAGTAAAAGACAAATCATCAGATATACATTTAGCAAAAATTTTATCTATAATAGAAAAATTTTGACGGAAGCCACTTTGATTTTCTTTAATGATCTTATATTCTTCAGAAAAGCTTGCGAGTCTTGCATTCAAAATAGCAGTCAATAATTTACCAAGGCAGCTGACAACTATTATAGGCCTGTAATTTTGGGATCTCTTTGATCGTATATAAAACTTTATTTATATATTAAATGTAAAAAATGACTACTACTGAATCAAAAATGTGTTTACAGCTGAATAAAAGTTTGTTCAGTTTGTCCCACTACAACCGTATAAAGTCAGTACACCAGCTATTTTATTGATACAACCAAATATAGCGGAAATATTGCTGGCTTGACGTTAAATTTCATTACAGGAAAGGAATCTGGTCGTTCAGTTAACCGTAACTCTTCAGCTTGCTTCAAAATCCCGTCAATATGATGCATAATTGGTGCAACATCTAATCCAATCCAATCATATTTTTATGACAAGAATACGTTTCCGTTAAATAATTTATTTCTATAAGATTCACGCTAGTGAAAAAATAGCACCGGAAAATTAAAATTACTTTATTTCGATGAATCGCGAAAAGTAGCATTATAAATACCTAGAAAGTAACACTTGTTAATTGTGGATTATATCTGAAAGAAAACCTAATTAACTCGTCCTACAGATATCGACGCCTTACATACAGACACAATTTGTTTAAACTCAATATAAATGCCTTACAATTAAATAATGCATCAATTCTCATGTTAAAATTTGATTAAACTTAAAATTATGTTTAAATTGTATGAAAGTACAACATTTATAAGTAACTAACACAAATTAAAACGTGAAAGTACAAAGACAGAAAAGGGAGATTAACATTTTTTAAATATAATTTGACAACAGAATTCGATATATGTTTAATTATTAAGGGCATATTTGGTTCCATTCTACAGATAGTCCACTACAATGTTTGATTTAGTTTCGAGTACGACCAACTTTTACTATATGATATTTACATATCATAAAATTATGCGAAGACCTGTTTGACAGTATTTTATATAACTATTCCTTCGAATTGTTAAAGGAATATTTTAAGACCGTGACATTTTCCAATTTACATAGAAGGAAATGTTTAAAATGAATCCGCACTTATATGGGCGCCCAACCTTTTATTACGATCGACTTCCGGATAAAAATTACTTCCTGTTCTGGTGCAAGTATGATATATATTATAACTGATTTGTAGATGTATTTATGGAAGTTCATAAAAATTATATGCATTCGATAAAAATCACTGCATTATTTGAAGTAAAAGTATCTTCACCATTCAGCGTACAGCGACGTAGAGCATGCCAGTCGTTCTCCAAAAATGAGTACACTTAGTGTGTCACTGGGATTTTGCTACTTTGTTCGAAGCATGGGGTGTAAATTAATATTAAGATCAAAGTTGTTATAGTGGGATAGTTAGACTTAATCTTTAACTCTCAATTTGGATGTTTTGAATAGAAATGCTATTAGTCTTTAAAAAATGCAAAGCGTGCGATTTATCGATGTCGCCGCTGCATTTTGAGATTGGGCATGCGATTTAAACATTCGTGCAACATAAAATTATTCAAAGAAAAAATTGAGATGAGGTTTGTTATTATCAGTATTTTTGCGATATGCAATATATTTTATATTATGTTTAAAGATATTTTGGTCTTGACATGCATTTCTATTAACCTCCAATAACGCTTTTTGTAAGGGTTACAAAGGGTAATGATGGACAAAATACATGTTTTACATGATTAATATATATTAATACAAACACATTTTAAGTTCCTTTTTTTCTAACGAAGAGATAGAAAACTAACCTACATATTTTTTAATGATGTGAAACCACACCATTATCAGTGTCCGCAAATGAAAAAGCATTTGATACAGTACGCACAGAATAATGCAACTTGGTTATATATATGACCAATGTGAAGCAGTTGCAATCGTGAATATTGTGCGAACGTAACCTCTGTAATTCTAACCACCGTAATAATCTACTTTCTGTGTAGCTGCATCAGAACATTTTTTCTGTATCAAACGTTATAACACCACCGTAAGTTAAAATAAATTTAGCGGACGACGACGAATTTATCGCAGATAACTATGTTTGTTAAATAATTTTCAAACGTTTGTCTGCAATGAGGTTTACATTTGTTGTTTCTTGAATATTAAATGATTGTAAACGCAAATCGTAACAAGTACTATATTTAAAAAGATAGTCGACGCAGTTTACTCCTAGAGATGTATGTAAAGTAGAACGGAAAGTGAACAAACAATAATTAGAAACAAAAACTGTTTAAAAAATTATCAAACGAAAGAAAGAGACAAAAAACATTCACGTTTTCTTTCATTAATATGTGTGAGGGAGGTAAATAATTAACGTGCAGCGAACTGTATCCAATCAAAATAAGGCTACAATATAAGTACATGCAGGTTGCTTCATTCATTGATGTATTAATCATAGATTTTGTAAACATGATATTAACGATTGGGTATTATCAAAAAGAGACTTTGCAATTAGAGCTCCATCTCCTGTCTGCACGTGAATGACGACGGACGCAAGAAAGAAGATAGGCAATAATGGCTTTAAAAATCATAGAACTAACAATAAACATATTTAAATATCCCAAATAAAAAGCTATTTCAGAAGTTGAAGACCACAGGGTAAATGAAAAAACATACGAACCTTTCTATGTAGATGTCGGAGTTGTAACATTTTTTTCTTGCGATGGATCGAAAACATCGAAAACAAGTTAACATTTAAAAATTTCAAAACAGCACATATTTTTTTTAATAAATTTAATAAACAAATATGTACTTACATGCAAGTAATATTCATTCACATGTTTTCATTACAGTTTGCAATTTTATTAATTTGACTATCTTTTAAAATGGGAACTTCGAAGTAAAATATTCTAATTAGAATTGTATTAACATTAACACAAAATGTCAATTCAATGCTAATTAAATGTGAATTGAAATCGATAATGTGTATGCTATGCCAAAAAAAGTGTGGGTGGGGGGGGGGGGATAAACCGTATGGGTAATTGAGGTCCTAATTAATAATTACAACGGAACGATCAGTGAATTTTACTCTTAATTCTATGGGCTGTGCGTGTATAGTAAATAAAATGTGTTATCGACCACTGTGTGTCATAGAAGTCATTTGGCGTTCTGACAATTACCAATGACCTAATTAACCTTTATGTAGGATCATGTGTATGGCCATAATTTCACGATAGAGAGAGATTGTGTGTGTCAGGCAGTCAAATCAAGAAAATATGGTGTACTGGTGTAAGAGTTGTTTACTGGTCAACGAAGCAAATATAATTCTACACCAGACGAAATGCGCAGAAATTAAATGACGTATAGGTTTTATCATATAATTATTGTTTATCACTTATGAATGGCATTCTTTGGCATAACAATCATTCTCTAAAGTTTAATAACGACTACCAATTGTTTTAAAACACATGTCTGCTAAAATAATAATTGAGAAATGCAAATAGGGATGCTTTTCAGAGTATACCATAGTAGATTGTTCGAACGCAGAATTTTTTACTATTTTTGTCCAATCAAAATGCAAGATTGTCTTCAATAACAGTACTTTACCATGGGTAAGCGTCTTTTAGTTCAAAGGTCACAATTCGAAAATATACCGACTGCGTCGGAAAAAGAGACAATAGTCTGTAACTTACAGGGTAGTATATATAGACTTATCAATGATTATACTAAGCGGAGGTCAGAGAGAAAATGGCAATAGAATTTTGGACCTTTCAAATCAAAGACAATTAATCGTTGCAATAAAATTTTAGTAACGTAAGATAAATCCCTAATTTAATTATTATTTATTCATACCCATTATATAGAATAATGTTTCTGTAATAAAAGATTTGAAAATAAAAATATATGTTAGATAAGTATTACCGCGGACCTGTTTCATTTTAGTAAACAAGAAAATTATATAACAGCACATTTTTCACCCGACATTTTTTCGAAAGGTCAATTTCTAGACACGTTTGTTTAAGCGTATTGCCGTGCTATTGCAATTATATATTAATCAACACAGAGAGCGTTTTCGGACAATATTAAATAAAAGTCCACGACATTGTTGTTATCTTATCGGATTCACATTCAGAGAAGACTCTAAAGTGTTTGTCTTAAATGGCATTCAGTTCTAATATATATGAAACAGAAATATATGTATGGTTTCTTGTATGGGAAAAAGTTCAGTGGCATTCTAAAAACTACATTCAAACAAGAAAATGTGTCTCGACGACGCTGATATCCCGCTTGGCACATGCTGGTGAACATTCCCTTTTTTCTAAAGCGTGAAATATTTGGCACAGTGAAGACAGTTTTATTAAGGGACCAACCATTTAACTTGCAAGGGTGGGGGGCTTGGTTTTTTCCTACAAAAATATTTTGAAAATGATTTTTGATGAAAAAAGTATTTTGGAAGCAGAGGGTAAGAAAAAAAATATTCTGAAAAAGGATTTCTGCTATATAAAATAATGCTAATAATGAAAAAATATTCTGTCGCGACGCCTTCAAAAAATAATTTTCTGAACAAAACAAAAAACCAAGCCCCCCCCCCCCTTTCAAGTTAAATGGTCTGTCCCTAAGAGGTGAAGTCATACAAAAAAGTACACCCGAGGTGGGATAGAGGAAAGAACGAACAGAACGAAAATCTATACGTCTCTCCCCAAACTTAGTTGGCGGGACATAATAATAGTAGTCAATATAATATGAAAGGTGATCTACTCTAACTATGGTCTGAAACAAAGCGAGATAACTCTTAATAATACCCTCGAGAATTGAATTCGAAGATATGTTTGATAAGATGATTTTACCTACCTTCTGTATGGTTCGAAAATTTGGGATTTGAAAACTTTGATAGAACACGTTCACTTGAAATTTTGTATGCTTGTTCTACATCTCAAGTTGTATTGTTATACTGAACTGGGCAGATATCCTGTTGTGATAAATGCCAAAGTCAGTATAGTTAATTTTTTAAACAGAATACTGAATGGTAAAGAAAGCAAAGTCTCGTGTCATCTGTATAAACTATTGTATGTTAATTTTCACAAATATGGTAATAAACGTAAATGGAAATCATTCGTAAAAAACATTTTATAATTGCATAATGTCAAATCTCTGGTTAAACCAATTTTTAGATAAATGGGTAATTACAGGTATAAAGTTGATGAAACTGAAAGATCAATTTCAGCTGAATTGCCTAAGTGAAATTAACACGTCTTCTAAATTCTTGTGCTGCAAAATAAAAAAAAAATGATCTCAAATTAGAAGGTTATTTTTCCACATTGTCAATATGCTACCAATTTTTACTATGACAAGTCAAACAATACCTAATGAGACGAGAAGATGGTTCAGCATATCCGGAAACGATAGGCTGTGCCATCTTTACGAATTAGGAGATATTGGCGACTAATACCATTATATCATGGCGTGTAATGCTCTAAAACAAGAAAAACATTAAATGCTGATAAACTATTGTCTTTTTTTAATCCAAATACATATAACTATTAATGAGCTCGAGTAATTTTATTGTACTTGAAAAACTATGTTGATTCATCAAAAATAATAAATTCGAGGGTCACTAATCGTGGTTAGTCTTTAATATTTTAATTTCTTTTAAATACTCAATACATGAGCAAAGTTGGTTATTTCGTATAACCTAACTTGGTATTTCAGCACGTGACTGATTGTGACGTCATAATAAGATGTATTGATGACGTTGACTATAAATGAATTCTTCCGCAAACAACAAGTGACGACACTTTAAATTGTGAATTGCAAATATTATTTGATTACTTGTAAAATATTGTTCGTGTACTTCATTTTACTATAGAATTTAAAATATAAGGTTTGTTTTCAATTGTTGGTTAGATTATTGGATATAAACGACTTTGGATCGATTTACGCTGCAACATAATTCAGCGTAATTCGACCCAAAGTCGTTTATATCCAATAATCTAACCAGCAATTGAAAACAATCCTTAATTGTAAAAATGCGCTTTATATGTCAATGTGTGTATATATGTATAACTATGTAACTTGTAGTTAATGAGAAATAAAGTTCATTCATTTTCTCGTTTAAATGTTTTTGTGAAGAAGCCTTGTTAAAACTGTCAATCTTAACGTAAACAACATCGTTTAAGAGTTCATTATCGTCGACATAACACAATATACATATCTACAAAATATTTTGCTGTATTTTAAACTAAATTAATTCTGGCTGATTAAAATATATCGGTATTAAGATGTAGTTTGAATCGACAAATAAATATGTTGATAGTTACAATATGTTTTATGATATATATTCTTATGTTTGAAGGACATATACCAGTTGAAAAAAAAAACAAAATAATAGGGGAAAGTTTTATAGTTGCTGTTATATAGAGTAGAAATTTAAAAATTGTTCTAGAACAATAACGGATGTTAAAAATTAATCAAAATACCTATCTCCGACAAAGACATGTTAAAAATCAGTTTAGAAATGTCAAAGAAAACACGCTAAAAAAGTCAGGCATATCGCTTCATCGTTCAGGTCCGGTATTCCTGCTAACTCCGCTAATATTGATTGATTGATTGGATGTTTGCAATCCCTTAATAAAACGTCAATTGCGTATGGTTCTTTCATTATTTGTGGGGGCCTATGTGGCATACTGGTTAAGGTAGTTTCATTGATCACGTGGTCTATCAACTTTGAGTCTCAATGCGGGCAGGGTGTACTCGATACCAATTTTAATGGACAAGGATAGCCAGTTTTCCTACCGAAGGTCGGGGGTTCTTTTCGTGTACTCCCAATAAAAACTGGACGGCATGCTATAGCTGAAAAAATTGCTGAAAGTGGCGTTAAAACACCATTCAAACAAAAAATCTTTTTTTCCTAGATTCATACATTAACGTTATGCATCAGCGTATTCTTTTTAATTTGTATACACATATTGTTTAGTAAATATATTGATAAAATGGTGAAATTAACAAGTTAATTACGTTTCCTAAGCCTGTATAGTATCAAAACATCTGACTTATTTGTTTTTCGGGAAGCGCAAATATATTGAACAACAAATCATCTGATATCTTTACCCATGAAGGCTTCCTATGAATTAAGGCACTTTTATATACATGAAGTGTTATCAAATAACACCGATTTACATAAACAATTTAATTGATGATATTTTCAAGTAAACGAGTTAATTACACGATAATTATATGAATAGTATACGATCAATAATATAAACGTAAATGTTTCTAACTTCTTACTATGTAACTAATAATCTCGTTGTTGTACCGTAGATGTATTTGTTGTGTTGAGAATGTAGATATTACACTGAATCATTTATTTATAATGCAAACAATCTGAAGACCAATGGCGTTGCTTTTGAAACTTTGATAAAATAGCGGAAAATAAACTTAATTGGACATGGCTGTTAACGTTAGTAAAACTAATCGAATATGACGTTTCGTCAAGGTTGTATTCGGCTACATGGATGCATGGGACACTTAGTTTTTTTTCTTGGAAGCAGATTTTATTTTGTTTTATTTGCATTATAATGTATAAGTAATTGATACCTAAAGAAGTAATCAATAAAGAATCATGCCGATTCTAACAACAAGCTGACTTATCTGTTGGACTTCTTAACCCCTTCCCTCATGTGTAGGGCATAACAATGACATTTTTGTCAGAAATGTCAACGACAAAAAGGCAGTTATATTTACAATTTTCTGGTCTATGAATTGATTCGATATAACGGAGTTAATTAGGACGTTTATAAAAGCATATATATTTTATATTTACATTTCAAATGAAAACATCGACATTCAAGAATAAACCTATGATGTTTTTCTAACGAACAACAATTTCAAAGCGAAGCCATCAAATTACGTGCGAAGTGGAGGCTTTTCACACACGAGAGAATCATTTTCTTTATAATTGTGATCACTTATTAGTTTTGTCGTGGCGTCCTTCCAGCTGAGACATCTCGAAAATAAAGAATTTAAGTCGTTAGCTTACAAATCTGACAGTTGATAAGTTCCCCGACACTTCAAGGTGATTTGTTGGATCATTTTTAATTGCAAGTAGTTCTAGACATCAGTGACAACTGTTATCTTGTATTAAATGGTTTAATTTGTTCATAATATGCAGAAAAAAGTCTTTTTGAGCAAACCGAATGAAAACTATCTTATTATTTTTCTGCAAAAATAGACGGTTTCACATGAATGGACATGTCATAAATACCTTGATTTATTTTATATTATTATATTAACAGGCAGTTACAAAGGGTTGCGAAAAAAAAATGAGTGTATGAAAAAAAATCGTATCAGGCGGTGCTTACATCTAGCCAAGATGCGACGGAGTTTTTCAGTTATTTTATATATTTCCACCCCCCCCCCCCACCTTGTAACTGACTGTACAACGAATTTATATCGGCGATGAAATGTCATTCTCTTGTCTTTAGAAAAGTAATGTTATTTGTTTATGTGTATTTTGTCGTACAATCACGTTATTCTAATGATGACGGATACAAGAAAATTTCAGGGTTGGTAGAAAATCACGCGATTTCACAGCGGCAGGATAAAATAATTGTAAAAGACACACTTTAGCCAATCAAAATTAAGGCAGTATTTTTAACAGAGTCTGGATAATTATTAATTGCAGATTTTTTAGCTAGTGGTGTAGCGAAAATTCAGAATTGTGCGACGAGTCTTAATGACGAATTCATCACTTTCTAGAAAAATATCTGCTACAAACCAGAAACGTTGTAGATACATAAACGATCAATGGAATCATTTTTCTTGCGCCCTCCTTTACCGGCCTTTAACATGGCAATCACAGCTACCTTAAAGTAACACTATACATTTTTTAAACTTCAGCCAAAGTAAGTCTGAATAATCTTTAGTCATTAAATGTGAAATAAAATTTTATACTGTCATCCTTCCTAACCTTTGACCGCATTGAAATCCTACTAGGATACCGAAGTTAGCACTTTAGGACCTGCTTATCTGAAGAAATAGTCAGAAGTAAACTAAATGTCAAGCTTACTATAGTAATAAAAGCTGTTTTGGAGGAATTCATTGGTATATGAACAAGGCCAACTCACTCACAAACTAAAATGATAATGAAGGGCTTCAATGAACTCCGGATTCAGTTTTTATTCCTTACAATTTCACCCATTTAAGATGAATTTGCATTTTTGCACTATTTTGTTGTAACATGTATTCATACACTAAATCTGTTCATCATACAATGACCGATAACAGCCGACCAATTAAAAAAGACGTAATAAGGAATATTGCAATTATATCCCTGTGAATCCACAACTAATCAAAAAGAGAAAATTATGCACATTTTAATTCTTTGGTGATTTTTGCTAACATCCTTATCATGTTCCCAAAGTTTCATAAAAATTGGACATTGCGTCTCAGAGAAACTGTGCGGACAAGATTGAGCGGAAAAAAAGAAAAAAAAAAGAAAATAGAAAGAAGAATAATTAAAGATTATTGTGTTGGATAGCCAATACACAAGTCGCCAAAAATCCCCACGGATAGTATTTCATTAAAATCAGTACATTAAAATATGCCTAGAAATCAAATTTCATTGAAATCGGACCCCCATTGCTACTATAATGTTCCGAATGTTGAAAACCCCACAAATATAAATTTTTACCAAGATAATGCCATGTCTTATATAATGACTCCCGCTTCAATGGAAACGGCAGCCATTTTGAAAATTCCAAAAATGGATTGCAAAACTTCAGGTCACCCTTAACATGTTCCAAAGTTTCATATTGATTGGACATTGTATCTCTGGGAAAATATGCGGACAAGATTGAGCGGAAAGAAAGAAAAAGAAAAAAAGAAGAGGAAAAATAATAAGAAACCGGACAAAAAACAGTATGTCTCCCAAAACTTCGTTTGGGAGACAAAATAACAAACCGGACAAAACAATATGTCTCTTATAGTATATAACGTTGTTTTGTTGGTCTAAGAATATGAAACATTCTAACGCTGCAAAATTGGTATATAAATGTGATGCTTTTCAAACATTTTTAGTTATACTATTGTGTGTTAGGAACTACTTGCATGATTGTTAACCAAAAATCTCTGCTCTTATAACTGAACAATAACATACGTTAACGTTATGATTGTAAATTGATTTGTTCGTGTCTGTCTATAATTGACTCCGGTATTTAACAACGATTAGATCTATAATGTTGGAGATCATTTTTTTTTATTTCTATACCATCACACCATAGTTTGTTTTAATCAAACATAGGATTATATACTAGTGGTTAACCAATCTTAATTGACAAGGATTGCCAGTTTTCCTACCGAAGGTCGGGGGTTTTCTCCGGGTACTCCGGTTTCCTCCCCCAATAAAAACTGGACGCCATGATATAGCTGAAAAATTGCTGAAAGTGGCGTTAAACACCACCAAACAAACAAACAAACAAACGAGTGGTTAAACTTTATGTGTCTTTCTTGCTATGAACTGAATTTAATGTGATCCAACGTCATAAAATTGTGTGATCATGGCACAAGTCCCATAAGCCCACAATAGTAAATAACTTTTTTTTTATTTTGTTGATGATCGTTTCAATACTAAAGCGTATTTTTATGTGTATTTTTTCCGGTACAAAAACGCAGCAAATATATTGAAACCAATATGAATAGCAAAAGATTTCAAAGTATTATTATAAATCGTAATTTGTATATGTAATCGATCGGTACAAATATACACTGTAACTACATAACTTAATAAAATAATAGTACGTATAGCAGGTACCTATAATATGACGGCAAATGTTAATTGTGTAAAAAGAAAATAATTGGCTAAAATGACAACTTCACAAAAAAGAACGTTTTACAGCTTTGTTTATTATTATATATTTGGCGACTTTCCAACGGTACTTGTGAGGAAAATATTTCATGTCATAGTTTTTGCACAATGCATCATTGATACGTTTGTCTCTTATATAAATAGTATATATTTCACATCGTTAATGATATTTTGTTATTCTTCCAGGTGCTAAAATGTAAAGTGACAGAAAATAGCAATGGGATGCCAAAATTGTGTTGTAGCCAGTCAACCGGAACAATCAATTGAGTTTAAGGAATTTTACTATCAGGCACGATTTGTGACTGGTCTGATTTTCTTCCCGACAGTGTGTGTACTCGGAATGATAGGGAATATACTAGGAATAATCGTTATGTGTCAGAAGCAAATGCGATCGTCCACAAATATATATCTTTTATCATTAGCGATATCAGATTGTATCAAAATTCTCAGTGATGTTCTGTATTTTCTTGTAATTCTATTACTAGAAGTAGATCCGACAACCGGAAATAAGGCACTCGGGTTTGTGTATCCCTACGCGCACTATATCTTTAATGCATCACTGTGTGTTTCTGCCTGGTTGACAGTCTCTGTTGCGTTTGAGCGTTATATTTATGTGTGTCATCCTACAAGGGTAAAACGATTGTGTTCAATTTCTCGTGCAAAAACGATATCAACAACAGTTTTTGTGATAATGATGGTCTTCTCAGTTCCTTACGCCATGCGGTATAAAACTATTGAAACGCTACAAAATAACACACAGAGTATAAGTTACGATTTACGTCTAACGGAATTGTGGACAAACGAAACCTTTGCAAGAACTTTTAACTGGTTACATTATTTTGTTCGTTCAATCATTCCACTATTTTTGCTCATTATCCTTAATACATGCATTTTATATGGAATACGACGATGTCGTCTTGGTCGTAGAAAACACCGTATAACTGTGATGTTAATTGTTGTCATAATTGTGTTTCTCATTTGTATAGTTCCGGACGCCATTATGTCTACGTGTTTAGGTCTTGGATATTACGAAGAAAGTTACTTGGCACGTGGCATACGAGAAATAACAGACTTGCTTCTTTTAATAAATACAGGTGTTAATTTTATAATTTACTGTATTTTTAACACAATATTTTGGCGAAATTTTCAAGAACTATTTTGTCCCTGTTGCATATCTCCAGGGTTTTATATCGAGGATAGTAATGTACGAAGGCTGTCACTTATAGCAAGAGGTTCACTTAGAATCAACCGCCGCAGTATTAATGAGGACAAACTGTTAACAGAAGTTTAGTACGACATAACTTACTTGATTGTGATCTGTTTTTACTATTGTTTTCAAATACGTGATATTTCATTAAAATAATTTGTTGTTATTATTGCAAATATTCATAAACACTGTCGACTGACTCGATATTGTAAGGGTACCAGACGAGTTTACTACCGAAGTTAGAAAAGGGTACAAAACGTCTCAGTTAGCATCGCGTAAATTTAGATACCGATCATTATGTACAAAAAATATCTATTGGTGTCAATATACCGGAATGACAAATAACTGTCTTGAATAGACTTTCGGTCTATTAATACATAAATCCGGTAAATTTATACATAATTTATGCCGTCTGTAGTAGACGGCATAAATTATGTATTAATTTAGGATGCGTTACAAGTTATACTGCAACAACGATTTTGTGAGCTTTATTGTGTGCTTTAGACAAGTCTATTACTGCGGTGGGTTCTGAATTGCTAGTACACGTTTACTTCAAAAGTGGGAAGTGGGCCTCGGAAGTCTAGTGGTCCGTATACCTAGTCAAATTTTTAGTAATGATCCCTTACTCTTAACATGGAACCTTTGTTTAAGCAGACTAAGGTACAGACCGTATTCGAATCCACCCTTAATTGACAAAGATTTCGAGTTTGCCATTTGCCAGGGGTTCTTACCGGGTACTCCATCTTCCATACCTAATTAAAATAAGATGCCATGATATAACTTTAAAAAGGCTGAAAGTCGCTATAAACCTCAAACAAATAAACCAAAGTAGACGTTTAAATGATATTGGTACTAGAATATACGGAAAAACAAAATCAGGATCTAACCGGAAAATTATACAGCGACAGACAGACTATAAAGTACTTGTATCATGTCACGCACTAAGGAGTAAACCAATTATTGTGCAAACAAAAGAAACCATAAAACGACTGTAAACATGCCAAAGTTATCTCATGTAAGCTTGCAGCGGCGCTATTATTCCATTTTATACTCATTACAAAAAACTATGCGTCAGAAATTATTACCAGTTATATATTAAATGATGTCTAGTTGAATTACGAAAACCACGTAAAACTGTTAACGGCTCTGAAGTTAAGGTACCTTACTTTGACATAGGTTCATTTCATTGGACAATTAATAACTCGACGAGTATCGAGTCAGAAGCAGCCACTTCTTACTAGAACGGAGTGCCAGAATGTACTGAGTCTCATGGTTTTCATTGGGTTTAGGTTATTCATCTTGTGTTTAAGTTTTTGGATTTTGTTTCGTGTTGTATAAGTTTGTCTGAATCGGTGTTTGTAAATGTTTATTTTGAACAAGGTGGGCGCACTATTTCCTTCAAAAACACATTATTGAATCCTCATATGGTTCAATTTACCACCACGTAAAATCCGTTATATATGCTCATTCCACATTAAAACTAATGAATCGGCACACAACTTTTGATGACATCTGTCGTCATTGGCCCAATACCAGTAAAGATTGTGTTAAAATACAATTCTCCAAACACATTTAACACATATGAACCTTAGTTCAGACTGGTCTGTCCGAGGGTCTGTGTACTTTGGTAGTGTAGTATTTGATTCAAACTCGTCATCAGATCTACAACGTAATAAGCTCTAAATCTATGATGGCTGCGAATTGGGACAACGATGGAAGGCAATCATTTGGGCAAGATATAAAGCCTTCTAACATTAAGACGACTACTAAACCCAATCTTATCTAGAAATCATTAAAGCATTTAAGTTTTATAAATGTATTAGAATTTATCATTTGCGTATCACTCTGTAGGACACTACTGTTGTAAGTATATGCTATTGATATAATTAAGATTTCTTGATGTGATAAGTTTCAATTTGAGTATTTTTAGGTTTGCCCAGTTTTATTTTGTATGGTTTAACGCCAGGTTTAGCAATGTTTGGTCCTATATCTTGGCTTCTAGTTTTTAATGGGGAGGAAGACAGAGTACCTTGTGAAAACCACATACCTGCGTCATTAAATCTGGCAAACCTTGTCTAGTAAGGGTAAACACTATGTAAGGCACGAATCCGTAAGCTAGTGTTAAAACCAACGTGATCAAAAGTAGATGCCTCACTGTTGTAACCACTCGTCAACCGACTTCCGCCGGTCTAAGCGGTGTGTTAATACAGACCTTTAACTAAATGGCTTTCTTTCTAAATATTTTACTTATCTAGACAACTCTATGCTTTACTGAAAATGAACGTGAGGATTAGAACACAACTTCAAATTAATGTTAAATCAAGAAAAGTGAAAACAGATAAAGCAATTTTAAAAAACCCAGACAGTTATAAACAATAATAAAGAGACATTGACTGTAGAAGTCAAGAAATTCAATCAAATGATATTTCGGGGTAATATCACTGTATCTAAAAACTCCTAGCCGTCTAATTGTATCAAGAATAAGCAGTGTGAAGAAAAAAGTTGAAAAGATCATTATATAAACACTGTTTTAGAGGAATTTACGAGACCAACTCACATAAATGAAGCCCAAAGGGTTCCGTGTTAAGTTTGTGAGCTGAATTCTAAAATTATGTACTATATAAATAACATACTGTAGATGAAAGGATAACCGATCAGGTTGTTACCCTTTGCAAAACATTGTCAACAGAGACGAAGTCAAGGTCAACAATGATTTTTGAAGGGTATAATCTGGTCTTTCCCCCTCTGATCTATATGTTTTTTTATTATATTAAACATGAAAATTTTCACAAAAAATTTGTCTACCAAATCTATGTCAACAAAGCGTTTGAGTGAAAAAACATGTCACTAACAAGCGCACACTAGACCGACAAACTTTACAAGGAGGTTACACAAATCCTTACCTGCCGAGCCAGGATGACAGAGAATAATCTTAAGACAAAAAAATTCATTAACAAGACAAATAATTAAAGGAGATCAACGTTACTGGCCCCCTATTGCCATAACTGTGACAAAAAAAGTAAAACTACCTACAGCCACTATCAAGGCTAGATTTGTTAAAACACATCATTTTAAATGAGATGTAATAAAAAATCGGACTGGTTGATGATGTCGTTAAAGATCTGTACGTGAATAAGATTATTTTCTATTTTTTTAAATAGTTGATCACAACAAAAACATTATTTCTGAGCAAGTTAATCAAAAAATAGAAAATCAACAGACAAAGGGGAATAAATCTTACAAACACATTGGACATTCATGATTCAATTTTCTCTCTTAAGAGAACCTTATCTTATTTACAGCAATCTAATATCTAACTCTCAAAGAAAAATGTCTACAATAATTTAATAAGTTCACTAGCTACAATGATTATTGGATACACCTATCACTAACTATTGGTTATATCCATCCATTTTAATCAACAAAGAAATTCACATCGTACAGTAAAGAAGGAAGCGGGAGGTTTAGCATGTCGTAAAACTTGGTTTAACCCACCATTTCTTATGAAATGCCTGTACCAAGTCAGGACCACTGCTATAGGTACTATATTTTTGGTTATTAGTTCTGTTTCTGTAGTTTGCCGGTTTCTCGGACTTCGATTTATGGATTGTCTTTTTTGACAGTTTCTTCGGTTTTGTTTCAACGAAAATAATTAAAATCTAAAAACATTAAGATCGAGATTATTTAGCATTCAGTGAGAGTTGATGCTACGTGCTTTACATGGCATGCATTTGTAACAAACACCTTATATGTATGAGTTAGTTTCAATTCACGGCATAGGCTGCTAAAAATCTATGATGTATACAATGCAACAGTTAACTTGATGTCTCATTGCTACATAACGGAATGTCGATTTCCAAAAGTGTTAAGAAGTTCATAGCTGTATAATAAAATCAATTTGTTTTAAGAAATAATTTACCAAATAGTCCTTTTTGGCCATAATGTGTACGGGAAAATATTAGCATACTAGCAACTTTTAATTTTAATCACGTATATACACAAACTGGCAACAAATAATTTTAGTCACAAGACATCATTGTAACAGCACTGATGAACATTTATATCAAAACCATTTAAAAAAATGTCTTTCGTTTGTTTGATATTTTTGTCTGTAAAGTTGATATATTTCTTATACGTCTATACTAAAACAGCTACATGAGTAATTGAAGAGCATGGACTGGATCACTTAACACGAAAGCAAATCGTGTTTTTGTAAAATGTAAGAAAGTTGTACTTGTGTCCTTGATTTCTTTTCTTGGTTTAATTGAACTTGTTAGGTAAATGTGTTATTTGTTTGTTAAGAATGTTACCAGTGCTTAACGCTTTTTTGATTTGTTTTTAAATAACTTATAGACGTGTATAGTTGGAATAAAAATAATTATACGTCTAGCTGAAAAACGTTTAGAAGAGAACTGTTGGTATCTATTTAATATCTTAAAAATTTCTATTTCAATTCTAAGTAGTAATAATCCTCTTTTGTATACTTCAGAAATGTTAGATTCATTGTAGCAGTTATAAAACGTTAATTCTCTGCCCATGTCCAATTTGCGTTCATCTTTAAGTGTGAGGTCAAAGTTTTTTGTTACTCATATGTAGGTGGGGTCGAGGTCTAAGCCAGTAGCCAAAATAAGCTTTCCGGTCAAGTAGCTGTGGGAATGTGTGACCAGAGTATTCAGTGAGAAACACCGATCTCAAACAAGTTTCTATACAATGGTTACATATCGAGATTTAAAAAAAAAATGCAGTTCATGAAAAATTTTCGGAGACAAAATACTTCAAATTTTTAAAACTGCAATTAAATAATTCTCGATATACGTATTAGGGGACAAAAAATTTGAACGTAACATCTTAATATTTACAACCTTGAAAATGATGTTTACACAACTAGCTTCCGACAAATGTTAAAAGTAATATTACAAAGTTTGTGTCATCAGTTTTATCTCTCGCTCTGAAACAACATAAACGAAGTGTAAGTATCAGAGGCAGATAAATCACAAACTTGCGTTTTGCTGCAACGGAGTTGCAGGAAAAGAAGAAAAGCTAGCTCACAAAAACGTCTTAATAAGACAGCATGGCATCATTGAAACGATCATGCTTATTACCAACAACCCCAATGCCACCAACACAGACATAACGATCAATGGACAGAAACTGGAAACAGTACACAGCTTTAAATACCCTATACTATGACAGATAAAAGATTAAATTTTCGAAATACTGTCTACGATAGAACAAAGAAGAGGAGTGCTGCATGAAATCTGGAATTAAAAAACCATTGCACTCAGCTCCAAGATCCTAACTCAGGTGGACCTTGGTCATCTCAATATTACTGAATGCTTGGACTCTCACAGATTGATTCGCGAGATGAATACAGTCTACAGAAATGACATTTTTACAAAGAAAGAAACAAAAACTTAAATACTATGGGTATATCACAAGATCATCAGAGCTTGCTAAGACAGCCATACAAGGCACTGTTCAAGAAGAGAGAAAAAAAAGCAGACAGGAAAAAAAGATATGATAACAACGTTTTAGACTGTGGACCGAAAGGGTTGAAAGAAATTGGTTGCCAAGATACAAATATATAGACATATAGATCTCAGTGTGTACTGATAACGATTCTCTCTGTTTTTAGTTGGTTTTCACGGTCTCGGAGAGAAATAATGTAAAAGAAATGTACATTCATATCATTTATTGTTTCATTCCTAAACGCCGGGTAAAAATGTCTACAACCATAGGCTATTCTGAATTGAATTAACTTTTTTCTCTTATATTTCGAGTCATATTACTCTTTTGAAGGTTTACGAGAAAGGTCAACGTACAGTATTTTTTATTATTGGACAGTAAAGTGTTAATTAAATCACATCTGAAATTGTTGTTGGTCAATTTTCCAAAAAAGGAAGAAATTAGAAGCTCTCAAAAGCCCTTAACACTCAACTGACTTGAAAAAACTTTTCAGGTGATATGACTTTTCTGGCATATCTTGATTTTTAAATAAGACCTATCTTAGGTGAGGCGTTTGAGTGTATGTTGCATTTCTATTCAGCAGCAAACACTCGTCGGCTCAATTTCAGCATAATTTAGTACAGGGCAGTTTCCATAGGCTTATATTTATGTGCCACTGTGTTGGCCATCTTGAATTTAGGAAAAGGCCATCGCAAGCACATTTCTACAATGTAATTCTTTTGGCTCAGCAGTTTGTACGAAATCAATTTTTAAAATTTCAGCCAATCAGAACAAGCTTATAAAAGAACTACACTGGCTGTACATAGTTTAGGTCCAATGCATGGAACAGTTCCTGAGAGGAAGCAGTTATAAGGTTTTTCCCATACGGTCCTACGTTTACCTATGTTCTATACTGGCGGCCATATTGGATTGTGAATTGGCTCTAATAAAGTAACGTGTTCTGCAATATTACCAATCCATCTGCCCTGACGTTACGCATGAAATTGGTGATACCTAACGTTACAGAAAATTGTCGTCAAAATGCCAGTTTGCGACGACGTTTTTGTCGCTTGATGTGTGTTCGGGATTTTTTTTTATTGTTTTGTTGTTTTTGTTTTTGTGTTTTTGTTTGTTTGTTTGTTTTTTTTTTATTTATTGCTTTTTTTGTATTCTAACATTTTTTTTAATTTAGAGCGCTTTTGGCGAGTCTTGTTCTCTAATTTAAATTCGTGGAAGTTTTTTTTCTTTTCTTTTAGAAACCATTTTCGGAATTTGAGCGCCTTTGATGAGTCATCTTCGATTCATAATCGTGAAATTTTAAAGTTGTTTATTTTTTCAGTGTGTGTGTGTGTGTGCATTTTTTTTAGAGGGGAATGGGATTTGCTTCATTTATAAAAAAAAGAAAAAAGAATGATACACAAGTTTTAAAAATTAATTTCATTTAAACATTCTAAAACATTAAGATGCATTTCCTCTGTGATGCTTATTACATTGTTTGAAGCTAATTCAGAACAAATGTAAATAATTGAAGCAGCGGGCACGATCGCTTTTCTTTTAAGTAAGCGGTATTTAAATTGTGTGTTTGACTTTTCATAGTATAATCCACGAAAAACTTGTGTTCCTGCAGAGAATGAAGCGCCCCAACTATCTGTCGTATCAACTTGTAGAATTTCCAAACCTTTTTCTACTCTTAGTAAATAGTATTCCTCATTTGCATCGTCGGTGAACAGCGCAACCACTTGGCCAGCCGATACTAATTCTTGCAAAGAATTTTGTTCATTTTCTTCGTCTTCGTGTTGTTCGTTAATGTTCTCTTCACTCATTTTCCATTCCGTATAACCACCGGTTTTTTTTACGTTGCAGCACTGGTCATACATATGATAATTGCAGTTCAAGCAATAACAAGACAGTTCACTCATTGTTATTAAACCTCTGTTTGTCTGCCGGCCTGACCTTACTTGGTGAACTGATCGAATACTTGGGACCGGCTTAAAAGACAAGTTATCGTTTCGCGGTATTGTTTCTGCATATTTAAATATTCTTCTTTTGCAGAATGATCTAGGTTCCGTAAGGTTTGCGCTAGCAAAATCATAAAGATCTTTTGCTGATCTAATTTGAGCCTGTCCTCGTAAGATTGCATTATCGGCCTGTCTTTTTATAATCCCCCCGGCAGCATCTTGTGGCCCTGCAATTTAAACACAATAAGGGTATTAGTATGGAAAAGTATAATATACAGAAGCTATATAAAAGTTCTTTATTATACTTCATGCAAAAATGCACGGTAGTTTTAATGGCTACAAGGCTATGTTAATTCAGTTGATTTTTATTAGCCCTCAATCATCAGCATGTGTTTTCGCAATGGGTGTTCAAAATGCAAAAATTAACACCTGATCCGGAATTCGCGACTGTCACCGAATTGTTCCGGATAAGCTCAGAAGCAGCATTTATTGTCAAGAATTAATTTAACAACCAATATATTGGTAAAAGATTTATCAATTTTATTATTTATAAAAAAAAAATCCAAGCATAATAAAAATCATTCCGCCCTTTTTGATTGGGGTATTATGAAGATTATCCTCGAAAAAATTTAGCACCCTCGACCACGTCTCGAGTGCATATTTTTTCTCTCTTGTGATAATCTACAATATACACCTTTATCTTAGGGCAGTATGTTTTTGATTTTAATTCAAACCATAAAACCAAAACAATAATATACTAGTATGAAATACGTGTTCAAATATACAGAAAATAAATGAATAATAAATAACTACAAAAATGCGATACAACTCTTTCTTTAAGTTCATTGCTTTCGTTTAAAAATGTTAGTTCAAACCAACACATACGAAGAAAATTAATTAATTCTAAATTAATAATTAATTATGATTACCTTTTGCATGTGAAGTTTCGAAGAAATTTCGTGTAAAATGTTGGGAACTAAAGTCATCAAATGCAGTACTAATGTCTCCAAAACAATGCCTGCTCTTATACTGGGCTGCGCATCCGTCAGTAAACTCGTGTATCTCATTTACTGAATATGAAATGGACTGTAGATATTCCGCTATATAGTTTCGAACTTGATGAACAAAATATTGATCGTGAACTAAATCCGGACTAATAACAAAAAACTGTTCTGTGATTATTTCCGGGAAGTCTTCCGAGCTATCAATGCCATCGTATTCTAATAGTGCATGTCTATGTATGATAGTAACATGGACCGAAACTTCAGTTTTTTGAAAATAGGCACTTTGTATCTCGGTACGCTCAGAACACCTATAGTTTTCACTAAAGTCGTGTACTAGAACACACTGCCTTTCTGGGAGATTTCTAACAAGATTCTGAAATTGTTCGTTTTGCCATGTAGCTCTATGTTGATGCAATGGAAACGTTTCAAGTAGTTTCCTTAAATATGCAAAAAGCTCACCGACTTTAGTTTCTTTTTTAACAAGCATAAGTTTCTTTATTGTCTTGTTGCCTTTCACATTTACGGTAACATTTTCAAATTTTTCCCATTTGATCAATTGCGCATCATCCGATACATTTACTTCTTCTGGCATAAATTTTAACTTCTCGACCCCACAATTCGAACAGTTTCTCTTAAGACATTCTAAGTTATGGAAACCATCATCTTTTTCACATAACGTATCACTGACAATATCCGAAATGGAATCATATACAGGAAGACGATTTGATTGTGTCGAAAAATCATTTTCTCTTAAAAGTTTTCTCCGGAATTCCATGCAAGATTTGAACACGGTTTTAAATTCAACATGATATTTACAACAGCACGTTTGTCTATCTTTTTGTCGAACTGAGCGAACGAAATATGGTTTACATTTTTCAAACATTCTTTGTGAGACTTGAATAGATGGATTGTCTCTGATAAAGTCTAAATAAACATCAGTCTGCGTTTTCTCCAGAATGTGAGTCATATGGCTTGAATACGTTTTGGGACCGATGCGGACTCTTTTTATGTCTGCTTTGTTGCCAGTGGGTCTAGATATTCCAGGTTTAAGCCAGAACTCGTACATGATTTTCTTTGTCTCTGGTTTAAGGGCATCAGATCTGGTTTTCCTAGTGGTGTAAATCCAGCACGATTTTTCAGATTTAAGTATACTTGTCCTTATAGCATGACCGCGACTTACTCTTCTGACAGGTAATCCTAGTTTTCTTGCGAGTTTTTTTCTACATTTATTGTCTCTGATCTTTTCACCGCTTACTGATGATATTATAAGGTTCATAGTTTTTAAAGAATCGCCCGATCTTTTGTTTTTACAATTATCTATGACTGTTTTTATATCTTCCGTCAGTGCTTTTGCTGTTTTGTGTTCTTCTATTTCCTCTGGCGATGAAATAAGTTCAGAAGATTGTAGTTTTCTGACAGTCGGTGAGTTAGAATTTTGCAGATACGCGAACATAGTAGTCACTCGTTTTGATGGACTTGCGGGTAGAGCCAATTTTAATTTCTTTAAAGCCCGGTGCTTTTCTGTTCTATTTTCAAAAGTATTTTCCATACTAAAATCATCATTCCTACGGTGGTTATCGGCATCGTTTTCGCGTTTTCTTTTTCTATATTTACGTTTCCTCTCTGCTTCTTTTTCTCGTCGCTCTTGTTCTTTCTTTACTTTCTCCCGATGAAGCCTTTGGCGCACTGCATCACTTGAAACAGAATATTCTCTATCCTTCAGAGTTCTATTTTTGTAATACGATTTTAGCCTTTGTTCTCGACGTTTCAGAAGCTTTTGTTGTTTCAACAAGTGTAGTTTTTCTCTAGACATTTCATGTAACAGTACTGCAAAAAAAAAAAAATAAATAAAAGATACAAGATCTAAAATATTAAAAAAAAACAAAAAAATGTGTCAAACAGACACAGTGCCCCGCCTTTATATTTGGGATGGACGGACGGACGAACGGACGAACAGACCCGAACACTATTTGTCCCTCTACTTTCGCAGGCGGGGAATAAAAAGAATATGTTCTACAATTGTACGAACAATATTAATATTCCTAACAATGAAAATGCAAGTTAGCACTATACAACTAAATCAAACAGACTATTCTCTAATTTTATTTTCGTCTATAACTTGAAACGCAACGTCTTGAACGTTTGGAACGGTCGTTTGTGACTTTGTGACATAAGTTTGGACTTGCGTTTTTGTATGACATTTTCGCAAACCTTGACGCATTTTTAAAACTAGAGTGTCAAAATGCGCAAATCAATTTGTATTTTTATTTTTAGTTATCAGACAAAAAATTTTTCACAATCAAATAAACAATTTCTGTATTTGTTTGACGGAATCGTATCAGAAGAAGTTCTTAAAAAATGTATTTGTGACACATACTTGGACATAAAAAAATATGCGTCCAAAATAAACTGTTGTGAAAACCAAAGAAAAACAAAATATGGCGAAAAAGCCAAGTAATTGTACTATATATTGATACTAATATTGATTGACTTACCGGTAAACTGATCTTAGTACAAAAGGCCGAAAAATGAAATACAACGTTCCTCGTCCTACGGGACACTTTGAGCGGTTCTGTTCTCACTTCGATAGCTATGTTGTTTGTACCCGTTTTGTTTAAATATTTTGACGTCACAATGCAACGGCATCGGACGTTGCACTGCCTGAAAATGGTGACTTTTGGTGAAAAAAACACAAATTTACGGAACAATTTCCATTAGATCCGACAATATTTTGTAACGCGGGACGCATGAAAAATGGCGTTATTTTTAAATATTAGTCGATTCTACTGTTTTACACTTATAATTTAGATATAATACAACATTATATAATGAATCGGTGTATATTTTTCTTTATTTTGATATATGATTTATAGGTTTTTAGTGTACAACCATGAAAAGGTGACCTGTTTTTGTGGTTAGTAGAATGCATTTTCTTGGGTGTCACCAATTTCATGCGTAACGTCCAAGCGGTTTGTCATGAAATTTGAAATTTTAGCTATTTAGAACACTTTAATGTCCATAGCAGCCATGTTGAACTTCGAACCGCCAAAAGAACTCAAAATTATCAAAACATTATTTCTGCATTATTTAGTTGTCGAATATGTTTTATATAGAATATGCCGTTTGTATGTTTATGATTTTTATTCCTCGTAATAACGAGAAAATAGTCGTAATAACGAGAAATGAAAGTCGTAATAACGAGAAACAAGTCGTAATAACGAGAAATGAAAGTCGTAATAACGAGAAATGAAAGTCGTAATAACGAGAAGTGAAAGTCGTAATAACGAGAAATGAAAGTCGTAATAACGAGAAGTGAAAGTCGTAATAACGAGAAACAAGTCGTAATAACGAGAATTGAAAGTCGTAATAACGAGAAACAAGTCGTAATAACGAGAAATTAAAGTCGTAATAACGAGAAATGAAAGTCGTAATAACGAGAAGTGAAAGTCGTAATAACGAGAAATGAAAGTCGTAATAACGAGAAGTGAAAGTCGTAAGAAACAAGTCGTAATAACGAGAATTGAAAGTCGTAATAACGAGAAACAAGTCGTAATAACGAGAATTGAAAGTCGTAATAACGAGAAACAAGTCGTAATAACGAGAACATATTCGTTGTAACGAGAAATGAAAGTCGTAATAACGAGAAATAAAAGTCGTAATAACAAGAAACAAGTCGTAATAACGAGAAACAAGTCGTTATAATGAGAAATGAAAGTCGTAATAACGAGAAGTGAAAGTCGTTATAACGAGAAATGAAAGTCGTATGTATGTATGTATGTATGTATGTATGTATGGATGGATGGATGGATGGACAGATGGATGGATGGATGGATGTGTTTGTGTGTATTTATGTATGTATATATGTATGTATGTATGGATGGATGGATGTATGGATGTATGTATGTATGTAAGTATGTATGTATGTATGTTTGTTTTTGTTTGTTTGATGGTGTTTAACGCCACTTTCAGCAATTTTTCAGCTATATCATGGCGTCCAGTTTTTATTGGGGGAGGAAGCCGGAGTACCCGGAGAAAACCCCCGACCTACGGTAGGAAAACTGGCAATCCTTGTCAATTAAGATTGGAGTCGAGTACACCCTGCCTGCAGTGAGAATCGAACCCGCAATCTCGGTGTTGACAGACCACGTGATCAATAGTAGACGAACTACCTTGACCACTCGGCCACCGAGGCCCCCTGTATGTATGTATGTATGTATGTATGTATGTATGTATGTATGTATGTATGTATGTATGTATGTATGTATGTATGTATGTATGCATGCATGCATGCATGCATGCATGTATGTATGTATGTATGTATGTATGTATGTATGTGTGTATATATGTATGTGTGTATGTGTGTTATTACGACTTTTATTTCTCGTTAAAACGAATATTTTCTCGTTATTACGACTTGTTTCTCGTTATTTCGACTTTCATTTCTCGTTATAACGACTTATTTCTCGTTATTACGACTTTCATTTCTCGTTATAACGACTTGTTTCTCGTTATTACGACTTTTTTCTCGTTATAACGACTTTCATTTCTCGTTATTACGACTTTCACTTCTCGTTATTATGACTTTCATTTCTCGTAATTACGACTTGTTTCTCGTTATTACGACTTTCATTTCTCGTTATTACGACTTGTTTCTCGTTATTACGACTTTCATTTCTCGTTATTACGACTTGTTTCTCGTTATTACGACTTTCATTTCTCGTTATTACGACTATTTTCTCGTTATTACGAGGAATAAAAAAATTTCTTACAACGAAATTGGTCTCAATATACTTTCGTACAATAGGCTTTCGTATTTATGCCTTAGGTTCCTATGTTGACGTATGTTCCATGTTGACGGTAATCTTGGATTTGGGATCTGCACAAAAAACTCAAACTTTGAAGAAGACCATCTACGGTTCATTTTTGCAATATTTCAATCAAACTGCCAAGTGCTTTGTGAGAAGATTTTTTAATTTAGCCAATGATTATGGATTATGGTCTTGGCAGCCATGTTGAATTTACGATTGGATTGAAAAACTAAAAATAATATGATAACTAGTCAATATCAATTCTGCGTAATTTGTTTTAATTGTGGAACAGTTTCGTTGAAGAAGCTGTTTTTATATTTTTCCCATTATAGGCTCCTAACTTAAACTAATTCCTGCGAAGGCGGCCATACACATTTCTGCCAAGTTTGGTTCAAAATGGCTTAGTGGGTTTGGAAAAAAAGGATAGAAATGTAAAAAATTTACGACCGATGACGATGGACGCTAAGTGATGAGAATAGCTCTCCTGGTCAGGTGAGGTAAAAATCAATTATTTATGTACAATTTCTGATATTACGCAGCATTCTATATAATCTTTCAAAAAAGTAGAAAGCGATCTTTCTTATAACGTTACTTAGTTATATTCATAATTTTATTTGTATAATAAATTCTAAATTAAGGCAATTCTAATTCGAACAAACTGATTACGAAATTACTAATGTTTTATCATAGTGTTGAACTGCTCTGCATTCCAATTCATTCTTGTTCTTATTCCAATGATGCCTAGTTTATCTGCGTCCTTGTACTGTTTATGATTTAAATACTCCACACTGACGTCCTTCCACTTCTGATCTTTTATCAGGTTCATTGTTTTTGGGCCAAGGTCACCTCTGTATATAGCACTAATGATGGCACTTTTGACATTAGCTGGAAACGAGTTGTATAGGTCTGTCCCAAGCCTCAATTGGGCTAAAGCTACTCGTTCTTCTATATCATACTGAAAATACATTTACTCCATTTGTATGACTTATATATTTACTTATTTTGTAAATAGTATAGTTTATAATAACTATACTGTATAACTCGAGGTCATTTTTTCTGTTTTTTCCATAAAAAATACACGACTGTTCTCTCCCTGGTTCACAAATTGTACTTAGATTATTTACATACTGTAATTAGATTATTTACTTTCTGTGTCTAAACTATTTGCTTACTTTGCGTGGATTATTTACTGACTGTGCTAATATTTTTAAATTACTAAACGCGGTTTATTTACTTATTTAATTACTGTTCGTAGATTTTTTTTTACTAATAACGTACTGTACGTAGATATTGTCTTAAAACATAAAAAGTTAACCTTTGATGACACATTATAATGTGTAATGCATGTTTAAATATTTATTAAAACAAAAACAACCTGCGTTGGTATTAGCTTAAGACTGGAGCTGTACACAACGCACACAAAGCGACAAAATCACACGGTCTGTTATTGAGATTGCGGGTTCGAGACTCACTGCGGTTAGGGTGCGCTCAACTCAAATCTTAATTGGCAAGGAATGCCAGTTTTCCCACCAAAGGTCCGGGTTTTTTTACCGGGTAATTCGACTTCCTCCCCCAATAAAACTGATATAGCTGAAAACTGGTTGAAAGTAACGTTAAAAAACATTCATAAAAAATAAATTGTAAAGCAGACTGTATTTATATTTTAGCGAAACTTGTAGCTTACATTTAAAAGTGTCCATGCTTGTTGTTTTGTAATATTTTGTTGGCCTTCTTTAACTTTATCAAAGTCAAGACCAGGTACAAGTTTTTGGAATGTCGATCTAGCATCGGGTCTGTTTAAATTAAATCCGTAACCTAAAATCAGAAAATATTATTTTCAGTAGTCTTTAAGATCGAGCAGTTTTTTTTATTGATAGACATATTGAAAAAGAACTATTCAAGTCAACATATTAAAAAAATACATGAAAAGAAAAAAAAGCACTAATCAATCTTTTATATAGAACACATGTTGTTCTGTTCACATGTTAACGACAACTTTTAAAATCAATATCTTTATGGATTTAAGTACTTGTATTTTAATACTTAGATATAGGAAAAACGCAAAGAATAAGTTGACATTTAAAACAGTATGTTTTACCAATTGTAGTGTCATGTACAGCTGGGTTCTTTGGTTGAGCATCATACGACTGTAAATATGGTTCACCATTGACAGTCTCGAAATCAATTATAACTTTCATAAGATCTATGAAAAATTTATAATAGTTAAACACACATATTTTATACATACACATGTTTAATTTTGTAGGTAGTGTAACTCTTATAATGGAAATGGATAACTTTGTAATGAATGACTAAAAAACGGTGGTTAGCTCACACAATGTGCAAGAAACATTAGATTAGTGAACAATGATGCTGAAGTACAACTTAAATTTGACTTAAGTCTATTTGTTATTCTTATTATTTTCCACAATTTTTTTGGACAGGTTTTGAATACATTTTGTCGCTTGGCAGTTCATCTTGGCACATCAAACCCATGTTTAATAGAGAGTTAGGTGCATATAAACTTTGAAACCGTACTTCCTGGTTCTGGTACTATAGCCTTCCGGGCTTCAATGTAGTTAGGATTTGTGGAAACTAAAATATAGAAAAATCTGTTGTAATTTTATTATTGTAATGTGTTTTGTATTTTTTTAACAAGGAAATTAGTTAGTTTAAAATTCAATAAAATTAGAATACTTGCAAAAAGTATATTACGAACATGATTTTCACAAAATAATAAGGCGCGTCTGTGATTACTCTCCAAACAATTTGTTTAGAACAGTAAGATACAAAACCTTGTTTTCAGAATTCCATTATATTTGATATCCAGTGAATTGTTTTTGCTGTGTTTATTCTAAAGCTTTCTTTTTTCATTTTTTAAAACTTCTTGTTTGCATCATAATATGTTAAAATGCTCAATAGTAACAGACTTCAGACATTTTTAATACTGATACATGTTGTGAAAATTATTAAAACGGAAAAATGGAAACTAACGAGAAGAACAATGCTTCATGATAAAAAAACTTACATTCTGACATCGTACTGGCTTTAGGTTGTGGATTTTTTTCTGTGTAACCTGTTAATGAAAACGTATAATTTGTACATATATACAAGTTTCATGGTTTATTTGTATATATTATCAAGGTCGCAGGAATTAATTCGTCATTGTTTTACTTTTATCCGTGTTTCATGTTGGAACGCATCATATTAGTAGAAAGCACGCAATCTACAAATGGAGCCTCGCTTCTAAAGAAATGGATTCAGAAACCAGGCATAAATTTCTCCAAATAGCCAATGTAACCTCCAGGTTATGGCAGTTTTCACATCATTGGTCCACGTCATTACTGCCATGTATCTGAATTTGGTTCTTTTACTTGTTACTTTGTTCTGTTACTTGGGTATAAGGTGACTGAAACTGTGCTAGCCATTGGTTAAAAAAACGACCAATCAGTCAATAAATGAACTGGTTTATGTTAGTTAAACTACAAGTTGTGACGTATTAATTTTTTAAAACTTTTATTTGCACTCAGAAAGTGAGGTCAGATGACATGTGTTAAGCTAGTATTGAATAAACTAAAAAATGTTGACAAATAAACCGGAAGTCAAGGATTTATAAACAAGTTACTTTAAAAATAAATTTACGCACGATATGCGCAGTAATTTAAAATCGATGAGACTTTTAGTTAATTTGAATATCAAAACCTGTAAACCGGTTTGATATTGTTTTGGATATTTAAGTGAGTTCGCGCACGAAGTGTCTTATCGACAAGGGCGGTGACCATCGACTGAGCAACATCTTTACAGTAAAATTTTATTGTTTGATATTGTCGTTTTTATATTGTATATGTATATACAATGTTATTCATTTATTTTGTAGATTGGTTTGATTACACATTTCTACATACTTGTATTGGTTTTGACACGGGTCGGTGACTATTTCCTTCATGATGGTGTTTATTAAAGACAATGGAGATCGTTATTTATTTATGTATTTTTGTAATAAAGAAAGATGGTGACCGCACCTGATATTCTCTACATAGTGTTTATTCTTTTAATAAAATACCATTATATGGTGTTCTTTCACCTATTGGACTGTCCGCACATTAGTTAGTATGCAGTGTTATAAATGCTCACGTGTCTCTACTTAGTCCAGTTATTATAGACAATGAGGTAGAGTGCGTAAATACTTTATCTTCGTTTGAAAGGATTGAATTAGACCGTAAACAATTTTAACGATGCGTGTTACATACATTGACATCATTGTCTTTTACGTTTTACGTGTGTTTTTATAATTAGATATTTCTCTCCTTCTTTCTTCTCAGCAAAAATACTAAAGTTACACATTTGTTCCAAAATTTTACTTCATTAAATATAAAGACAACCAAATAAAACTGGTGTAAATGTACAGAATTAATCATTCACGCCAAAGGGGCATCGGTGGCCGAGTGGTCAAGGTAGTTCGTCTACTATTGATCACGTGGTCTGTCAACACTGAGATTGCGGGTTTGATTCTCACTGCAGGCAGGGTCTACTCAATTCCAATCTTAATTGACAAGTTTTCCTACCGCAGGTCGGGGGTTTTGTCCGGGTACTCCGGCTTCCTCCCTAATAAAAACTGGACGCCATGAAATAGCTGAAAAATTGCTGAAAGTGGCGTTAAAACACCATTCAAACAAACAAACATTCACGCCAAGAATATTGGCACCTTTGGCGTGCCATAACTTCTCTACCATTCACTGAAGACGACATTTTTCAAAGAAAATATAATTGTGTCCACAAGTAGCTTTACTCTTTTAAATTTTTACAAAAAATGTTTGCTTTCGTATTTAAGTACAAGTCTGTCGACGTTGTCATCTTCAGCGTCGTCTGTTTGTTTACAGTTTTGTTTCCTGCTACACAATTTGATCTAGAGTGTTTATTGTTACTATATTTTACCAATACAGTCCCTTTGAGAAAATTAAGATTAGGACGTAACATAATCCTGTTAACTGACATTTGGAAAATTTTCAATCCAAATTTGAACGGATTATTTTTATTAGATTCATCATTAAACGATGTTTCGGTATTAGAATTTACCCCTGTTTTTTTCGGGTTTCAACTCATAAAGGGTCTAAAATGGTCATTATGTGGTTTTGCCATTTTATTTTTTGACAGATTTCAATGGGTTTTTTTTTAAGATTCCTAGTTTGATGAACGTTTGGTAGTGTGTCAAGACACTATTCCTTGAATAAAGTGACAGACCATGTACAAGAATTAGGATCCTTACTAATTTTGTCTTGAATTTTTTAACATTTCTTTTGTCGACTTGTGTGGTTGTTTCGTGTTCCAGAGATTCCTGTATGGTTGTGTTTTTAAATTTTTTTAGGAGTTGTATTGTCCTAATTTTGAATTGATATACCTACAGCTTCATTTCCAAAACTATTTTTGTACAAATTTGTGAAATTAACAAAAATACAAAACTAAATCTATCAATATAACAAATGTATGATATTTCTATGGTTCTAAATTATCATAAAACATTAAGATATTAACACGATATTAGGCCAAAAACATGTAGTTCTTGGTTTTTAGTGTTCACAAGTAGAACCGAAATTATAATTGCTTTCAATTTGAGTTATGTACATAATAAATTAAGGCGAAATTTTATTGTCGTTTATAATCTATCCGATAATCTCTTAGTAATAAATTTTTGCCGTGTCCCTGGGTTGTACGGTAAAATAAAAAAAAGAACTAAAATAGACAAAAGTATTTCCTGGCGCTGGTATTAAAAAATCACATCTTACCTGCAGATTAAGGAAGTATACCTGTAGAGAAACGGATATTTTAGTGGGAAATTTTATTAAATCACGGAAGTTAAATAATGTTATAGACTCCAGATATTTATAGTATCTGCGTCTCAATAAATCGATATTCAGTCATTAACATAAACAAATTCGGTAAAGTGAAAAAGAATTAATAGTTTGTAAGTATTCTCACGGGAATCTAGCACAAGTACATTATAAAGCTATGACCTAAGTGTTCCCGTTCTATGACTAGTTGATATGCATGCTTCTTTTTGCTAAACGACTCGTTATTTCTGACTTCTCATTTGCACAGCTATCAGACAATTTTAAACAGTTTTAAATGAATTACTATCAATCTCTTATGATAATAAAATCGTAGGTATGCTTATAATATGTAAACATATTTGTTTATTTTGATTTCAGAAAAAATCTCAATCCTGCTATTTTGAACACCAGGGGGGGGGATTACATTTGAGGTACAGGTCTGCGGAATCAGATTTGAAAACCCACCATATTCATATATTTTCGGACGTTATGAAACTGGACCTAATCATATATTGAACTATTATTATTGCACACCCCATTGTCAATTCACTACAAAAATGATCCAGTGATGTTAATGGAACATTTTGTTTGTAAAATCAACGAGGTTTACATGGGCTTAAGATGAGAATTGAGGCATGGATATATTTAGATAATTTACAACTACTCAATGATATATCTTTCAATGAAAGAAGCTACCCTTTCGGGCTGCACACCCGTATTAACTTATATATACCAAGTTACCTGCCCCCGTGATTTTGAAATAAAGTTATTGTCAAATGAACTAATATGAAGTAGGCATTTTTGCACACAATTTCTTGTTTTAATTTGTTCATTAATTTCGCGATTTCTTTAATACACTGTTCCACTATCATTTATATATACATATAGTTAGTAGCGTCAACAAGAAGTAACTATACTACAAGTCACCGTGTTTTGGTAATGGTTTTTTGTCCGACAAATAAAAACCACGTATAGTGGAGCTTATGCTCCTTTTGTAGATCCAAAGAACTACATTTCGAAATCAACAATTATTTCCTCAAAATATTCAGCGTTTTGAAATGCAGCGGTTTGTTTATTTTGATAGGGATATTTTCCATAGTATGTCAGCAATTTTTGTTTCTAAATGGATCTAATATCGTCTGCTTTCGTGACGTACAATAGTATTCAGACAAACTGCGAGACTTTTCCCGTGTCCACCGCAAACGACATAGCCTGACTACACACATTATACGTCACCTGTTACATTTCCTTTCCAATTTAGGTTAAAATTTACTATGGAAAATCGCCCTATCAAAATGAAAAAAACCGCTACATTTCAAAACGCTGAATACAAAGTCATCTTAACAGTTGAGGACTTAAATAAACGAAATTATTTTTTCAGGGACAGTCTATTTTACAACTTATAAATAGACTGTCCCTGTTTTACAGTATGTATGTATGTATGATAGTACCAAAAAGGTATGAATTCGCAGCTATCAATTCTTTTTCGATTTTTGTGCCCCGGGCACGGGTGTTAATATTGAAGTAAATAAAATGGGAAAAGTTTTCACTAGCTTATGTTAATAAAAGTTTCATCACTCTTTCATAAAATTAAATAATTCATACTCTTACTAAAATTGTTGTTAAATTAGCAGGAAGAAATTAATGTACAGAATGACGAATCTTCATAAATTATGATAAATATGTTCGACAAATTATTTTGTACAAATTTCTACAGTAGAAAAACATCGCCCTGCATTAAATGTAGGAAAATTCCACATGTTTAACATTGGGACGTGATTTTTTAGGGCAGTAGTATGACGATACTTTAATTTTAAAAGTAAATCAAGAACGAAAACAGCTTCAAGAAAATTTTTGTTAACCCATTATTATTTTCATTGCAATAGGACTTTAAATTATTTACAAGTATTAGCTTTCCTAAAAAGCTAGCCGTCTCTAAGCTTTATTTTTCTTTGTGGACAGAAATACGTACTGTTTTTTTAATGTTAAATGGCAATATGTTTTGTTATTATTTACATCACTTTATTATAAGTACACAATGTTTAGATAGCCAAATCAGGCAACCGCAAAATATAGGTCAGAGGCAGCAATTGAAGCATGCACTGTGCTAAGCATTTCTAGATGCATCATACGTGGTAGATCTGTTGCTGATCTAATTAAACAAGACGATTTAAAACTAAAAATTCTATATTCACTAAATCTATATTCTAAATTCTACATGAACAAAGGCAACTATCCTAATTCTTTATAAACAGCAGCATTGTCATCATCAAATATCTCTCCTTTTCCCAGACTACACGTGCATTTTAAAAGATAAGCATCTTATCAATATTCATATATGACCAAACTGACCACAACAGATAAGGAGGCGTGTCATTTACTAATGAATCAATTAATTACATGTCAATATACAACTGCTCTGATTTCACTAACCAGTATCAATATCATAATTATAACAATAGTTGATTTGAACCTTGTCCGTAATCGGGAAAAAAATTAAAATTTTTCTCCTAAGCGGAGTCATTTGTTTTTACTGTGTTCCTTCGTTTAAGTTTTATGATATATTTTATGATAAACATAACAAATCAATGCCAATTTCCTTTTAAAACAGTTTGGTTCCCATTATCTTGCATCTTTTTTTCCCTTTTTTCATCGTAACAGATTCGTGATCATGCGGGGTTTTCATCACTAACTTAGCTCTGCTTATTGTTAGCCAATCGGCAGCGATTCGGCACCCTGTTCATCCCTAACTTAGCTCTGCTTATTTGTTGGCAAATCGGCAGCAATCTCCCGATTTAGCAGCCAATCAAGACACAGCATTGTTTATTTGTTATCCTTGAGTACGACTGGTTTCCGTAGTTTAGCTTTTGATTATTTCTCCCGTCTCGCATGCGTTACGGGAATGTAATGTGCATTTCATAATTGACGTTGCTTCCAAACACCCTAACAGTGCTTCTAAATTCCAGTGATCACGTCACGTCTTTCCATTTAATGGTGACGTCACATGAATGTCATATGATTGTTAGGTTTTAAGTAGAGCGATTAAGAGATTGGAAAAAATTGTTTTAAATTTTGTTGCTGTTTAAAACAGAACATTTATTTTTTATTGATGTCTACCTTTAAAATTAATTTTACTGCTCTTCTTCATTCACTTTGTGACCGTTTTTTTACGATATCAACTTCCTTACGACGAGTGCATCGCTGTGCTCGTCATCATTTTTATATCAATATTTTTCATGCAAAAATAAACGAAATTTGTTTTAGAAACCATGAAAATATCACTAATCAGAAGCTTAGTGATGCAAAGATTGGCCGCTGGTCTTTATTATCTGCATAAACGTTTTAGAGACATTCCAAAATATAATATAAACATAGATACCTTTTATAACATTCTTCATCCTTAAAAATACTTGAATTCTATTATAAAAGAATAATTCTAACTGGTTAACATCAGTACGATATAGCCATATATGCAAATGGCTCAATATATTTATAGATTATTTACATTTTTTTAAACGATATGCATTTTCTCGTCCATTCTCATCAAAGAGTGACAGCCCTGAGATAATATGACGGAAAAATGCATAGTTTTAAAAAAAGTAAGTAATCTGTTTATCGCTGTTTGGTAACATTGTGACGTCATGTTGTTTACTTAACGACGTCTTGACAGCGAGGTGAGATGGGCGCATCTCACGCTAGTAGAGTAAGATGGGATAATACCGCACATAAAGATCAAAGGAAAACAATGCAAAATAGTGATAATATTTCTTCTAATGTTTTACAAAAATGTGTTGTCATCATATTACTCCTCTAGTTCGTGACAATATAGTTTTAACGACCTTTTCTGCAATTTCCTGATATATTTAAAATCTCTTGGCAATAGGAAACTATGGACGACCATTGTTGACAATCCTGTGTTCAAAATTATATGTCATATGTAAGACAAATGCCATTTAAATAGTGAAGACCTTTTGTTGCTAAAGCATACGGAAATAAGTTAAATATTTTATATTTTAAAAGGCTGGTCATTCAACTGTGTATTTAGCGGTTACATTTTAATGTTCCGACACTGAGAATGGCAACAGCATTTTTAATACATATCGCTGAAATATGTTTACTTTATAGACAATGACATAATCGTGTATTTTCTTATGCTTCCACAAGTTTTTTTACACGACATTATTCAATACAACTGTAATTATTTCAAGATTTTGCAGTTTACATAGAACTTTGACATTCAATCATTCGTGCAAATATACAGATGTTTGTGACGTTTTACTAGACACGATAATGGCACATGTTAAATTAAAATAACATATAGATCAATATATTTTTCTGTTTATATGAAAATACACAAATACAACTTTTTTAAGTAGCAGTAGCTCGAAGCACAGTAAGTATAGCTGTTATCTTTCTTTTTAAAGAAATTGAAACATAAAGAATAATGGATGTTTACAAAATTCGACTATAAAATAAAAGAAAGAATATATATTAAGATTTAAAAAAAGCAAAATAAGTGTAAGTTATGACATGCTGACAGCTTGTTATTCAGTTCAGTAAGATAAATAATTAAGGATAAGAACATTATGCACATGTTGTGATGTCTTTTTAATGTACATGTCATTTCTTAAGGGTTAAAATTGGAGGAAATAATGCATATAACTCTATATGTATTGATGCCGCATTATTGTCTTATGGTTTATTATGCTTTAAAAAAACTACACGTTTCGGATTCATGATGAAACACATCTGTTTGTTGTAACTTCAAAAATTTATTGGCTTAAGTTGCCTTAAACCCTATTGATCTATTAGAACGAGAATGGTAATAACATTGTTTTAGCGTTATTATTAACAGCTAGATTAAACAGAACATAGTTTAATAACATGTCTATAACTTCCTCATAATACGTGTTACTTCAGGCGTTTCATTCGTTTTTCTTATAATTTCTTTGAATTCATTTCGTTTTAAAAACCACTTTACAAAGTAAAATAAAAAGTTTCGTCAAATTTTAAGTAATGTTTTTTAGTAACATTAATTTATTATCTGTTATAACACTGCAATTCAGGAAACAGAATGTTAGCTAATTTCCTAGTTTGTTTTATCACTAGAAGAAAAATGAAGTCAATTAAAAACGTTAATACATGAATTTAAATTATTTGCTTAAGTTTTAATTGAACAAATATCATTTCTCTATTTTTAACATTTTGTTTCAGAAAAATGGAATACTATGAAGAAGATGACTTGGACCTATGTGCATCTGGTCCGGCAAAGATTGATAGAATATATAGACAAATGGAAATAGTTTTGAAAAAGCCTTCCAAACTTGCTATATGTGTCAAATGGTTTATTACGATTCTGTGCAGCTGTATGCTGCTGATTTGTGTAATACTAAGTAAATTTGCTGTCATTGAACTTGCCTCGGTGATGTACAACAACGGTACTTGTATGGGGGCAGACTTGAGACATGCAGGTGACTGTCAAAGCAGTTTTATCTTGTTGGTAATAGTTTTGCTGACACCAAACGTCATAAATTTTGTCAGGTTTTCTTGGACAAGTATATGCAATGATAAACGGGAGTGGCCAAACCAAGCAAAGTTGCTCATGGTAAGTTAATTTTTTTTATCTGATTGTCCAAAAAATATGCCATTCGCAGAATACAATTATTCCGAGCCTCCTTCAATCTGATATCTAGCGTTTTTTCACTTGGATTTATTATTATTTAAATTTTGTCATTTGTGTATTTTCTCGTATTCTCCTGTACATTCCAATATATTTCTTGTCATGATTCATTTCAGTGTGTTTGTTTAAGTATAATAGAAGCCTTAGGATTGTGTACTTTTACTTTCAAATTATTAACCACGGAAAGGAACGAGTTACTTATTTTACTGATGGACTGTGTGTTTATTGGACATATAATGGCAACAGTTCTTATGGAATGTACCACAACAAATTCAGATGAGGACATAAGCCACAATTTACTTAGATGTGCACGAATTGGAATTTCATTAATCTCGGTTATGGCTGGAACAGTACTTACATTGTATATAACATTCACATCGTTGACGGATAAAACTGACTTTATTTTCGTATGTATCTCTATTTTTTGTTTATCAATTTCTTGGTTGCCGTGGTTACAAAGACAAATAATACAGACAATGTCTATGGAACAATACAATATAGAGATAAACGCTGCATCCTTACATGTCCCGGATGAACAAGCAAATGTTGATAACGCTGATACCACTCCAAACACAGATATCCAGAAAAAGTCCGATTCGTTGGCATGCAGTTTAAGCTCTAATTATCAAACTGGAGGACCAAAAACAGAAGAGGCTAGAGAGATTTGTACGCACAAAATAGTTATTATTTCGTCATTTACTAAAATATTAACAATAATCATATTTGCTTCTATCTTAGAAAGAGCAGAGTTAAATTTTAATACACATTCGATACAGATATTTAAAAAGCTCATGATACAAGAAATCGACTTAACCTCTGACCTAGGAAGACAGAAGATGTATACGGTGTTTAATGTAACTTTTAGTTTCCTAGGCTACATTATTGGAATATATGCATTGAAAACACAAATGCATGTTTTGGGTTTTGTATTGCCGTTGCTACTGGCTACACCAATATCATTTATAATGCTATATGTTCCTAACTTATGCAGTGACTTTAACTTTTCTAATGGAACAGAAATCTTCATGGGAACTATTTGTGTAAACGATACGCAAAGAGATGACATATCAATACTACTGCCAGCTTTATTCCTTCTATGGATTGCTCAACTACTGTCAACTGGTTGTTATGTTCTTGGAAGTCCCGCTTGCATACTCCAACATGAGGTTAAGGTAAAAAAAAATTAATGAGACATTCAGACATATATTGTATCTTGTATATAGACATTTTAGTATTTAGGTTTACAGCAAACAAAAAACAAAAAAAAAAACTTTGACTACCATAATGAAGTATGGTGGGTTGAACAATGTAGCGTTAAGCCATGTGCCTGCTTTTGATTGGAACCCACAAGAGCGGTATGATATGCGGTCAGTCTTCTGTATTATACCGTGACCTCCACCAAACGATAAAACAAGTAACTCCATCTAAGTATCTGGGCCTTTATTTACTCATGTTTTCACCTAAACATTTGAATTACCTTGTATACCTACTAAGCTAGTTACACATCAATTAAATGAAGCCACGAAAAACATTAAGAAAAGCGACATGTTATGTTCAAATCAAATTAAATTCGAAATGACAAACACAACACACATATGTGCATTTATACATCAAATCATAGCAAGATTCCATATATTTCAACGCTGGGACATTCAACGTTTTTCCAGAACAGCCAGTTTATGGTGTAAAAGGTGTTCGTTAATAAGTAATTTATAAGCGTCATGTTAGAATAGAAATAGTGCACAGAGACTGGCCATCCTGTGGTAAAACAATGATAAACAACAGCTGTGCATTATTTCTTGAATAAATTTGATTAAGTATCATAAAACACAAATGAAATATAGTCTAATTAATATATTTAAGAGATAAGGTATTACCAATATCCAAAATTTTGCTATCAAATGATTAATATAGTTTACAGTCTCATTTTAATTAGCAAATAACGAAATGAGATTATTCTATTTTCCATCTGTTGTTCTTTAGTGCATTGCCCTAAAAAAACATTAAAAAACGACAGCGGATATGATAATGATGTGTACTATTTGAATAATGGAATAAATTTAAGTTTTGTATTTAGCTGATTTAACTGTCTGTCATTTTATACGCAGATGTAGTTTGTTTTAAAGGTTGCATAAAACCCAAGTACTGTGTTGTAGGTCTGGCAATTTAAGTATTTGTCACAGAAATAAAATTCTTAAATGTATTTATAACACGGCTAAAATTAGTTTATGCCCCATTTAATAAGATACATTGCCGACCAATCAAAGTTTTAAAAAAAGCTGGCCATAGATACTAAATCGCGAACAAATTTCGCCCCTCTTTAAAGAATTTAAAATATTCAGCCGAAATGGTGGCGAAACCCCACAGTCCACAAGATGGCATTAATATAAATAAAGAAAAAAGTCATGACAAAATCTGTATATTGAATCATATCGCCAGTACTTTCATTGCTTCCTGCAGGCGACCATAATGTTTAAAAATATTGTTTACTATGGCCACCGTAGCTGTCTTTATATAGGGATTTTGTGTATACTCGGCGGAATCGACATTATGTTCGGTAGAAACAAGTTTATATTGAGTGCATATGTCTTTATATTGGGTGCTTATGTTTTTATATTGGTGTTCTTGTCATTATGTTAAGTGGTGTTGACTGTATAGTCCGTACTCTTAACTCTAAGTTGGGTGGGTTTTCCTTTATATTTGGTGGTTTTATCATTATATTATGTGCATCTATATTATATTGAGTGCGTTTGTCTATATGTTGAGCTCTTTTATTATATTCGTTGGTATCGACATTATATGAGGTAGAAACAAGTTTATATTGAGTGTTTATGTCTTTATATTGAGTGCATATGTCTTTATATTGGGTGTAATTGTATTTATATTGAGTGGTGTTGACTGTATAGTCGGTACTCTTAACTCTATGTTGGGTGGGATTTCCATTATATTCGGTGGTTTTATCATTATATTATGTTGTATCTATATTATTTTGAGTGCGTTTGTCTATATGTTAAGCTCTTTTATTATTATCGTTGGTATCGACATTATATGCGGTAGAAACAAGTTTATATTGAGTGCTTATGTCTTTATATTGAGTGCATATGTCTTTATATTGGGTTATATTGAATGGTTTTGACTGCATAGTCGGTACTCTTAACTCTATGTTGGGTGGGTTTTCAATAATATTCGTTGGTTTTATCATTATATTATGTTGTATCTAAATTATATTGAGTGCTTTTGTCTATATGTTATGCTCTTTCATTACTATATTCAGTAGACGTAATATTACGTAATATAAATAATGGGGCTTGTTTAGGAGGGTACCAATATTCCATATCCCCGTAAATTTTTTATCAAATATCCCGAATCCGAAAAAGGGTTTTTCCACTATCATATCCCTGTAAATAGAATGGATTTAAATATCCAATATCCCAGGAAGTTTTCCCTAAAATATCCCGTATCTCATGAACAAAATATTTGAATATCCCATATCCTAATATACCCTGAACAATAATCCAGCAATCGACACAATATATTGAAGAAGACACATAATATATAGACACGTCTACTGAATATAATAATGAAAGAGCTTAACATATTGACAAAAGCACTCCATATAATATATATTGATTGATTGTTGTTTCACGTCCAGCGAGCAATATTTCAGCTATATTCAGGACGTTCAATATAATATAGATACTGTATGTTTAATTCGGGATCTTCACATGGAATATGAACCCGTATCCCCTGTAAAGCCCGAATAACAATTATATTCTGTTCAAGTCATCTTGTACTTATATTCAAGAGTATAAAATTAAATTAGACATTTTGCATGCTTGAAGAAAACGTTTGGACCACCACAGTGAAGAACTTACCATTCAACACATTAAGGCTTACGAATACTGCACCATAACTGTTTCATCAATGAATTTTGACTGGTCAATACACACTTTTACAAATATTTTTATGTGTATTGTATTTATATGCAAACGTAAAATGTTGGTGTTTTTGTTAAATCAGTTGAACCAATAAATTTTTATAGTTTAATTCCAACGAAACTTTTCATGGCATTTTAAATTTTATAACCTTGTTATTTTTGACGACGTTTTATTCCCAGCAAAACGTTTTATGATATTTATAATAAATTTCACTTTCGAAGTGCGATGCAAATGCGATTTTTGTCATTTTAGCAGACTACAAATTATCGGTTATCTCCCTTGTTAATTTCAAGACAAATCGAATACGGAGATGATAGATTCCGTAGAATGCATGTATTTAAAATCGATATTTCATATCATTATATTATGTTAAACTATTTACTTTATGTAAAACAAATAAATTAGACAATGAATAGACGCCATTTTGAAACTGGTTTCAATATCCCCTTTCACAGGGAAAACGGTATGATATCCCCGTCTTAATTAACCAATCATATTGTAGGGATTCACTAGATACATTACTTCAACAGAATATTACATAATTTAATGATAAAGCCACAGAATATAATGGAAAACCCACCCAACATAGAGTTAAGAGTGCCAGTGCCGACTATACAGTCAAAACCACTCAATATAATGACAAGAACACCAAATATAAAGACATAAGCACCCAATATAAAGACATATGCGCTCAATATAAAGATATAAACTTGTTTTTACCGAATATAATGTCGATACCACCGAATATAGACAAAATCCCTATGTAAAGACAGCTACGGCGTTCCTTTCGTATGTTTACATAAACATAAGATAACATGATAATGTGTGTAAAAGTTCAGGAAAATATCGTTCATAACGTCGTATAATCTAACATTGCGTTTATATTAATAAATTTTTAATAAATGAGTTGTAGTTGTTGAAACAAAAGATTATACATAGGAAAAGACAACCTAAAAACTTATTTTATTTTTTACCAAATCATGCTTTGAACACTTATCGGGTTTCAAAATACGGAGTAAAAACTTGTAAAGCATGTGACAGGTAAATTCATCATTTTATTATCCACTGAAAGTTACTGTATGAATAAAAACGAGAATATATATCAAGACTTACGAACCATCAATAGCGTAAAATTAATACTTACACATCTTTGGATGGCTGACAAGTTGAGTGGTTGGAACCGGCTGATATGGTGTCCAGCTCCACTATCTAGTGGTCTAGATCGCCTATAGAATGGGGAAGCTCTGGTATGAACGTGTCAAGTTCAACTGACAACATGACTGGAGAGTAGTCGAGAAGCCCAATTCGACCACTTGTCAGCTTTTTTCAAAGCAGCGTTTTCATGTATCTTTGCCATTCTGTTACGTCGAAAAAAAAACTATCAGATGTAATATATTCTTAAGAAAATATTCTAATTATTACTACCATGCTTACCTTTTTATCATTAGCTGTTCTGGATACCATTGTACAATGGCATACTTTTGGATCAGTGGATGTTACTGGACCGACGAACAATTTTTCTGGACAGCCATCATCTTCATACTAAAGACCGAAGAAAGAGAACAAAAGTTTACATTTGTACTACGATGTATAGAGAGGTATTTATGCGCCAATGATACAAAGATATGAAAGTTATTATTGACAACTTGTCAAATGATACACGCCTTTGTCAGTTATTTACACTACAAGTTAAAGTTGTAAGTCTTTTACTAGACTAGCATGATTTCCAATTTTATAATTTATTCGATCTTACTGACCGTGTTTAGTTTTCACATTGTTACAAACAAAAAAATAATTCTACATGTTTCATGTCATCGTTTCTAATTTAGAATGACAAAAATACTAATATTATGAAACCCAACAATTTAAGGAATTTTGGGGAAAAAACGACTGGTAAGGACTTTTCATACGCCCAACTAGTTTTGAAAGATGTACGCCAAATGATTAAAAATGTTATTTTTATGAAAATTCAGCCATATTCGATGTAATACATTCGATGAACTACTGTTCAACTCAAAACTTTAACAGTGAAAATACAGAAAAGAAGTATACTCCGTATGGCTAATATTACTGTTGTAATATCATATATGATGGTTATCAAAATATTGCATAAATTTGCGCGAAAAAAGAATAAGGATTAAATAAATTCAAATACAAAATTCTTCTAATTGTTTACTGTATAAGAAAGAAATTTTACCATCCTACTTCTAGAGTTAAAAAGTAACTATAGCGAGCGTCGCAGATGAGAGCTATACGGTAACATGCGTATGTGTAAAACAAAGTCAGGCAATCCATATTCTAATATGACGTGCCATAAACGCGTTTGAGTCCACATCAGGTGTGAAACAAGTATATATTCCTAATCAACATCATAAACGATCAATGCTCTTTATGGCGACGTCATAGTAAGATTTTTCATACATTTTAACCAATCAAATTTGTGTCATAAATGGCCGACAAGTCGTGCAACAAAAAGTTAAATATATATGTCCTATAAGAATAGAAATAATTCTTTGGGGGAAAGAATAAATACTGATTTTACCACTGGTTTGCCCTTTATGCCCACATTTTACACATCGCTAACACTCGGGGTAAAATATTGGACATCACATTTTTCGATTCTTTAAATCGATAACCAAATCGATAACCTGTATCGTGAATATAACTACGATCATTCAAGAAATTGGACTCGCTAGAAGTTAATTAATCACTTATTCCAATAACCCTACAACAACGAACTAATTACCAAATTTTGTAATAAAGTTTATGAAAACAATGGTACACGTTATTTGAAGGTTTAGATGGTACTAATATTAATATTCTTTTCACGACGTCTTAAAATAATACATAATCATTGGCTTATCAAGATTAATCAAGTGTAACGATAGACACTTGTAAGTCATACGAAGTTGTTGGTCCGATTCTATTCTTTAGAAAATTTATTAGTTTACCAACATCGCCTTTGATGGTTTTCAGTCATTTCATAGATAGTCAAATTCAACCCTGAATGCTTTATTTCCTGGGCCATCTAGATATGGGCCTCACTTATTGTTCCATATTTATTTATCTATATCATTCTTTATATTCTATTCAATTTTGTAACATTTTTATGTAACTTTTCCAAGGAAGAAGTTTAAAGCCCTGTATTTGTCTTTGTATATATACGTGACCAATCGCATTTTCTTTGCTGTGAATCTAAGTATTTTGTATCTAGTCCGTTGCGTTGGACTGCATAGTATTCTCGGACTAGTTGTAATAATTTCCCTTCTTTTTCCTTTTTTACCATTTTTCCTTTTCTTAAGTGCTGTGTTTGAGACTGTGTCGGCTAGTTCTAAATATTTCTTCAGACATCTTTTCTGAGACAGAAGTTTATAGCCTTGTATTTGACCTTTCGGTTATTTTTTTTTCGTATAGTGATTAATTCATTTATGTTGGGGTTATCTCCTCGTTATACAAATAAAATAACGAGGAATTATGTGGTCAATACTAAATTCTAAGACGAATTTAACATACATTTTGTCTCTAATGAACTTTACAAGCAAAAAGACTTGTTTTCGACAATATCTAATTATTTATGCTTTCAGACTAGAGAAGAAATGAAACAGCTTTTAGAATCTATTGCACGCATAAATGAGGCCAAACAATATGGCAGTAGGGACTTTGAGTCTCATATAATTGTGGATAGCGGGATTAAGAATGAAGTCTGCGGAGAAAAGGCTCTTCAGCTTCTCAGCTTAGTGATAGAAGTTTTAAGTAATTGAAACTATAGAATTTTGTGGTTTTACTTGGTCTGTACGAAGAGATCATTATTCCCGGCACTATATGATGATAAGTGAAACATAATATTATTATCATTTTGAAAACACTGAATACATTATTCCGCGTTGGACTATTTTGATAATGTAAAAACACTATGTAATTATCACGTCTCAATATGTTTTACTTAGTTTATGATATACCAAAGGGGTAGCTAGCTAATAATGAAGTGTACACAAACTATTATGATAGACTAAAAATGGTCGCAATGCTACCGACTCATAAGATGTGGTTTCATAGAAGGGCGAAAAGGACCGCACATGGATCATGGCCACAAATAACACTAAATCTTGCATTCTGGCAGTTTACAAGCCTCAGTTCATAAAACTTACCAAATTAAAATTTTTCTCAAATGCTTGAGTTTTTCATCGAATTTTTATTTCCCTGCAATCTGATTGGCCAATAATTGAGTTGAGGAACCCTCAAATTTGAGATGTTTTATCAAACCGATCCCTGGCACTTAAACTTTCCGCTAGGAAAATAAGATTGCAGTAGCAACAATTTTATTTTGTATCCACCCCGATGTGTACGCAGGTACGTTTTTACGTACCGGGTGTTACGTGTTAATTAGTTTTATGAAAAACATGTCACGATCAACATTTAAATATCAGTTTTGTGTATTAAAGAAACCAATGGGCTCGGTACCATTGCTGCTACACCATATGGACTGCGTCTGACCTGGTCATTGCGTCCGTTAAATGGGGAAAGATGTAATCGCCCAATGACGTTTGTTATACATCTAAAAGATAGCAAAAAGGTACATTATTTACCTTTTTTTATTTAGTGATTTCTGTTAAGAGTAAATTTAAGATATAGAATTTATGTACTCCCGTACTAGAAGACTTGAAATAGTAAATTCAAGACATTTATTTCAGCCAAATATTAATTGATTGATTGATTGATTGATTGATGTCCAATGAGCAGTGTTTAAGCAATTTTCAGTACAAAAACAAATAAACAACAATAAATCAATTGCAGAAATGGCTGCCACGTAAAGGAATACAGAGTTGGGGAAGGACAGAGAAGTTTGGCTTTTGTGTCGGCTACTTTTCGAAATCTACAAAAGGGTTTATTTATGCAAAAGTTAGGGTGCTCTTCAAAACACCTTACTACACTCTTTATGTGCTTGCGGTCTAGATTTCCATTTTATAATCTACACACACATATATATATAGATATATGGTTGTCACAATACTTAGACGTTTGTATATATACCCTAACTTTTGCATAAATAAACCATATATATATACAAACGTCTAAGTATTGTGACAACCATATAATATATCTATCCGGCGGATCTCTGAAACACGTATATATATACAAGTCTAGAAGATTATGCAACGATACAAATGACGGTGTTTCTTGTCAAAAATTTAGACAAAGACTGACTAACGAATGGCATTAGTCATTGAATGTCAATAACAATAAATGACGTAAACAAGTCATAACATATTTACGTCATTTATTTTTATCAAACTAAAACTTAAAATCACCTTTTGTTTTGTTTTGTTGTTTTTTGGCTTATTTTTTGTGATCATTATTAGACCACTAGAATTCAATTTCAGGATTTAAATAAAGAATTTTACAGGTTCAAATTTCCTAATGATATATACATTTTCATACAAATTACAAAAAATGTAAACAGTTCCTCGTTTGTTTATGTTATTGAAAAAACATTAGATCCGGAAAAGTAGGTGATGCTTAACTTATGGCGGACTGTATATATTAGCACGTTTTGTCTGGGCAGGTAAAATGTTAACCTTTATAGTATAGAAACTTAATTGTTAGAAACTCAATTGTATAAAAAATACATTTAGATGTTGCGTTTGATATAAGAAATTAAAGTCGATTTATGGAACCACCTTATAATTATTCATGTTAACAAAGACTGTCAACCGACAGTAATTTTTTTTTCTCCAAATTTTAAGGTTAAAAACAAGAAGCGATGGAGTCAGGTGATGTACATGTCTTATATATTAGACTATCTATTGAAACAAGATAACACAGGTTAGTATGTCAACTTGTGTATACAGTCGTTATGAATTCTTGATTCATTAGGTTTTTTTCTTAAGATCTGATGAGCATCTACACGAAATTTTAAAGAGACCTAACATCTTAATTTTTAACATATAAATTGTCCCACAGTAACAGTACTTCATAATTATTTTTTTTTCATATTGAGTTTTACGCTTTTTTATAAGCTTTTACACTTGCATAAATTATTATGCGTAAAGAGATTATCTCTCTTTGTTAATTCAGAAGCATTCAAGTCTATGCTGTTTTACTTTCATTATAACATGTATAGAGAGTCGGAGCAGATTTTCTTATCCAATTTAAAGATATACAAGGTTCGACGTTTGTTCTTGGACTTTCAATAATGTAAAAACAGCTCTTAAAATAAATATAAACCACGTACGCGCAGGTATTTTGATTGATTTATTGAATGTTTGCGTGCTGTCCAGCACATGTCTTTTAAATATCCATACCAAAAACGTAGTTCTATTTTTGCAATAAAAATGTTTTGGTTTAATCTCGTCTATTTATATTCAACAACTTGTTTTGAAAGTGGATATGTTAATTGTATGTTTAGTAACACAAAACGACCATTTGCCTTCTATATTACAGAAACAAAACGTAAATTTTGTGAATTCTTTGGTCTAGACAAAGTTTAAATTTTGTGGCCCTTGTTTCCATCTCCTCAACTGCTTCATTTTTGTTCCCAAAATTGAAAGCTACGTCTTTTGGAAGGTCTTCATAGTCTATTATCTGTTTGAACACAAATTCGTAGTTATCGAAGCGATATGCTAATGAAACTTATGGCAAGTTTGAGCTGAGCGTGATTTAACCCACGCCTCAATCTCCCTTGCTTCAAGTGAGCACCCAAACATTGACGTCACTGCTGTGATAATCAAGTGGGGTTATTCAATTAATATAGATAAATGATTACATTTAAGTTGTTGAAGAAGATGCATTTATACTAACAACGGACGCTGATGTCAAATTCTCGCCAGATTCTGTTGAAGCTTTATTAGACCTAATGACACGTGACACATCTGTTGGAGCGGTGTGTGCTCGAACATATCCTCTTGGTACTGGACCATTGTTATGGTATCAACAGTTTGAATATGCAATAGGACATTGGCTACAAAAGGTATTTATACTTATGAGATCGGCTTAAAATATCAATAAACACCGTTTTAAACATTTTTTTCTAACTAAATCACTTAAGATAATTTAAACTTATATATGAGTACTCACTGTATAAAAAACTTCAATTAAAGATAAGTTTGAATGTTCAAACACATTTGATGCAGGCAGTTGATTTTTCAAAATGTCATCGAATATAAAGATATTAAATATTTAAATCGTCTGCCAAAAGTTTGTGCATAGATGTATCCTTAATGTACGCATTGACTATAACAACCAGATCCTGTTTTCGTTGCAATAAAAATTATCACGTCGATAAAGTAGGATTTAAACATCGGATCTCGACGATTTAAATCTCAACTCGGATGTCGGAGATGTTTCACCGGTGTTCATCTCTGACACAATCCGTTTTGAAAAAAATATTTTAATTAAAAACGTACACATGATATCTTGACGTGATTAGAACATGGAAATGCTATGAGACGTAAAAGTAACTATTGTACAAAATCTTGATTACTTTTAGAATAAAATATTTGTGGTTTAAATTACCTCAAATGAAACTTTACACATTAATGAAATTCTTTTAACTGATTGGTTATTTTATTGATTTGTCCGTGTTTGATGAGGTGACAGCAGTACGGGCTGCAAATATATACTGGTTGACACGGAAAGTTTTTTTCCTAAACTCGCCTCAGTCTGTTGTTTGCAATAGAAATGGTTGAATATGGAAATGTTGTATAACCAACACGTGATAACCAAATTTGTTTTAAACAGACTGCCGAACACGTTATGGGTACTGTATTATGCGCACCAGGATGCTTCAGTGTTTACAGGATCACAGCAGTCCGGGATATTTTACCAATTTATGCTACTGATGTAGAAAGAGGGTTAGAATTCTTAACCAAAGATATGGGAGAAGATAGATGGATGTGTACATTGTTAGTAAGTACAGAGTACAATAAGACATTTCAATTGATGCTAGCGTTACAGAGGAGACAGTGATGTAGTGAATAGTTCTGTAAAACTTTAAACAATTATTTAAGTTGTGTATTAGCTCCATTTAGTATCCAGGCCTTGTATCATAATAACAAACTGATATGTATCTGTATATGAGAGTCGGTGGATGAGTGGTTAAGGTAGTTCGTCATCTACTATTGATCACGTGACACATGCCAGCACTGAGTTTGTCGGTTTGAACCTAGATGCAGAAACGATGTGTTCGACTACAACCTTAAATTGAAGGATTGCTAGTCTTCCTTCAGAACTTCAGGAGTTTTCATCGGGCACTTCGGCTTTCTCTTCTCCCCGAAATAAAACTGGAAACAATAAAATAGATGAAAATAGCGTTAAACACTATTCAAACAAGCAAACAAACAAAATGTACCTATAAATGCTATTACTGTACACGTATATAACTATACATTTTTCTGTAAATCATAACTGAGACTGAAAGAAGACAGAGAATGATAGATTTTTCATACTTTCTTTGTTTTTGTTTACATGTATTCAATTCGATATATGTAGAGTCATCATGTTCACATAATTATGTCTCCCAAACGAAGTTTTGGGAGACATATTGTTTTTGTCCGGTTTCTTATTCTTATTCTTCTTCTTTCTTCTTTTTTCTTTTTTCCGTTCAATCTTGTCCGCACATTTTCTCTGAGATGCAATGTTCAATCAATATGAAACTTTGGGAACATGTTAAGAGTGACCTGAGGTTTTACAATCCATTTTTGGAATTTTCAAAACGGCCACTATTTTCAAAATGGCTACGGTTAAAAAAAAGCCCAGTTATCTGATCTCAGTAATGGCCAGAGCAATTTCAATGAAAATTGGTATACTGATACAGCTAACTATTTTAGCGAAAAAAACTTTGACGCGAACCACACCATTTGAAATGGCAGCCGTTTCACCACACTCCCCCTCCCCAACGTCAACTTAGTCCGATTGCTTCGAAATTTAATATGTAGGTAGATTTTAATGCACAAACTAAGAATACCATGTGTATTTGGGGGTTTTCAACATGCTCAAGAATATAATGGCAATGGGGGTTCGTATGGGAGACATTCTGTGTTGGCATCCCGACATAATCAGCACTAGTAGTTGTATTACATTTAAACTTCTTATGTATGAGGTACTTGTATCTTATCCTGTTTGTTGATTGCGCAAATAAAGTACGTATAAACTTGGACTATTTATTCTTTGTTAGCATAAAGTCTGGTTCTTCTTCAAAGTTATTTTTTATATTAATTTTTTTTAAAGATGTTTAAAGCAACACAATGCACCTAAAACTTAAATCATTTTTAAGGTACAGAGTGGCTGGCGAATAGATTATTGTGCAGCATCATGTAACCACACAAATTGTCCAGTGGAGTTTGACGAGTTCTTCACACAGCGTAGACGTTGGATCGGATCCACAATAGCTAACTCATATCTGCTGCTGAAAGAATGGAACATTGTGAAAAAGGTTAACCAAGATCTGTCTGTTTGGTATCTAGTCTACCAGTCATGTCTTATGGGGTCAACATTACTTGGACCCAGTACAGTTATGTTAATTGTATCTAGTAAGTTCAATCGATTTGATTTTGGGGAATGTGTTATGATACATAATGCGCTCTTTTTGCTCTACTACTCGAATCCTCAAATGCATATTTTCTTTCTTATATTTGAAATGAACAATATATTTTCATGTAGTTTCTACATTAGCACAGTCTATTTAGAACTTAGTATATAGTGTAGCAACATTTGGGTAAGGTTTCTGGTGGTGAATTATTTTCTATCAGTTTTTAATAAGGTTTAACGCTTCATTAGCAATTTTGTATAACTATAATTGCGTTAAGTTTGTTTTGGGAAGGACGTCGGAGTACATCGATAAAACACCCGACCCTAGACATGGGAACTGGCAGCCCAGACAAGTAAACTGGCAGTCGATGTTATTAGAGGATTGAGTGAAACGCACCGTGCCAGCACACTCAACTCAGTGTTTAAATTCTATTTGTCGTTACTGTGTTCGTTTGTAGCCTCCATATTGAATGCACGATGTCAATTATTGTACATTCAGATATAAAGACATTCAGTGTTTATATTTAATCAAAATGAAGTGTGGTGCATTTGGTGAAGTGAAGTGCGAAACACTTCAGGTAATAACGTTCTACGCTGCAGTCATATGGCATTGTTCTGCATTACATTTCAGTAGGTTGGTAATGCAAATGTTGTATTTAAAGCTTGGCCGACGTGAATATCCTATATTTGCCGTTTCCATTAAGTGTTATTTTAACAAAAAAAAACATCTATCCCCCGAAGCCGCTGAACTAATTTAAACAGAAGTTGGCCTGAATCATCCTCAGTGTCAGGTTGTCAACTTACACCGTTTAAAGTTATAATATAGGTCATCACATTCTTTTATAATATGTGTTAATTGTTCTGTTCGTTACTTAGGCTTAGCTTTGTTATTTCCTTCTTGGATTTTGAATTTGTTCTCTCTATGTTCTGTTCTGATTTATTTTCTTGTAGGTGGTTTGAGTTATGTATGGTCACTAGACATGGTATTATTGACGTGTGTACAGGCAGTTGTAGTATCTCTGTTTTGTGTAGTTTGCTTAAAAACAACTAAAGAAACGCAACATTTGGTGAGTATGTTATACATCGTGTACATACGGTACTTCAAACGTTTTATAAGCTTCGATCCACAAAGCATCTTAGCGCGTTCCTGTAGACCACTCTTTGGGTCGTTGTCAGGATACTACATGAAAGTCCAGACATAGGTCCGTAAAAAACGTATTTGGGGAGTGGCACGCTATTTGGACAATAATGTATTTTTTGAAAAGAAAGCAAATTATAGCCAGTATAAAGAACTAATTATTAGTCTCTACCCAATACCTCATATTTTTCCAGTGCCAGTCAAATTTCTGCTATATGGCCTACCCCGTTTCGGGAATGTATTGCATGTAAACTTGTTATCGTCCTAAATAAATACTGCCCGCCAGAGGTCAATCAATTAATCAAGCAAATTTATAGCTAGTTTGACTACTAAGATTTTTTGACGATGGTAGATACATCTTTTTTTCTGAACTGTTAGCATACTGGGAGAGTTCCTAGTGTTTGACTCACATGGCAGCCCAGCGAGTCTCCGGGTTGTGGTTAGGATACACTCTCGTTAGGGGTTCAGGTCATAACACAGACAGCCTGGCTGCGGACCGTATTGAGTGAGGTGATTGGAGAGTGCCTCGCTTCCACGATAAAGACTCTTTTGTAGATGTCGTTAAGAGTAGGCTCGTTTTAGCCTCTACAATAGCCTAAACATTTACGACACGTCATACGTTTTCAGTGGCATTCAGATTTTTTCCTTTGGACCATATTTCCGGAATCGACTTTTTGTTTGTTAACTTGTTCTCGTCCTGAATATAGCTTAACAACTGCTCGCTAGAAAGCAAACATCCAATCAGTCAATAAATTTTATTGCTGAGTAATGTAATTGGTGACTTTAGTTTTAAATTTAGCAAAATGAAATAATAAAATGTTATAAGAAACTCCTAGATGGAACAAAGTAAAAAATAAATAAACTCTATGTAAATTTAAAATAATGTAACAGGAAGCCTATCTGCGTTGTAGGAGATAGTAGGTATATAGCCAGTTAAAATCGACTGAGCTAACGGAGTACTTCTTTAGCTCACTTGGTTAGAGGGCTGGCTGGCAATACTGAGATCTCGGGTTCGATCCCCGGTGGTGACAATGTCATTATTTCATGCTCTACCGTTACAATAAAACAGTTAATAGAAAACACAATAGACAGTTTTATTCCACTTTCATATTGGTATCACTACAGGTAGCAAAAGTGTTGACTGGTATTTACGTATTCCTTATGGTTTTTGTTGTTATCGGGACTGTTGAAGGAACTATAGAGAACATTTCTAAATTTCATATGACTCAACGTGACACTGGAAATTCTACAGAACACGATAATGTCACAACAACTGCAAGTACACGTGAGTAGAAGGAAAAAAGTACATGTACACGTAAATGACTATAACATTGCATACCACAGAGACGAACTTATTCATATAGATCTTAAATTCTAATATGATGTCCTTAAGACGCTTTGGAAACACAAGGATTTAAATATGCAATAAAAATATCGTCCAAAATGCGTATTGCAGCAGATAATTTTGATGTTAGTTTTATTAAAAAACTCGCCAAAACAGCAATATTTCTTGACAGTTTCGACCTGCAAAGCTCTGC